>JAKSZT010054215.1:44477857-44862552 GCA_026826555.1 Tolypeutes matacus
AAAAAAAAAAAAAAAAAAAAAAAAAAAAAGAGAGAGAGAACAGATACAAATACATAAAATAAGGAATGAGTAAGGGGATATCACTACTGACCCCACAGAAATAGAGTATCATAAGAGGATACTTTGAAAAATTATATGCCAACAAGAATGATAATTTAGAGGAAATGGACAAGTTTCTAGAAACCCACAAACAGCCTACATTGATGAAAGAAGAAATAGATGAACTCAACAGTCCAATTACAAGTAAAGAGATAGACTCAGTCATCAAAAACCTCCCAACTAAGAAGAGCCCAGGACCAGATGGCTTCACAGCTGAATTCTACCAAACATTCCGGAAAGAGCTAACACCAATTCTACTTAAGCTCTTCCAAAAAATAGAAGTAGAAGGAATATTGCCTAACTTATTCTATGATGCCAACATTACCCTAATACCAAAACCAAATAGAGATACCACAAGAAAGGAAAATTACAGACCAATTTCTCTAATGAACCTAGATGCTAAAATCCTCAACAAAATATTGCTAATCACATTCAACAACATATCAAAAGGATTATACACCATGACCAAGTGGGTTTCATCCCAGGTATGCAAAGATGGTTCAATATAAGAAAATCAATCAATGTAATACACCACATAAACAGATTGAAAGAAAAAAATCACATGATCATCTCTATAGATGCTGAAAAAGCATTCAACAAAATACAGCACACTTTCCTCATAAAAACACTACAAAAGATAAGAATAGATGGAAACTTTCTGAATATGATAAAGGGTATATATGAAAAACCCAAAGCTAACATCATTTTCAACGGTGAAATCCTAAAAGCCTTCCCTCTGAGATCGGGAACTAGACAAGGATGCCCACTATCACCACTCCTATTTAACATTGTCTTACAAGTACTTGCGCGAGCACTGAGACAAGAAAAGGACATAAAAGGTATCCAGATTGGAAAAGAAGATGTAACAATTTCATTATTTGCAGATGACATGATCCTATACATAGAAAGCCCTGAGAAATCTACAACAAGGCTTCTAGAACTTATAAAGGAGTTCAGTAATGTTGCAGGCTATAAGATCAATGCTCAAAAATCAGTAGCATTTCTATACACTAATAATGAGCAAACTGAGGAGGAAATCAGGAAAAAAATACCATTTACAATAGTAACTAAAAGAATCAAATACCTAGGAATAAATTTAACTAAAGGTGTAAAGGGCTTATATACAGAAAACCACACAATACTGTTAAAGGAAATCAAAGAAAACTTAAATAAATGGAAAAATATTCCCTGTTCATGGATAGGAAGACTAAACATCATCAAGATTTTTATCCTACCCAAACTAATCTACAGATTCAATGCAATCCCAATAAAAGTCAACACTGTATTTTTTAAAGAACTGGAAAAACTAATCACAAAATATATTTGGAGAGGCAAGAGGCCCCGAATTGCCAAAGACATATTGAAAAAGAAAAATGAAGTTGGAGGTATCACACTACCTGACTTTAAAACATACTACAAAGCTACAGTGAGCAAAACTGCGTGGTATTGGCACAAGGATAGACCTACTGATCAATGGAACCGAATTGAGAGTTCTGATATAGATCCTCACATATGCAGTCATCTGATATTTGACAAGGCCACGAATCCCACTCAGTTGGGAGAGAATGGCCTCTTTAACAAGTGGTGCTTGGAGAACTGGATATCCATATCCAAAAGAATGAGAGAGTCATACCATCTCACACCTTACACAAAAATCAACTCAAGATGGATCAAAGATCTAAATATAAGAGCCCAAACCATAAAGACCTTGGAAGATAATGTAGGGAAGCATCTACAGGACCTTGTAATAGGAAATGGTTTCATGAACTTCACAGCCAAAGCACGAGCAGCAAGAGAAAAAATAGATAAATGGGATCTCATCAAAATTAAAAATTTGTGCACCTCAAAGGATGTTATTAAGAAAATAAAAATGCAGCCTACACAATGGGAGAAAATATTTGGCAACCATATATCTGATAGGAGCCTAATATCCTGCATATATAAAGAAATCCTACACCTTGAAAATAAAAAGACAAACAACCTATTTTAAAAAATGGGCAAGTGACCTGAAAAGACACTTCTCCAAGGAAGAAATTCAAATGGCTAAAAAGCACATGAAAAATGCTCAACATTGTTTGCTATCAGGGAAATGCAAATCAAAACTACAATGAGATACCATCTTACACCCATTAGAATGGCAGCTATTAAAAAAACAGGAGACACTAAATGTTGGAGAGGATGTGGAGGAATAGGAACACTCATCCACTGCTGGTGGGACTGTGGTATGGTCAGCCACCGTGGAGGACAGTTTGGCGGTTCCTCAGAAAACTAACAATAGATCTTCCGTATGATCCAGCAATTCCACTGCTGGGTATATACTCAGAAGAACTGAAAGCAAAGACACAAACAGATATATGCACACCAATGTTCATAGCGGCATTGTTCACCATTGCCAAAAGTTGGAATCAGCCCCGGTGCCCATCAACAGATGAAAGGATATGCAAAATGTGGTACATACATACAGTGGAATATTACTCAGCTGTAAGAAGGAATAAAGTGCTAACACATGGAATAACGTGGATGAATCTTGAGGACCTTATGTTGAGTGAAGCAAGCCAGGCACTGAAGGATGAACAGTATATGACCTCACTGATTTGAACTGAAGAAAGTGAGCAGTCTCCGAGAACCATAGTCTGAAAGATAGGTTAACAAGGGAGTGAAAGAGAAGAGCAGGCTCTGAGCCATCACCCATATGGACATAATCTATGGTAAAGGGATAGAGTATAGTTGCATATTGAAGGATAGGACAGATGGGTAGTGATATTACTGGGTTTGGTGGTGCAGCGTTGACAGGTGGGTAGATTAGAAAGGGCAGGTTCAAATACCCAGGGCATGTAACTATGAATCTTGACATTCCATGAGTCAAGACAGGGGAGTGTCATATGCCCCAGGGGGGTGGGGAGGAAGGAACAGTTAAGATCTAATGGGGTATTTAGTGGTCATGGGAAAGGTTTTTCATTACCTTACAGTAATGGACACAGGACATGGTAAATATCATCAAAACTTATTAAACTGTATCGTCTAAATTGTAAACTATACTGTAAATCATTGACAATGTTTAGTTGCTATATCTTGCTATCTGTATAATAGTTATAACAATGCTAACATCCAAAAAAAAGGGGGGGGGGTTTAATATGGGGTGGGAAAGAAGGTGGGGTGGTTTGGTATCTGGGAGTCGCTGGTACTCCGTGTGTGAATTTGCTGTGACCTAAAACTTCTTTGAAAATTAAATCAAAATTTGAGAGACAATGGGGATTGAGAGGGGGAAGGTGTCACGGCACACCGGACATCCAATAATACAGTGATAAAAAGAAAAAAAGAATATATATATATATATATATATATATATATATATATATATATTTTTTTAAGGGATTTTTTTTGCTTTTTTGTCCATTTTTTTTGAATGTCCCAATCTGCTAATTATATTTTGTTTTGTTTTGTTTTTTGCTTGTGTTTTTTTTTTTTCCCCCTGAGTTTCCTTATGTTTGTCTCTTGCATGTAAGCTTATCATAGTTGTTTCTTTTTCCTATTAAGTGTATTTGATTATTTTATGGACTACAGGTTCATGGAAGATTTAGATCACAGAAGGGTTACAATGGGTACTGCAGGGGATTATTGGTGGGGGGTGTCTGGGAGGGGGGATTCATGGGAGTAAGTTCATCCGAATATACATGAAAGATATACAAAATTGTTCAAAAGATCAAAGGATGGGGCATGGTCACGGTGGGTGGACAATCACACAATAAATGAGGGAATCTGAATTCCTAGCCTGGAGACTCTGCCACATTCTCCAAGTGAGCAGCAACATTCCTCTGAGTGCAGGGACAGTGTCTGTCAAAAGAGGATGGCCCACTGATGAGTTCTTGTTATTGATGACTACCCTTATGAGTCTTTGCTCTTGTAACTGAAACTTAGCTTACTGTTATGGGATGCCTAAGGGTTGCCACCTGAGAGCCTCCTTGTTGCTCAAATGTGGCCTCTCTCTAAGCCAAACTCAGCATATGAATGCATTACCTTCCCCCCAACGTGCGACATGACTCCTGGGGATGAGCCTTCCTGGCAACGAGGGATTAATACCAAGTGCCAACTGGCAACACAACTGGAAAAAGACCTTGAATAAAAGGGGGAAAAGGTAAAGACAAATGAGTTCAAGTGGCTAAGAGACTTCAAAGAGAGTCGGGAGGTCATCCCAGAGGTAACGCATACCTCAGTAGGAGCTCATAGAACATCAAAGTGCATATCACACCACACAGAGGGTCTCCTGAGGGCTCTGGGGACACCCAGGTCCTATGTAAGGGGGGATAGCCCCAGAGACTGACGCCTTATCAGTGGGCTCTATTTTGGAATCTGTGCTCTTGAGAGTGACAGAATTGGACTCAAATAAGTCCTCCCTGCACATGGTTCATCAGTCCCTTCTATTCAAACCTATAAGTGATGCTGGAGTTTTTAGGTATACTTCCAGAGACTGGAGCCTCTGGCCTACCTATGTGCCAGCTGTGCCTGGAATCTCGGGTGGAGCTGCAACTCCTACCCTACAGCTCAATGGACTCATCCAAGTTACCTGGCGAGGAGACAACGATGGGCAACGGCCATCCCAGGGAATGGAGAGAGCCTGCATCTGCAGGCAGGATCATCCCACCCACCATATCCATGGGTTATAAGCCCCCTCTCACTTGGAGGTAGAGTGGACATCACCATCCCAGTCCCCTCAGGATTGGGGGAAGAACTATGGACTAGAGTGGACTTGATGGTATTCTGTTGTACACATATGGTGATTCTAGCAATGGAAGAAATTAAAACAGTGAGGTGGAGCCAGTGGCCACTGGACACTTACGGGGCAGGGAGGGGATGTGCAGTTGAAATACAGGGGCTTTTTCGGGATTTGGAGGTTGTCCTGAGTGCCGCTGTGGCAATGGATGTAGGCCATTTTAAATCAGCACACACCATTCGGAATTGTGTGGGAGAGGGTGTGGTCTACGATGTGAACTGTGGTCTAAGGTTGATGGTAAGGCCCCAGGATGTGTAAGTCCATTGAGGGTGATGGGCCACACTTGTGGGAGATGTTTGTGTAGGATGTGATGGGAGGTATGGGAGGTGGGGAACATGGGAATTCCTGTAGGTTCTATGTAATATTTTAGGTAATCTAAGCACCTCTTAAAAAAAAAAAAAAAAATATATATATATATATATATATATAATTTTATTAATATTGGTATGTATTGTGAAAGTTTGATTTTTACCCACAATAAAAAATAAATAAATTAAAAAAAAAAAGATGTTAAGACAATGTAAATATGACAAGAGTAGAACACTGACTTCATTTTACTACATTTTTACTTAACTGTGTTACAGTATTAAAATAAAAAGCATTTTAACATCTAACAATTAGAAATTTTTCTTCTCTTTGTTTTAGATTTTTACTACTGACAAATATAAGAAAAACAAAGAATGCTTTATATTCTAGGAGTTTATGGGTTGTTAATGAAACTCCTCCAGGAAAACAAAATAAACAAAGGAAAATCACACCATTGAAGTCTGTGACATCTGTAAAATGTGGTTTGGGAAACCTGACAGGGCTTGAAGTATTTCAATGTGAGAGTAAAAAGCAACTTCAGATTGTTTTTGACCTGGAAGTTCAGTAAGAAAGGGGTTGATGGTGATTGGCAGCTCATCTCAAGTCCTTGGCTATTAAGAGAAGAAGAATAATGTCACAATTCTCAGACACTTAAAGAAAGAAGAGGCCCTCTATTCTTTGAATGGGATTCTTAACAGGACGATATGCAGAAGTTAAAATCCAAAACTATGGAAATTTCATTGACAGCCATGGTAAATTGTTTTCACGAATGCTACTTCACTTCTCCTAGGATTGACTGTGCTGGTGACAAAAACACATAAATATATATATGTAATTAATTTTTAAAAATGTTGACATATGTTAAAATCGGATAATGTTAAAAGATGTCCTATAATGGGACTATAATGTCCTATATAAGATGTCCTATAATGGGACTAAAACCACAGAATGACTACCAAGAACATAAAGTCCATTCAGCACAATTTGTTCCTTTCATCTATAGCAAGAGAGACAGTTGACAATTAAATATAACTCCATGTGTGTGAATAAATATAATGTGTATGTATATATCTATACATGTAACCCTTATTTGCTCATTTAAGAGGTGAATGTGAAAGTTGACAGGTTTTGGAAATTAGATAAGATGAAGACTTAATTTTTTTGTACATATGACTATTGACTCTTTCTCAAAGAGACTGTCTACTTCATGGCAAGGTTACGAGATTCTTGAAAGAACTGGCCCATTCACACTAACAAAATAAATGTTTGATTGCACTCAAATACATCAAGTTATTATTGATTAAAAAAATACCTGGAAAATCCAACTTCCAAAAAGTTAATTTACTGTTATTTAATGAAAGTAATTTATAAAAATTAATAACTATACAATTTCTGTGGTAAGTGAAAGCACATGTACAAACTGACAGATGAATAGAAAAATGGCCAACAGTCTGCTTATATATTTTAGAGCCTTTCCTTCTTATTTAACAGTTAATAAAGGTGAGCATAACACTGAAAAAAAAAAAAAAACTTGCCTGTTTAGCTATGCCTTTAGCCAGTGTTGCCTTAATCAGATAAAGTAAAGCATATAGGATGCTGAGCTTCTTTAAACAGGGAAATAGCAAGTGGGGGGAGGGGAAAGAGGCATTGGTAGATGGGAGTGATCTGAGACATGTTTGGGTAAAAGAGAAGGAACAAGGATTTCAATTCACTGAGCCAGAGAAGGCCTTGGGTGTGTAGGTGAGTGCACTGTGGGAAGGTCACCTCTCTAACCTAGCAGTTGTCTTGCTTTCCTACATAGATTATGGGATTTTTCTTTTTGTGCCTGGCTGAATAACAGAATATTATCACACACTGTTTGTCTGATAAGGGGTTCTGAAAAAATGCATATACTAGCAAAAGAATTCCAAAGCTATTATTATTGCTATTTTTTTTTTTTTTATTTTATTTAAGAGTTTTACTGTCAACTTTCTAAATGAAAGTCATAATAAAGTATAGAAGATTATGTCACATGGGAGATAAGTTCCAAAACCTTCTGCATTTGGGTACAGAATATAAGATTTGTTTTCAGAACATTCACAAGAGATTAACTCCCACAATTAAGCTTTGTTCCAGCTAGTGTTAAAGGCATTGCATGTGCCCTGAGGATGAGCTGGTAACTTATAGGAGTACAGCACAGTGACTGGAGCATACACCAGCTTATTTTCTCTAAAGGTGTTTCCTCATCTTTAATATATGGGTAATAATGGTGCTTACCTAACAGAGTAATCTTGAGTACT
Source organism: Tolypeutes matacus (assembly GCA_026826555.1). Lineage (NCBI taxonomy): Eukaryota > Metazoa > Chordata > Mammalia > Cingulata > Chlamyphoridae > Tolypeutes > Tolypeutes matacus. The sequence continues at coordinate 44,485,313 of JAKSZT010054215.1, forward strand.
GATTTAGAAAATGAGTGTATTGTACCTAGCACAGAGCTATCGGTCAATAACTGGTAACTGCTCTAGCATTATTAAACGGGGTAAGGAGTGGGAGTAACTAAAAGAAATGGGGGCATAAGAGAAATTCCAAAGTACCATTTATAAAGAAACTATTTCCTCCCGGGCAATTAGCAAGAGCTCTATTAGATCAGCTATTTGAGAATATCACCAATCTAGGGGACAGACAGTTGCCTAACTGCAGAAGAGAAAAATGAGTAAGGTGACCAGGTAAATTACCTAGACCACGCTATTTGCCTTGAGCAGGGGCTAAAGCCAGGTGGTCGCTTCTCCCTTCAAGGCCCCACAGCCCAGCCAAACTGCAGGGAACACATAAACACCAGCTGAGCTAAGCCACAGGCAGGCAGGGAAGAGGGCACAGAGAGACCCTGACTCCTCAGCCTCCTTGGCTACTGTGCCTGGCACCTCTTAGGCTGCCGGGCTCCCACCTGTCAGCATGTGGCCAGGTCCTGCCCTTCTCTGGCCTCTTTCCCCTGAGCCCAGGCAGGGGGAAGGACCTCTGAAGACCCTCAGAAGGAATACCTTCCGGGGGTCCCTGCCTACCCCTCATTCACAGGCCAGGCCTCTAAGGGAGCCACGAGGTCCCAGAGCTCCCAGCTCAGGGTGGCATCTAGGGGATCCAAGAACATCAGAGAGATGGCTCTGCCTTCCCTCAACTTGCAAGCCCATCAAGAAAACGGACTGGGCTGGGCCACACACACCCAGGGGTGGTGCCTACACCCTTCAGCCCTGGGGAGCTGATCTGAGGTAGAGTAGACAGTGGGGGAAGGGGACTGAGTCCTGGAGTTCAAGAAGGACATGACCATGCCCCAGGGGTTTGAGGGGACGCTACCCTGTCCCGGGGATCTGAGGGGAGACAGCCAAGCCTAGGAGGTCTGAAGGGACACAGACCTGCCCTGGGGTTTTTGAAAGGGTTCTGGGTCTGTCCTGGATGTTAGAAGAGATACAGTCTAGCCGTAGGGACCCCAGGAGAAGGGTCTGAGGGAGGGGGACTTACTGAGCAGCCCCGGTGCACAGGCTGGGTTGGGTCCAGCTCCTTGTCCCTGATGCCTTCTTGGCCAAGTCCAGGGGAACCATCCCAGCATGTAGCTGTCCAGGCCAACAGCAACAGGCCTTTGCTGGGGGACTGGGCAGTGGGGCAGAAGAGCTCCAGAGCCAGGCAGTCAAGCTCCGTGTGTACTGTGTGACCCTAGGCAAGCTGCCTTCCCTCTGAACCTCAGGTTTTTCTCTCATGTACCTGCACAGGCCCAGGACCCCTCCCCACCATGGCTCCCCTGGCTGGGATTTGACTGCCTTGCCAGAGCAACTGTCCTTCCCATGGGCAGACTTGAGAACCTCAGGACCCAAGACTCCCCACCCCCCAAAAAAACTCCACAGTTCCTCCATGAGTCAGCACCCTAACTGATTCTTAGAAGAATGTTGGTTTTATTAGATTGTCTGAAGTGATCTTCTGACAGCTGACAAGAAAAAATCCTCAATACCTTCAAATAAGCTCAAACAGCATAAACGGGCATGAATAACTCCACACATGCCAACGTGGGACAACGTATCTGAGGATATCTATTGTTGGTCTCCAATTCAAAGCTGTCTGATATTTTAGCATGGATTTCTCAGTGATATTTAAAACAATTCCTTAGGGTTAAGTGGTTTTTCCTTGTCCTTTTATTCAAATAGATCATTAATACACTGGAGAGAAACAATACTCCATTATAGTATTCACTGGGGAGGCAATCAGAATAACTCTGTTATTCACCATGAATCACAGAACCTGCCGGAAGTAAGACTGGCATGCCTAGGAGATGCATAAGTAATCACTGAATATGTTAGTCATAGACCCATGTAGAGAACCATAAAACTAAAATGCTAAAGGCTATGCAGAATTCTATTTTTAGCAATCAACAGGTACAAGTGTACTCTATGTTTTCTGCTTTAGCATTATTATAAGAACATAAAAAGCATTACTGAATGCATAGTACAAAGCTAATGGCAGAAGTGAGACAGTTTCAAGTACTCTAGATGTGTTATATTTAAAAATACATTATCCACCTGTTAGGATTTTATATAAATCTTAGAATCCTGTAAGAAATAGTCATTTTTTAGAGAAATTGCACTAGATTTAATTTTAATCCCTTTGAAACCAATAATTTAATTGCTTTGCTTGGTAATGTGGATCAAAGTACCAAAGTAAGGTTATCTTTATCTAGTTTCGGAAAATTTAATTATACATTTATATATTTATTACGAACATCACAGTTCCTAAACTAGTGTAAGGTTATAAGCTATGGAAAACACAAGGATAAATTGAAACTGCACCCCATCCCATAGAACAGTGAGATCTGGCCGAGGGTTCAAACTCATGAAAGTATTTAGCTATAATGCACTATAAAAAGTGGCAGGGGCCAGAGGAGAGGCACATTTTGGATATTAGGAGTTAAGAAGATGAAGGAAAGTAGAAGAGATTATTTCCAGTTGGGGCATCTGGGGACTTTCACACAAGTATCATTTAAATTGATACTTGAAAAGTAGCACAGCGCCCCCTACATGTTGGTGTTTAAAAATATTTATAAAAAGAATGAATTGATGGACATTGGCAGGATAATGGCTGGCATATATCAGTTCCTCAATAAATGCTTGCTGAACTGAAATGTTGAATTTGGGTTATAACGTTAAAAATCCAGTAAATAAGCGAGCACATGGGCATGTAAGGACAGTGTGCAGGGGTATGTGGGGAAATAAAAGGAGAAGGGCTTGGAAAGCTAGATGGGGCCAAGTCATCAAGAACCTGGTTAAGAAGGCTGGATTGTATTTGAAGATGGAGAGAAGCCACTGATGGTTTCATAGCAGACTGCAGGATAAAGTAAAAATTCTTAAACATGAAGCACAAGGCTTTCTGTTCACACCTCCAGTCTTCTCTGTCAATTCCCTCTCCATTCCTGACGAATTTCTTTCCATTCCTCAATAAACAGCATCTTCTCTCACCTCCTGGTGTGACACATGCTATTCCTTTTGCCTCGTAATTTCCCACTTCTGCCCTTTTACTGCTTCTTCTGCCTGGCTAACTCCTACTCACCTTCAGGTCTCTGCTTAAGTATCACTTCCTCCAGGAAGCCTTCCCTGACCCCTGTACTAGGTTAGCTACTCTTCTGAGTTCCCCACTGCTCCCGCATTTCTCATTGTACCTTATTGTAATTACCTATTTTTAGTCTTCCCCGATTATAGTAGGCTCTTTGAATGCAGCTACCTTGCCTAGCTGGTAATTCCCCCAGTACCTCTCACAATGCCTGGAATATCTGTTAAATGAATTTGTTGAATAAATTAAACAGACAAAATCAGAGATGGGCATTAAGAATGTTGATCTCACTAAAGGATATCCCACATTACTGAACAAGGAGAACCTAGGTTTTAAAAAATGAAAGTAGCTGGAACATGGGTATGGTCACTAAAATATTAAATTAAATTATATAGTAAAAATTCTTAACATTTATTGAGCACTTACCATGCCAAGCACTTTGCTGATTACTTGCCAGGCATGAACTCATTTAATCCTCATAGTAATTTCATGGGGAATATGTTGCTAATAAGGATATGAAGTCCTAAATACAATTATACATAAATAAAATTTTACCCTTTTACAAAAATATTGTGTCTATACCTTCAAGACCCATGTGTAGCTCTTGTTACCACAACTCATAAGATATACATATGAAATATTTAAATATAATAGATTGGCAGCTATATAAAAATAAAGATATATGGGCCATTCCATTTAGAAACAGAAAATATAAAGTCTTTAAGCTTTGAGTCTGGATAAAATGACAACAGACTTATCCACTGGAAATCCACCAAAGCTTCATAGAGGAAAGTTTAAGATCTATGAAAGGATATACCATTAATATAGGGGTAGGCTGAACATAGAAAAAAATGTTAACATTCAAACAATTCATGATTCATAGAGCTATAATAAAACACTAATGGAAACTAGGATTTGGGAAATAAATTCTTATTCTGACAACAAGTAGAATAACTACATTCTTTCAAAGCACATCTCTCTCCTTAAAAAATAAAAATCAAATGAAAAGGGGTTGAGCACCTGCTTCCCATGTACAAGTTTCTGGGTTCAAGTCCTGGTACCTACTTAAAAAAAAAAAAAATCAAAGCACATCTCTTGGTGCCACTGTAATAGAAAAAATACTATGTTAAAAGGGCCAAGGGTCCAATTCAAGACACTAATTTTATGTTCTTTATTAGCATTAAAACAAATATCCATAAATACCCAATTGTAGCAGCGTTGCCATCTGGGTCTCATATAGTGTCAGTCTCCAAGCTCAATAGATATTTGCTGAGTGACCAGGGGTGTCAAGGGTTAAGAAACTAAATTTTCATTCTATTTTGAGGTAGAGATATTGGCTCTAAATCCAAAAGATGATTAAGAACGTCTAAAAAGGAAGGGATCCAGTTACCACCATTACTATAAAAAGACGATGTCTCAAGGGGAGAAGGAGGAACAAAGCAGGTGTGTACAAGTAGGGAAAACAGCACACACATGCACACTCACACAAACACACACTTACACACTCCTTTCACTATTTTGAGCTGATTCACAGAACTGGAACCTTACCCTTAAAGTAGAATGACAAGTTCACCTGACTCACAGTCTTTCTGTTTACAGTTCTCATTTAGTGTTTTGGCAGTACACCCAGGTGCTTGGAAGGTCAACCTTTTCTGTTTAAATACTTTGCTCTTAGAAAGTGATGATTTCCATCTTGTGTTTCAGGTGCCAGGAAGCTGTGTAATATGAGATCTGCTTGGGTGATTCTATGCAATGGAGAATCTTAAAAAAAATTAAGACCTCTTTGACTCTCAGGTTCTCTTGTGTAATGGGCTTTATCCAAATCTTTGAATCCTGAGCTCCCTTTTTGTTAGGATAAGAAGTACCAGTTTGGGGATATTTGAAGTATTTTGGAATTATAAGCCATCCCTTGGAATCTGAAGACAAGATTTTTGCCATTTTAATATTCTACTTCCCCATACAAGCTAATGTCAAAACAACAAGGAGAATTTACAAGGCTCCCTCAATTTCCTATGACTGCTCTACATGACGAAAAGAATAGGGAAAATAAGATGATTTTGAAGGTGCAGAATGCAGGTAAAAGTTAATCTGGGGCATAGAGCAAAGAGAAAGTAATGAATATCCTGACAGACACGAAATGAAAAAAATAAGGTTATAAACATCAGAATATTTGGTAAAATTAATAAAAATTTCTTTGTAAAAATCAGGATGTCCAATTTTCCCTTGGAGAGCAATAGGCTATCACTAGGAGCTGATTAGGAGCTCGAAATAGACCACCTTTGGTAAAAATTATTCAAATAAACAATTTTTGAAATTGTAACAACACTTAACACATGTTCACATCATTGCCACGAGTCCCAGAAATAAGGCTCTATCTTTAGAATGATGGAGGGAATGTACCGGAAGTATTTCATGGATTGTGGGTGTAATGTGTCCTCACAGGAAATCTGCCAGGCCTTTAGAGCATTCTTACTTGTGTTTAGCAGTCATCTTGCTGACTTATCAGTTCCCAGGATCACATTATTCCATTGCCCATATCATGATAAACACTAAAATAATCCTCCCAGTATGTCTTATAAATCACCATGATATCCATTTTCAAGATGATGAACAAAGAGATAAATTTGTGAGCCAAGAATGAATGGATAGAGGGTGGAAAGCAGAATGGAATTCAGGAGTATCAAATTTCCAGTCTTCTGAACCGAGCATTCTTATCACCAAAGAAATTCTAATAAAGACCAGATACCAGTACAACCTGAAATATTAGAGCATTGGCTTCAAGGATGAAGTTTGTTTTTTTTTTTTTTTACAGTATTACAATATTTGCTTTACTTCCTAAAATATTAAATTGAACAATTAAAACAGAACCAACAGTACCACATTAAGAAGATATTAAAGATGGCCCAAAATCTAACTTTTAATAAAATATTAAAAGTAAAATATTTGGGCACTAAAGATAAATTTCTATATACACATACAAACAAAATCCTCTGCTATAATTATGCGATTTAGCTAATTCATTTCTTGAGGACAAAAGGAAACAGAAATGCAACATAATATAGAGCAAGTTTTGAAGAATGTCAAAAATTTAGTCTCAATTTAAATGCCTGTTATTTGGCTGATGTTTGAACATATGGTATAGTTGGGACAAAATTTCTGAAAGACTCTGATGGAAGCAACACTAAGTGTGTCTTGAAAAGGTCTATTTTTAATAGTAGTCCAGTCATTTCATTGACTTTTCCAAAGAGAATAAGAACACAGTATGTAACCAGAGGACTTCATTGCAGCACGTGTCCATCTTCTCCAATTTTCCTTTACCTACAAAATGTATTTCACATTCCACCATCTGTTCTGTCTCCACCTTGTTCTAATCTACTGCACTGGTTTAGTTATTTGGGTGATTTGCAATAGTCTCCTACTAGTCTCTTTGCTTCCACTTTTACCCCACGTCAACCCATTCTTCACAGAAAATCCAGAAAGATCTTTTCAAATATAAATATCATCATATCACCCCCTTTCCTTCTTTACATACTTCACTGGCTTCCCATGGTGCCTGCAGGAAAAGATCATAAGGCTGAATATAACATACAAACCCCCTGCCTGGTAAAAACTTTGCCTACTTCCCTAGCCTGATTGCCACTGTTACCAGCAATTCCCCTCTGGGCTCCCGTCACTCTGCACTTCTTTTAGCTCCGTAAATGTCTCAGTCTTTGGACATGTTTCCTCTGCCTGAAAAAGTTCTCTCCAATGCCCAACTCTTCTCTCTGCAAACTCCTGCTCATCTGTCAGGATTCAGGGCCAATGTTATTTCCTAATTTCGATTCCCACTGCTTGTTTTCATAGCAGAATTCCTTTCCCTTGTATATTTTCATTCTTTCACTCATGCCTATAGGGATGTATTCATTCAATAATTATTTGTGAAGACCCTACTATGTACCAGGCACTGTTCTATGCTCCAGAGAGACATGGTCCATGGTTTCAGGGAGCCTACACTAATCACAGTGTGTAATTATATATATATTTGCATATCTATTTAATATCTGTCTTTCCATTTAGACTGTGAGCTCTAAGAGACCTAATAGTAGACAGGATAAAATTTCCACATTAATGACAACTCAGAAGCCAGTCCACAACAGATTAGTGCTTTTCCTTATTTTTAGGAATGTATCGAAAAGTACATGTAGCAAAGACGACTGGCTGTTCTCTTCTTCCTGGGCACATAGCTAGATTATATTTCCCAGACTCACCTGCAGTTAAAGATTAAGTTCTAGTCAACAGAAGGTGAACAAAAGTGATATGAGCCACTTCTATGTGTGCCCCTATAAAGCTTCCCTATGTGCTCTCCTATGCTTTTTCTCTTACTGCTGGCTGCAAATAGAGGACTCTGGGGTCCAAGAGGCTGGCAAAGCCATACCATGAAAGAGGCCTGGTCCCCTGAATCAACACCACATGGAGGAAAGTCACATGGTGACCAGAAACTCCTATCCTAAATGTTACACGAAGGAGAAATGAACTTCTGTTACGGGAGGCACTGAAATTTTAGGATATGTTTGTAATAGCAGCAGGGTTTCTCCCCCAACTAATTTGTTATACCTTGTGGCTTTTCTAATAAAATTAGAATTTAGGGATATTACCCAAAGTGGCCACTTGCATTATCCCCATTTTGAATTCTGAATCTTTCTTAAAGAAAGCCATTGGGCAGTTCCCCTTGTATTCACATTCAAGTAAATGAAGATCATGGGTCCAGTTTGATTCCTCTTGAATTCTGTGAACCTCTTAAGTATAAAGATAATCAATCTTAATTACAGATCTGTATAGAAAAATAAATAATTTGAATTTGTGGCCTCTGCTTTAAAAAAAAAAAACTTAGCAAAAATTTGGTACTTTCTGGTGAATCAAGTGGTTAAAAGTTAAAACTGGTCATTATTCCTCTAGTGAATTTATATCATTTGCCTAATAGCTCAAACTGACTTTCAAATATTATATAAATATAATCAATCTTGGCCATAAAATACAATTTTTTTCATAAATAAAGTGCTAAATATGACACATATGGTTTCTTGTTATTCTTCACACTAGGTACATTCTCCTAAAACTACCAAGTTGAAATGTCCATAACTGAAAAACAAGTTTATAGGTAATCCTAAGCATAAATAATATTTGAGGCTAGTATAGAAAATAAGACACAGAAATTTAAGTAATAAGCCCACAATTTCCCTGCGATTTTTAATCACCTGATGAGTAATGTTGTATTGTTATTTGGGTCCTACTGAAGTAATTGATACAATGAGCTTTTAAAATATTACTTTAAAGGTTAGGGACTGGTGAAAAAGCAGGGAAATACAATCAGATGCTCCTCAAAATTCTCGACCAAAAACATAATACCAATTAAGTGAGTACATACCCAGTCACTGCAATTACCACCTCCTATGTCGTTAAAAAAATGAATAGCAATGGGCTGGGATGTTTGTCTCCACCTCTGTTTCTTGGCCTGGATTAGATTCTATTGATAAATGAAACCCAATTTTTCACAAAATACTTATGAAAAGATTAGGAAATGAGTTAAAGAGTAGAAAATGAAGTCAACCAGATTCTAAAGTGATCACAGTGAGAAAGCATCCAACTTAATTGTTCTTTCTTTTCTAATAAGCTGCCAAAAAAGACACCGTGGGAAACTCAAGGGACTCTCCATTCATTTAAAAAATATTTGCTAGGTGTGCTTGCTAAAGTGCCTGGTCTAGGAACCCTTGCCCATTCCTGGTGTTGAGGCAACTTCTCCATCGACCTATGAGTCTAGTGCAGTGACACACCATCTGTATAATCTGACCCTTATTGAGGTCTATTCTCTACTTTCGACACACAGAGAAATACATTATGATTGTTCTAAGAACGAGGATATCTAGAATGGAAAGGGCCTGCTGTATTACTAAAGCTAATATCCCTTTAACAAAGACTAAAGCAATTTTCATCTTCCCTCAGTCACAGTAATTCTCAATCACCTGCCCACATTACAGAGTGGATTTAAATAACACTCTCAGCCTTTGCCAATTTCAAGAACAGGCTCAAGAAACCACATGCAAATCTTTATGAACGGTAAAGAGCACTATCCTAGAGGGTATAGCTAGGTTTTACTGTAACAGGGCTTAATATTTAGATCTAAAATTTGGGCTGAGCATAATAAATACCTCTAAAATCAGACTGTTCATTTAACTGAGACCCCCCAATGGGGCATCCCCCACAATCAGAATTTATAGTCCAGAGCCTTGGTTTTTGAAAATCCCTATTTCTCACATTTAAGGTGTTCAGTTAACATCTTCTCAAATGTGCACTAAGAACTCCTAAAGGGCAACAAGTAAAAGAATGATTTTTAATTTTGCAAATAAATTCAACTACTTAGTATACATTAAAAATATTTTTGAGTGCAAGGAACATTAGGCAGAATTTGATGAGCTGTTTAGAATATTATGTCTTTTTATATTTACTGTAATAAAGGATTCATTGTACAAAGGTCTAAACATTCTGGCAAGCTGCAGCAATACTAGGAAACTCTAATGCCAGGCACATTTTATATCCATATTAGGCTGAAGAAAACAGCCTGGCTGAAATGAACTGCAAATTATGTTTTTCTTTTGCTTAAAATTTTTAGATAAGTCAGCGATGTTCTCTTCAGATTATAAAGTGAGGTGCTAACTGGTGTATTTCTAGAATATTCTGGTTGATTACAAGTACCCAAATCAACAATGACTAAACAAAACCTGCAACTCAAAAATAAGCTTAATGTTGCTTAAAGATGTTTAAATCATTACAAATCCTTAAAGAGTCTTTTAGCTCCCTAGTAAGATTTAGGGGACGTTTCAATGTTTATCACTTCAGAAAGGCTTTCGAAATGATGACTGTTTACACTGGAATCTTTAAAAATTTATTTCATTAGCTGCTATGTAATTTTATTTTTTATATATTCCATTTAATAAATGCAAAGATTATAAATAGTCATACATAATTAACATTGACAAAAACATCCCCTTGAAAATAACGCACAGTGATAGTAATATAGTTAACTCCTACCTGTTCTAAGAATCATTTGACTTTGAGGCTACTTGGACCTTCTTTCTCCTTTCTTTCTCTACAGTCCCACTCTATTTTTTTCTACTGCTTATTTCGCCTTCCACCAGAGGGTGAGTGGGACAATGAAACGATATAAAACTGGATCTGGCAAGGGAAGGCAAAAACTACTAACTCAAATGAGTTGTGGATTATCTGTGGCTTTCAAATATGTTTTACTCTGATTTTCTACTATTTCCATAATCACATTGGCCACAGGAAGATTGATAGGTAATTCAGAGGAAATGTTGAAGAAAGATGTGCTATTTGATGAGTTGTAGAGATTTGTCCCAGCAATTCAGATTTGGACTACAGGAGTTAACCCTTTTTGCAGGTATATAAAGATGATGCTTAATGATGTATGGAGATTTAACAGATCATGTCATTTAGGAAAACATAATCTGATTGGCTGTGAATTATAAAGTAGTTATTTTGTTAAGATTTCATGTTGGCAACTAGACCTAAAATGTGGAGCAGGAAACATAAAGATAGCTTCTATAATGTTATCTAAAATATGTTTAAGGACAAAATTGGGATAAATGGTCAGATATTTCTGGCCAACAGCCTGAAGAATGAAACTGTGGGTCTTGATGGTATTTTGGCTAATATTTCTGGTTCACCCAGTGAATATATCCTCAAAACTTCTGTATAAAATAATAAAGAATAAAGGTATTTCATTAAAGACGTGAAATGTGTGGAAATGAAGGTAAATCAGAACTGAGCTAATTAGCGCATTGCTAATGGGTCTTTAGTTGCACTGTATTTAAACACAGGAATGGGGAGTGGGCTGCAACATTTAAGAGTGATTCTTGTGGATTCCTGTCACAGATTAAGAAGAACACGTTAACGCTAATTACATTCTTCTAATATTGATATCTCAAAATACTTGGGACACATGTGTTATCACCATGGATGAGAAACCACAGGTTCTGGTTTTGGTTAAGATCGCCATTGGTAAATAGGAGAGGTCCAGAGGAGCTAAGGGCCACAACACATTTGGCCACTGTGCATTAAGGCACATTTTCATTCTACCCAGTGATGACTGGCAGTGCCACGAATTAAAAGAATGTTACCAGGAAAAGTCACCAAATTCTTTCTGTTTTCCAGTCGTAGGCCCCAGCTCAACTTGATACCCAGAGAAGCTTTGCAACAGCCTGCTGCTGAGTTTTTTTTTTTTTTTTTTTTTTTTAAGATTTTATTTATTTATTCATTTATCACCCCCTTGCTGCTTGTGCTCGCTGGGTCAGCTAACCACGCCATGCGGGCGGGCTTGCCTTCACCAGGAGGCCCCGGGAACCGAACCCAGGGCCTCCCATATGGTAAACGGGAGCCCTACTGATTGAGCCACAGCCGCTTCCCAAGCTGCTGAGTTTTGACATGCTAGTTTCTGGCATGGATGCAGGTTAGTGTTCAACAAGCCCGGGATAGGGCAGCACTGCTCCAACATTTCTGGGAGTGTTTGCAGTTCTGTAAGCAAAAAGATGAAGCATTGGAGCCAAGGTAAAACATTTCACTAGGAAAGCCAGCCTGAAGTAAAGTGGAATGTGCAAGCTGTTTTGCTGTCAGGAGACTGAGTTTCCTCTACCAAGGTGGTAAGACTGTATACATGAATGCATTTCAAGAGTTTTAAATTGTGAAGAAAGGTGCTCACCCTCAAATCTGCGGGCTCTCAGTGGCCCAGGGAATCCCATTTGAGAAACTGGGAATTGCCTAGAGACACACAGCTCTGATTTGGGCAGGCAATCACAAAGGGAAACTCCAGTACGTCTCTAAGTCTTTATCCTCAGCCTATAGATATGTAAATGGATGGTGCCTAATACTGTTTCAAATTCCTTCCAAAAATAACAAGAACAACAACAACAACAAAACCCAGAAGCAGCCCTCCATACATAGTGAAAAGAAGCCAGAAGTCCACAAGAAAAAAAAAAAAATGCTTGTTTTAAGGACATACTTTTAAGTTTTCATTCAAAAATGCAGAGTGGTTAGTGGTGGAGTAGGGGAAATCAAGGATGGCAGGAAACCGGCCTCTATACTGATTCATGTAGGTGAGGCAAACAATCAGTCTGGGCTCAGGTGCAAACAATGGGAGACCTAGGCAGGTGGGCAAAGCATGGTGTCCAAGGAATCTGGTAATAGGCCCTTACACAGATTGAGAGGGGTCTTAGGGGGCGGGTACCTGTACCTAGCATATGACCTGATTCTAGTGGCATTAGATAAATATTTACCAATGAGTGAACACATACATGAATGAATGGATGCCTATGAGTTAGCAGTGGGGGTCCTTGTCTTCTTGACAAGGCTGCAGCCCCCACAAGAACAGAGATAGAGAGTAGGAAGTATGACAGGGACCCAGCTACTGGACTTGGGGAGGCAGCAATGTAGAATAAAACCAGGATAACTGCCTACCTACCAAGGAGAGAGGACTGTAAACCAATGGATGCTTTTCTTTCTGCCTAAGAGTGTTGGGGGAAAGGAGTCAGAGCTGTGCTGAGGGACACACAGTCAGGGAACCAGTCAAGTCATCACACAGTTGCTGTTGGAAGAGGTAATGAAACAGTTTGCAAAGTGCAAATAGAAGGGAACTGCTTACAAAACGATGTTGATAATATCAAAATATAAAAAGGATTATCTCTGATTGTCCCTTAACTTCAGATTCATAGCTGTTTCTTACAGGATTTGAAACTTAGAAGAGCAGAAATTTGCATCAGAGGTTTTTACTGGAATTTTAAAAATTGTTATCATTTATATTTTAGAAAATAGTTAATTTTCAAGTAGCCACTGGGCTGTGCAGAAAACAATCTCTGAGCTAATATCCTAATCCCATCTCAGTAGAGCTCACAGAAATATGTCCAAATAAAAACTAAACAGAAATGCAACATATCCCATATTGGTAGTTGCTTTTGAGCTCTTTGTCTTCAGGTAGAGAGAAAAGCTGAGATTTCATGGGGGGAGAATCTCAAACACCTTGACCAATTCTGAATTAAACTTGTTTTTCTTTCATTCTGGGCACTGGAGTCGGTCAAAGAGAGCCATGTTTATACTTGAACATGAATTATTTCAATACAACAGATCCATAAAAACCTTTGCTGGAATGAGCGTTTGCATTACTACGCCATTTACCAAGTCAGAAGTAGTGATTGAGCAGTGATTCAGGGTATGAGACCTGAAATTATATCATTTATCTGTCTCCTGTCATCTAGTGGTAAAGGCCAGGGATACAGCTAGGTATCCTACAATGCAGAACACAGCTCCCCACAACAAATAACTAACTGGCCCAGATGCCAATAGTGTCCAGGTTGAGAAATCCTGGTCTAGGCTGTATCTCTAGTTCCTAGAAAAATGTCTGACAACTGGTAGGTGATCAAAAATACTCATTAAAACATCATTAACTGCCAGGATAAATTATTCAAACCAATTATTTAGTGGAAGAAATTTTTGTTTTCATCATGGACATGAGTACCATAGTTTTGTATTCTTAGAAATTAAGTAAACATAAAATACTTATGAATTAGATGATGGTGGATGTCTTCTGAGAGTTAAACTATAAACAAACACAGAATGAACTGAGCCAGGGTATGCAAAGATCCCTTGGAGATAAAGAACAGTGCCTAGTAAGGAATACTTGAGTGTGTGAGTGTGAAGGGATGGTTAAAATATGGTTTCTGAAGTCAGGCTGCCTAGATTCCAATCTCAGCTCCACCATTTACCAGGGATGTAAATTAGCTAAACATCATGCCTCCATTTCCTCATCTATAAGATGGAAATAATTATGCACTCGTCACAGGGTTGCTTGAGGAGTTAGGAGATAGGTATAGTAATGCAGAGCCTAGCATCTACCGAGCACTCAGTAAACAGTAGCCATTATTTACAAGAGTAAACTGTAACTTCACTTAGCGTATTAACAAATCTAAAGTAAAAAAGTGTTACTGACAACTGGGGAGGGAGTCAGCAAAAGAAGCATAGAAAAGCAGGAATTAGAATGGAAAATAATATTTATTGATCTCATACCATATGCCAGACATCTTATTAAGTGTCATGTATCCATGACCTCATTTAATCCCTGTGGATAATCCTTAGGTAAAGGAGGTCTAAGGAATCAAAGTAAGTCAGCAGTAAGAAGCAGTGCTCAGATGCCTGGGACTTGTCTGACACTGGGCAATCCTTGCTCTTTCCACTATACAAGAGAAGTTGCCCAGCCAAAAAATGATAATGACTAGTCCACAAACAGAAGATTCTGAATGCAAATTTACCTTTGCTGTGGAAATATATCACTTCTCGGTCTTTTGGCTAAGATCAAGTGTGCTATAGAAATATATGCTTAGCTCAATGCTCTTAAATATTTGAATGATTCAGCTAATGCCTCTTACCCTGAATTAATCTTATTAAGCAACCTTCTGATTCTATTTCCCTTCCTACATCTGCCTACAGGTACAAAATGGGCAATTAACTCATGAGAGTATCCTTGTTGCACTTACATTTGTTACTATAACGTTTCATAAGCTGCTTTGTGGCTTCATAAGTTCGTGTCTGTGAACTTGGATAACAGCAGTTGATCTCTGAGAGAAAACTGTGTCTGCACCTGTAAATAACTGGCAACTCCAACCCCTGCATGTGAAGGTGTTCAGAGAAAATACTATCAGCTGTTGGACTAGGGCAGCAGATGTGGAGAAGGGAATTCAGATCTATTCAAATCTCTGGCTTAATCGTATCTGAGAGTCAAATGGAGTGGCATTTTAATTACCTAATTTACTATATTTACTTGTGTCAGAAGTTCACTTCTTTGTATATGTTCTCCTTTGGGGTGCTTTTTTCCTTCCATTTCTGAGGTTTAAATATATTATTTTTTCCCTGCAGTTTCCACCAATGTGGGCAGCATTTTGTTAGGCAATGACAGTGACTTTACACTTCTGAACAATCTGAGAAGTGTTGTTGAAGGCGGCGGTGGTGGTGGTAGGATGGTGGAACTGTACTTGATTAAATCCTGGTTGCAGAAGGAACTAGAAGAATATGCCACCAATAGCAACACTGACTGGCTGTGAGACAAATTATGCTTGGGGCTGAAGATAAGTATCTTGTTTCTTTGCTCTTGGTACAATATTGGGACATGATTCCATCCATTTCCCTTCTCAGGATAATTTAAAGGGAAAAGATCAGCAATTAAGTAAGCAGGGGAGTGTATAAATAAATATAGCATTTATTAGAGGGGTACTTAACCCTTTATGGTTCCATGGACCCCTCTGCCAGTCAGGTGAAAACCATGGACTACATCTCAGAATGTAGCAGCAGACAGTTTTATGACACTCAACGTTGGAAGTCAGAGAAAATAAAGATAATGAATTGATTTTTTTCTGTTCAAGCTCACGACCCCTGGTTAAGAACCCCTGATTTAGAAGCAAAGACTTATTGGAGCTCACAAAACAGCCTGCAGGTGCCAAACATTTTCATCCCTCTCTTCCGGGCTGAATTCAGAAAAAATGACCTGGAAGTTGGGATCAATGACAAGGTCTCCTGTCAAGTATCCATTGAGTATAAGATTCCCCTACAGCTTTTCAAAACCATCAGCAAATTACTGAATTCATTTTTAGCAACATCAGTCATGCACATTCTAGTTGACAATTGCATATTTTCATTTATGACATTGTCATGACTGGCTTCTGTAACTCAATGACAATCTAATCTTAAAAGCTGCAAGTTTAGATGGGCATGTTTTAAAATAAGACAAAACAAGATAAACTTAGAAAGAGGCATTCTGTACTGCAGCATTCCTCAAAGTATGGTCCATGGACTCCTGGGACCCCTGGATCCTTTTCAGGGGATCCACAAGATCAAAACTATTTTCATAATTCCATAATAATAGTAACATGTTACCATTTGAACTGTTGGTACAAAAGCAATAATGAGTAAAACTTTCAGCAGTAACTCTGCAAGACTTGAAGGAGCTACACCAAACTGCATTAGTAGTTTTAACTGCAGTTTTAAAAAAAGGCGAGTTTGTTTCATTCAAGAATGTCTTGATATAATAGCAGAATTATTAATTTTATTAGATCTCAACCCATAAATATGTCTTTTTATATGCTGTAAGATAAAATGGGAAGTACACATAAAACACTTGTGCTGCACACCAAAGTATGTACTATATACGATATATTACATAATGTCTTATGTAATATATATTATATATGTATATAATACATGGCATATATTATATATAAAACATTTACGTAATAGTTTGAGTTGTGCTGGACTAGCTGCTTCTTTCATGGAATATCAGTTTAAGTGAAAGAACGAGTGACAGAATAAATAGTTATTCAGGGTTGTGTAATTTGCAAATATTTTTTCAAAAATGAACGGAGTGAGCTGTCACGTCAAATAAAATAAATGACAGTATTTGTTGCCAAGGATAAAATTGGAGCTTTCAAGCAAAAATTAGATTTTGGGAAGTTTGCATTTGCCACCATAACCATGACAGCTTCCCAATACCTAAAGGACTTTTCTAATGAGATTGATGGTGATATTAACAAACGTGTTTTTGTTGTTGTTGTTATAAAGTGCAACACAAAAACATTTGGGAGATCTGCATAACCCAGTGAACCAATATTGTCCAAATGACCACCATATAATGGTATAAAATCATATATGGGTAAAAAAAATCTATACAGTGTAGGCAACAGACAGTTAATTGTAACGTGCCAGACAGCAAAGTTCATTGATATGGCTTCAGATTTTATGTTGCAACTCACTTTTAAGAAACAACCACTTGTTGAGTTTAGCTGTTGTATCAAAGAAGAATTTCCACAGGTACTGAAAAGGCTACAAGAATACTCCTGATGTCCCCAACTATATATCTGTGTGAGGCTGGATTATTTTCATATACTTTAACCAAAGTAACATAGAGTGATACCTTAAATGCAGAAGAAGGTATTAGAATTCAGTTTACTTCTATTAGGGCAGACATTAAAAAGATTTAGAAAAATGTAAAGCCATGCCACTTTTCTCACTAAATGTTTCTATTTATAAAGTAGAGTTACTTTTTAATAAAAAGTTTATTTATATTAACATGTATTTAGTATATTATTTTTTTTATTGCATTCATAAATAAAAAGTTTAAAATTTCCCAGTTTTAATTTCTAATATGGTCTATCAATAGATGCCATGCACACAAATAAAAGTTCTTTAGGGTTCTCAATAATTTTTAAGAGCATAAACAGGTCCTGATATTAACATCTCTGAGAATAGCTAATGTACAGAAATGCATTTTGACCAAATGAAGTAAATACTTTGAGAGAAAAGGTGATAAAAAAAAAAAATACACCACAAAGAATGAAAAACAAAATCTCTAAAAGTTATATTGTCCACATCTCACAAGAAATATATAAATCTTTATGGTGAAGTTTATGTGAATTCTATTTTCTTTAATTAAGAGCATACTGGATTGAAAATGTTACAAGACACACCAGAACTTGGAAATGTCTTGTACATAATATCACAAAGGATACAATAACTCTTAAATTAGAAGATTGTTGCTATTAATTCCAAGTGGGACTGTCCTATAAGGACAAAGAAAATCTCATTTTATTAAAATGAAAATAAGCACTAATATGTTAAAAAAAATGCTGAGTTAAAAATCAACAGAACACCACTGAATTAATATCTGAATGCTGCTAATGAGGAAGTTTTAGGTGGTATATATGTTGTTAGAACAAAAATTACAACAACAACAAAAGCAACCATAGACTGTATAACACAAACAATGAACCCTAATGTAACCCATGGACTACAGGGAATAGCACATTTTAACAAAAGCCTTTCATTAATTGTAACAAAGGTACCACACTAATGCAAAATGTTAAACATGGAGGTGGGTATATGGGAACTCCGTAATTTGTACATGATCTTTCTGTAAATCTATATCTTCTCTAATAAAAAAATCAACAGAAAATATTTAGTGAATTAAAATGAATATTTCTACATTCAAGTTTGTAGCAAAGGCTGAAATTCTCCGATGAACTACTTTGCTTCTAAAGTTCTTAGGATGAACGAGTAGGGTAAGCTACAGTTGGCATATTCACAGGAACGAAATTTACTAGTAAGATGCTGAATGATTTTTGATACAGCTTAGAAATCCCGCTGACAGAAAGATTCTTCCTGACAGGGGACAAGATTTCAAGCTGAGTCCTGGCATTTTCTGCAGACGACTTTTCCAAAATAACACCAGGGAACTGTTAAATATGGCACGGTACTCATATAGAGAAATTACCAACAAAGCATAGCAGCATAGTTTGAAGCCATCATATTAGAAAGAGGAGAAATGCAATAGGAATCACTTGGCTCACTTTCTAAATGACCCTCCCCTTAAATCATTATTAACAAAGGGAGCATGAACTGCATGGACTGGTAAAGAAGAACTGACAGAAACTGTTACAAATGTACAAGCCATTTATGTCTGTGCCACCACATAAGGAGAAAGGAAGAGCAGAATGTCAAGAAATTTATAAATCTTTATCACGATTTTTTAAAATTAAAAGCATATTGGATTGAAATTGTTACAAGACATGGGAGGTAATGTTGATTAAATAGAGGTCATCAGGGATGGTGGAAAGTAGTAAGCAAAAAAAAAAAAAAAAAAAAAAATGGCTATTCCACAAAATGGAGGATGAGTAGATCCATGTAAATAGGATCAAAAGCAATGTACTACAATGGTCATAGAACATGATTTCAAACGAAAATGAATCAGGTGTTAAATAAAATGTGCACAATTGTGAATCTCCTAATAGCAGACCAGCTTACTAAATGTGAAGATAAATCCAACTGTTCCATTTGCATTGATGTGATAGTAAAAAATCATGCCAGTTACAATCACCCTTGGGTGAGGACCACGTTTGTATATGGGAGTTTGGATTTAGAGCATAATTTGGCTTCCTGGTAGATCGACTCCCAGGTGCAAGTTAGTGACCAACCTCAAAATCAAGCAATCTTTTCAAAATCTCTGCTGCTGCTGTTCAACCCAGTGAATTAAAAGAACACCACTTATGGATTATTTTCATGACAACTTCATGCATTTAACACCATTGATCATTCTTTGCTACTTTTTTTCTTTATTTGAGAAGTTGTGGGTTTACAGAACAATCATGCATAAACTACAGGATTCCCCTATACCACCCTATTATTAACACCTTGCACTGATGTGGAACATTTGTTACCACTGATGTTAGCACATTTTTATAATTGTACTATTAACTATAGTCCATGGTTTAACTTAGGGTTCACTGTGTAGTGTAATTCCATGGATTTTATGAAAAAATTTATTCTGTTACCATATATACAATCTAGTTAATTTCCCCCTTTAATCACATTCAGATATATTTTTCCTCGCTGTTAATTGTGCTCACAATGTTGCCACCATCCATGACCAAAACATTTCCATCACTCCAAATAGGAGCCCTGTACATCTTAAGCCTTAACTTCCCATTCCCGATCCCCTCCGTGTTCTCTGGTAACCTATATTCAAGATTCTGTCTGTATGAGTTTGCTTATTATAATTGTTTCCAAGTGAGATCATACTGATTTGTCCTTTTGTGTCTGCCTTGTTTTACTCAACATGATGTCTTCAAAGTTCACCCATGTTGCTGCATGCATCAGAACTTCATTCCTTCTTGCGGCTGAATGACATTCCCATTTTATTTATCTCTGCTTCTTAAAACTATCTCCTTTCTTGTTTTCTGCAACATCCCTTCTTTCTGGCTATAGACCCCTGTTCCCTAGGAAGGCAGACCCCTTTCAAATACCAGCACCAATACTTACTGGCTGTAAGTTAACCTCTCTCAATCTCAGCTTCCTCAATGAAATGCATGCAGATAATCATACTTCCTTATAGAGTTATTGTGAAGATGAAATAAAATTGTAATACTAAAAATGTGGTGCATTAACCCTTCTAATCCTCACACCAACCCTATGAGGTTGGTATTAATATTATGCTCAAGCTATAAGGTCAAGGAAAGCCAGCTTGTGTAGCTTGCTAACGGCCTCATCTATTAAGTGGTAGAGCTGAGACTTGAACCCCAGCAGACTGAGTCTGCAGCCTGTGTTCAAAACCACCATCCTGTATTGCATGTATAGCACTTAGCAAAACTGCCTGGTAATAATCAGCACTCAGTATATGTTAGTCACTATTGTCGTTTTAATCATTTATACTCTGTAACCGTTCTTTACCTTTTCAGCCCCTGTGGTTAACTATTTGCTTCCCAGCCACTTCTAAAACGTTGGGGGTTTTCTGGGTCTTATTCTTATCATAGATTCTACATACTGTCCCTGGGTAGTTTCATCTACTTTCTTAACTTTATGTGCTGATGGTTTCCCAAGCCTTATTTCCTACCTTGGCTTCTCTTCTGAACTCTAAACATACATATCTACCTTCTTTTTCTTATTTTCTTTTTACTTTTTTTAGCTTCTTTTTGAACAGATTGGTTTAGAAATACCTAAAATTCACATCTATCTGCCCCACCCTCCAGCTCTATTAATAGAGCTACTTCTAATTAGTTTCCCAAGCTAGACACTTGGGAGTCAGCCTCTACTCCTTGCTTCTTCTGAAATCCAAGAGGTTTACTAAATCCTACCAATCCTATTGCATTCATGTCTCTGGGAACTGGCGTTGTTCTCCACATCCTATGCTCTGCCTCCCTCTGGGGCTCCCAGGTATTTCTCTGCTGCAAATGAAAACGCCTTCTAACCAGTCTCTTTGCTGCTAGTCTCCCTTCTCAAATCCTTCCCAGTCACCATTTCAGGGCTTTTCATTTTCTTATTGCTGACTAAGCCTCACAAAAATCCTGTAACATGTGATTATTACTGACATTTTGGAAACTGAGGGTTAAATAAAGGGGTGAGTATTTTATTTATGATTTCAGAAATTCAGAAGAGTTGGGACTACAAGGTCCAGGATGTGGCTGGGCACTGGGCACCTGAAATAGATGTAGAAGATGACTGGACATAGGAAGCCAAGGCTCTGTACAGCCAGGGCAGTCATGGATCACCCACCCAGGCTGGAACTCACAGAGGATGATGGCAGCTGTTGGGGTTGTGAGGAATCCCATGCACCAGAGGAACTCACTTCCCAATGAAGTGGAGAGGTTAAGGTGGCTGTCATAAACTCCAAGAGGGTGTCTTTTCCCAACAAAGGCTAGGAGGGAGCTTAACCAATCCTATCATCTAATCCTGTGGCAGAGAGGGTGAGGTAGAATCAGCAGCTTTCCTTGGAGAGGGCTGCTGGGGAAGCTTTGTAGTTGGAGGCCAGGCAGGCTTCCATCAAGGGCAGGAGACAGAGGAATGTTTAGTGATGACTGTGCACTATGTGTGTAGAGGGATGGGGGGCGGGACAGGAGTTAGTCCAAAATGGGAAGGGTAGGAAGAGGGAGATGGCTCAGGATGTTGTGTCTGGGGAAGGGAGTCTGGGACAGAATGAAGGACCAGAGTTTCTATGTTCACTGTGGTTTACCAAGGGTAACAGGCATGGGGGCACGAGGATGGAGAGGCCATGGATTTTCCAAGGCTTTAGCCTCAGAAGCCCAGGTGCATTGGACATTGTGGGCTTCTGTGGAATGACTTGCCATCACAGCTGGTCAGTGTTTTTGTAAAGAAATCCTTCCTGCGGAGGACAGGTAGTATTTCAGTGAGTTCCTAGGATCAATCAGTGTTAGGGCTGAAAGTACTATGCAAAAAGCTGAATGTATTCATCAGGAATCTGAAAAAATAATGACAATAAGATAAAATAAAAGTAAGAGAAGAGGATAAAAAATAAAGCAAGTTCTGAATTCCTAAGCCCCAAAGCTACTTACTAGTTCTTAGTTCAATTCCTCATGAAAACTCCATGAAGTCAGACTAAAAGATTTCCCTTTGGTAAGTATTGCTTTAGTTTTAAAGAGCTTCTAAGGTAATTAACAATGAAAAACTTGTTCCAGCACTGGAACAATCTGAGTTGTTTCTTATATAAATAATGTGGTAAACTTTTTGTGTTTTAGTTGA
Organism: Tolypeutes matacus; assembly: GCA_026826555.1. Lineage (NCBI taxonomy): Eukaryota > Metazoa > Chordata > Mammalia > Cingulata > Chlamyphoridae > Tolypeutes > Tolypeutes matacus. Next base: position 44,507,556 of record JAKSZT010054215.1, read on the forward strand.
AACTAAAATTGAGCTACAATGAGAACTGAGTTGTTCTTTATTAAGAAAATAAATGAGCTTGTATAAACATAGAGCTGAATTATTTTATTGCTAAAATGTTTTATATATGCCACTTTCAAATAATTTAATAAGAACACACGAACTTACTTATATTACTAAGAAAAAGGTATTGGATAAAATAAAATTACTAACATTATTTTAGTAAAGAAACATTATATTATGAATATTTTGCATTTTCAATAATTTGTAGAATATGAATATGGTAGGTAGAACATGTCACCATCAATTTGAAACTACAAGCTTACAAGTGTGGCAAACAGGTTCACATATGAAAACAGGAAAAGTACAGAACTAGGAAGAAAGCAAGGCAGCCAATAATACTTTATTCAGCTGTCTTTCTGCATTAGATATATCTTTAGGAACTCTGAAGCTTTACAATTATAACAAATAAAATTATTATCCAGGGACTATGCAATTTTGTAATGCCAGAAGATACTGGAAATTCTCTGATAAGCAGTTCTTTGAAAAGGCATCAAGCATGATTTATCTGGATCAATGAAAAGAAAATATCAAAAAACATAATGCAATTTGAACATTGTATAAGCACAGGCCAAGGGAAATGAATCTTTTTCCATAAATGGATCACTAATCTGATGGCTAGCTTTCTTCATAGAAGTTCACGTGACATCTGAAGGTCTTTACGGTAAAAGAGGATCAAAAGAAATCACTGTAATGGAGGAATATGTGAATCCTTTACCAAAGCATCTGAAAACATTTCAGTAGGATTCATGTGGCACAGAGTTCTTTTTTTAATCTTTTTAACTTCCTGTTTTATTAAAATTAAGATGATTTTCACATGTTGGTTAGCAGAGAAGGAATGTATATGAAGAGTTTTATATGCCCTTCATAAAAGCAAGAGAAATGACTTAAAGAAACACATGTGTTTAATAGCTATTTTAGAAAACTCTGGATTATTCTTACAGATTAGAATTTATATTTTTAGACTTAGGATATGGACAGGCAGAGGATGTGTCAGGAAATTCCTAAGTGCAATTAATGTTAGAAAAATAGTAGCAGCATTGGGTAGTCATTAATAGTAAAGAAAAAGAATGAAGAATTTTAAGGAAAATCTTTGATATTTTACCCAGGCTGAGCACAAATCCACAAGGGAAGCTGGCCTTGAGTTGGAATGCTCATTCAGCACAGCTGCACTGGTACAGATTAAACACCACTTCCTTCCCAGAGAGAGGAAGCCAAAGGGGAGTACCATACTGCAAAAGGCAAAGGTCACTAGACTGGGCATTATCAAAGATGACTGCTCAGAGGTCTGAGAGTAACTCTATTTGCAGATATTGAAGCTATCTTCTCAGACACCCCTTTCTCTATGAGGTCTAGGGCTTATTATATGGGTGAACCTAAAATTAGTGTCTTGTAGGGTAGGTGGACACTAGCTAAGAGGAAACAAGACATAAAGATGCTATGAGAACCCAGAGGGACCTGAAAGGAGTAGCCTGGGAAGTAGCTATGGGAGCTGGGAGAATTTGCTCTCCTGGGCTGGAGGGAGATTTCAGAAGTGAATAAGAGAAAGTAAACACATCCTACACTTAACACTTGGAATGACAATTGGTTCCCCAATTGTCCAAATCCTCAGGCAAATATTCTTGGTCTTAAGGGTGAATCAGCTGGTTTGTTTTGACAAATAAATTTTTTTTTTTAAAGTTCAAGTCAGTTAAATCATCAGCTTTCTTGTTGCAGTAGGTATTCCGAATGAGCTGATAGGTTTTTTTGACCATCAGACTTACCTGCACTTACAGATTCTTGCCTAAACAGAATTTATGGGGACTTTAAAAATATATATATTTATTTTTTAAAGATACTTAGATTACATAAATGTTACATAAAAAATATAGGGTTTCCCATATGCCCCGCTCCCCATACCTCCCACATTTTCCCACATAAACAACATCCTTCATTAGTGTGGTACATTTATTGCAATTGATAAATGCATTTGGGGGCATTGCCACTAAGCATGGATTATAGTTTACATGGTAGCTTACACTCTCTCCCACACAATTCTGTAGGCTATGGGAAGGTATATAATGGCCTATATCTGTTGTTGCAATGTCATTCAGGAAGATTTCCAAGTCCTGAAAATGCCTACACCTGTTTTTCCCTCTCCTTGCCCTCAGAACCTCCAGTGGCCACTGCCTCCACATCATTGTTGTAATTTCTTCCATTGCTAGAATCACAATAAGTCTATAGAAGAATACCAGTAAGTAGAATACCAGTAAGTAGACCAGCACTCTAGTCCATAGTTCATTCCCCAATCCTGAGGATTCTGGGATGGTGATGTCTACTCCATCCCTAATTGAGAGGGGGCTTCGATCCCATACAGCCGATGGATGGGACTCTCTTGCTTGCAATTGTAGGCTCTCTTGTTTCCTTGGTATGGTGGTTGTCCATCCTCACCTCTTTGTTAGTTGTCCTGGGTGAGTCCAATAAACTGGAGAGTAGGTGTTGCAACTCCATTGAGGCTCAGGGCCCAGCTGGCACATGGACAGTCCAAAGATTCAAGTCTCTTGAATGTACATCTACCAACTGCAGCACCAACTATATGTTAAAATAGAAGGGACAGATGAGCCATGTGTAGGGAAGCCATAACTGAGTCCAATTCTGTCACACTCAGGAGCACAAACTCCAAAGTAGGGCCCACTGGCAAGGCACCAAACTCAAGAGCTATCTGCCCTGACCAGAGGACCTGGGTGTCTCCAGAACCCTAAGGAGCCCCACTATTTGGGGTAGTGTCTACTTTGAAAATCTATGAGATCCTGCTGAGCCGTGCATAAGTGTTACCTCTGGGATGACTTCCTGACTCATTTGAAGTCTCTTAGCCATATAAACTTGTCTTTACCTTTTCCCCCTTTTATTCGAGGTCTCTTTCCATTGCCTTGCTAGTTGGTGCTTGGTAGTAATCCCTCCGTGCCAGGGAGGCTCATCCTTACGGGGACTTTTTTCTTCTAGTAATGATGATGGATTGATTTTGCTCCATTACTCTTGTCTGGCTCCTTTAGTGACAATAACATGCATTTTGAGTCAATGGGAAGGAGTGAGCCCAGCTGGTCCTGTGACTTTAGGGCAAAGTGAGTCTGCTTGGAGGCAAATCCACTGTCTTAACACCTTTAGCACACAGCCTTCACCCACTGAGCTTAACAGTCACAGACAAAGATATTTCCACATTAATGGTGAAGCCTTAATCAATAAGTAATATCTGGATACAAAGCTTCATCAGTTACGTCCACATGTAAGACCCTCAGATGGCATTTGTCTAGCTTATTGAAAAGGATGCCAAGTAGAACAGACTCCAGTCTTGCAAAATTCCAGCCACATTATCATGAAGGTCTTTTTCTGCTGTGGATGGATATTGAACTGCTCTAGCCTGATTTCTTCTTCATACGGTCTTGATTATTACCTACAATAAATGCCCCCCTACATGCTGGCAAATTGTTGGGTCCATCCTAAAATCTTCTCTGGTATTAATGTTCAGATGACAAGTTTATGCTTTCCAAGGCATTTCTCCCTTTTTAAAGACTGTGCAAAAGGAGGTTGCCTTTTTTTTTTTTTTCAAAGTCAAGGCACTTGCTGAAGGTTCTGAAAATATCTGAGATAGGACCTTTCTGGGCATAAATCTTCCTTTATGTGGAGCATTTCAATTCTGTTTCTCTCACATTGTTTTAACAAATGTTAATCCATTATATCTGTTTTTCATCTGCTCCTTAATGGCAAAGGAGGCCGACTAAATGATTTCTAAGTCTCAGCGACAAGATTCTACAGAACACTTTTCACAAGTGTTCAGGTTGTATACACACCCATTAGTTCTCTGCATATGTCTACAGTAATAATAGCATTGTAATTTGTCTTGTGCTTTACAGATTCCAAACTGTTTATACTGTTAAACTATATATAAAACAATTCAGAACAGCAATAACTGTAGACTAATCTTTCTAAAATTCTACATTCATGTGTCAGTAGGCTGCTTGAAAAACTACAGGAATTTCCTGTTCCCATCAGACCAAGTCCTGATTCCTCATCATGGCATCACAGCACAACTCCAGCTTATCCTTCCTTTTGCACCCAACCTATTCTTCCATTGCTCCTCAAAGACCTTCTATTTCAGCCAGGTCAGCCTCCGAAGTTCATTGAACAGGCTGTAGTCAGTTCTGTCTTTGTTCATTTTTTTTTTCACTACTTCAGGTTTCCTCCTCCTGCAGGTACTGCCCACACTTCCCAGGCCTCCACAAGTCCAGCTCAGGGTCCATCCTCTCCAAGAAGCCAGTTGATACCAATTTCTCCCTCTACTGAACTCTCAGAGCCTTTACTTTCTAATTAAAGGCCTTTTGCTTTTTTGTATGCAATTGTACATTTTATTATATTTTATTTATAGAGTCCTCTAGTTATTTTATGTATAATTCTTATCTCCTATGAAGATAAGTTCCTTAAAGGAAGGGGCCACATCATATGTTATGCAATTGCCCCCCATTGCTCCTAATACTTAACTTGTTTTTATACGTCATTTTAAAGGTTTCCGTGATTATCATAAATACCCTGGCCCCCAACCCACTTCCCACCCCCAGCAGTATTTTCAGCCTGGATGTTTTTCAGTTACTAGAGCACTTGTTACAGCTGTATATTGTGAATTCTGGATGAACAGAAGTCCTATCTAATTCATCTTAACCCTCAAAGTAGCCAAGGCAGCACTGTTTGTAAAAGAATTTAACAATAGTTACTAATTAAGTTTCCATTAAATTTCAACTTCCAACATGTCTGCACCATCTACAGTCCTCTTTTTGAAGACAAACCGTTTCCACATTAAAATGATTATACCTCAAGAAAGTATATTGACATTTGGCATGTGAGAAGAAAAACAGTTTGATGCTTTCCTAATTCATTTATTCAAAATAATGTTAAAGTCTAAATTTAAATATAAATTACTCCATTGTATTGTCAAACATCATTATTTAAGGGACAGATGCTATATCAAAAATGCAAAAATAGATGTGGAAAAAGGTCAGTGGTACGTTTTATACAACTGTCAATGCATCAATGTGCTGTTCTCAGCCTAAGACTTTACATCATTGTTAATTTTTTACTTCAATATATTTTTAATTAGATATATCTGGCAAAAGTAATATGAAAACTATCTTTCCTTTGTAACATTCAAGAAAACCTCATGATACCACCAATTACTGATTAGCTTTATTTTTCCTTTTCTTTATTTTTTGATTAAAGTATGACTGTTTCTTTTCTCAGAGGCGGATAGAAATTTTGATGGACTCGGACAGTCATGGAAAAACTTTTACCAGGCTATTGAGTAATTTTAATTAAAATTCAGTTCAAGTCAATTTCTCATGCTTAGCAAAAGCATCTGCCATGTTTCCTCCGCTTTAAGTACTGGCGCTAAAAATATAAGCATTTTCCTGTTATAAAGTGCTGCGCCTGTGTCAAGTTAAAATAGCTTCTGAGGACAATTTTCAACACATTTGGAAAAATTATGATTTTTAAAAAGGCAGCTTTCAGAAAAACAGCATTGATGCTTCATTCAGTGATGTAACTGCATTTGTTGCTACACACAATGGCTTTTCTATCAGAATGTGCTTATTCCTTGAACCATTAGCCTCCTCTCAGTCTCTTGGTCTGGATCAGAGCCAGAACACAGAACATTGCCTACGACATGGCAGATGCTCAAAAATATTTGTTGAATGAAATGAAATGAATGAATGAATGAATGAATACAAAAACTCTGCCTTAGCTCATTTATGCTCTTCTACCTGTCTTAACTGTTTCTAGCCTAGAATGTTCTCTAAATACAACGCCTCTGAGCTTCAGTGGCTAATTATTAAAAACCAGCTAGAGAAGCAGAAGAAAGCTTAAGGGCTTTTATGTAAGTAAGGAAAATATTGTTGTAATATACTTTTCATTAGAAAAGTCACTTTACTTCCACCCGCCAGAAAATTCTCTAATAAATAACCCACTCCAAGGAATCCACAGTGTAAGTGGTACCCCCTTTGATTTGGTTCTGTTGTTTGTTACAGACTCCTGCATAATCAAAGTGAAAAGTCCTGTAAAGTCCACCTGAGGTCTTACCTGAGGGTTATCCTAGATTCTAAATCTGGTTTTCGCTCCCCATTTCGAGGGCCCTTGAGCCTACACTGGCAAGGGATCATGTGTGTGCAGCTCGAACATAGTCCCCTAGGAGTTCTGCCCTATGGCCTGGGACAGGCCTGAACACATGACCATATTTGCTATGCCATGGCATTTTTTAGGAGAGAAATCTTCCATATTTTCAAGGGAGTCAGATGTTATCCCTGTTATATACACTAAAACTGGTATTGTTTTGGTAAACAAGTGTGGTTTCCTGATAAAGTTTTTCTTGTGATGGTAAAACACACTGGTTGAAACCAAGTTAGATGCAACATTTTTATAGGCTAGCTTTGATTTCTTTATTAAGAGTGCAGGTCCAGTCCCAACATAATTTAGTTATTTCTAAATATGGTTTCTGCTGAATATATATTGTCAAAATATATAATGATCTTTAAGAAATCTTGTTTCAAACATTATCTGATCATTTGTAGAAGGGAAAGTAGATTTTTTCTATATCAAAGGCTGACATCCAATGAACTTACCTTGTTCAAGAAGCAGTATCTGAAATTTGCAAAAACTAGCTGATTTTTTTTTTTTTTTTTTTTTTTTTTTGTAAATGGGATTTTCTTGAAATAGTCCCTAAAGCAATTCAGTCAGTCCACATAGTGATTTTTGTTGTGGTGGTGTTTTTTTCCTATAGAGTCAAACCCAAAAGCAATGTGCACCTTGGTTTGTAACTACCTGTGCTACAGATTCCCCTCTTCAGACTGTTCTGGAATTTTACTCTATCAAGTCTTTGTTTCTTTTCGAATTTTTGATTTATCCATGTCCATGGATTTTTTTCATAAAAGCCCTTAAATACTTGAGTCTATTCTGTTTATAAGTAACATTTTTTAAAAAGTCCTTCAATTTGGGCCATGCTGGTCATTGACCAGCCTTTCTTTTTCCTTCTTACTCCATCAAGTTCCCCAAAGAGCAGTACTGTGCTCACTGCCTCCTCTTGTCCATCTCCCTTTCACTCCTCACCCCAATCCAATCCAGCTCTTTCCTCACTACTACACTGAAATTGCTCCCAATAAGATTGCCAGTGACCTTTAATTGCAGAATCCAATAGATACTTTTCTGTCCTCATCAATTGTGTCTGTTTCATATTTCACTACCTACCAATACTTCCTTCTTAAATTCTTCCCCTGGTTTCTGTAAAACCATTTTCTTCTGATTTCTTCTTCTATCTCCCTGGTTAGTTCTTCCCAGTGTTTCCTGTAGTCCCCTACCTCATTCTCAAGCAAAATCACTAGTATTCACCAGGCTTCTTCCTCAAGCTTCTTTTCCTTTTGGTATCCATGCTCCTTGGGATAACTCACACATTTCATGGTTCAACTACCTATATACAAACCACTTTTAAATTCATGTCTCTATACCATACATTTGCCCCCATTTATCAAACTGCCTACTTGGCCACCATTACTTGGATGTCTCACAAAAGTTTCAAATTGAAAATGTCTAAGACTATCGTCTTCATTCTTCCTGTACCTGAACCCCGTTCCCACAATTCCCACCATTACGGATGATATCACCATCCACTCTGTTTCCAGACCCAGAATCTGGGAACCATTCTTGACACCTCTCTTTTCCTCCTAGTCTCTTGTCCAATCTCTAAATCATACTGATTCTATTTATAAAATATCTTTTGGATTTATCCTACTTTTTCTATCCCACTGCAATTATTAATGCATCTTACTTAGGCTCTAACAATTTCTTGCTTGGAATTGTAGGATGTAACAATTTCTTGCTTGGAATTCATGGTGTACAGCCTCCTTGCTGTTCTTCCTGGTTTGGAGTTCCCTCCCTCAAACCCTTCATATAAACTGCAGCAACAGTGGTTTCTCTAATATTCAGATGGATTACGCTATTGCCTGCTCATAATTCTTCAATGGTTTCCCATTGCCCCACTATAAATTTTAGCTTTCCAAACATGGCCTTAAAGACCTTTATGATTTACTTCTACCTATTTGTCCAATATTACTACTTTTTAATTTTTTTATTAAAGAAGTTGTAGGTTTACAGAACAATCATACATGAAATACAGGATTCCCATACACCGCCCTACCACCAAAACATTGAACTGGTGTGGAACTTTTGTTACAATTGATGAAACTTTATTAAAAGAGTACCATTAACTATCATCAATAGTTTACATTAGGTATTTTTCCCATATACCACCCGTATTAGTCAACCGAAGGGGTGCTGATGCAAAATACCAGAAATCTCTTGGCTTTTATAAAAGGGTATTTAATTGGGGTAGAAGCTTATAGTCACAAGGCCATAAAGAGTAAGTTACTTCCCTCACCAAAGTCTGTTGCCCCATGTTGGAGCATCAAGGCTGCCGGTCTCTGTGAGGGTTCAGCCTTCCTCTTGCTCTTAAGGCTCCATGGTCCCAGCTTCTTCCAATCTCAGCTGTAGGCTGGCATAAGGCTCATCTTTCTTCCCAGGGCTCGTCTCTTTCCAGTCTCAGCCACACTGCTCTCTCCATGTGGCCAGCTGTAAACCTGGCTCTTTCCCCGGGGCTCCAGCAGCAAAACAAAGCTCTCTCCTCTGCCACATTGTTTTCTGTGAGAGTGTCTGCCCACCACGGGGGCAGGGACTCAATGTCCTACTGACATGGCTGAATCAAAGCCCTAATCTTAATTTAATCAAGTAAAAGTGAAACCTCTGAATTTAATACAATCAAAGGGTATCACACTCAGAGGAACAGACCAGTTTATAAGCATAATCAATATTTCTTTCTGGAATCCATCAATAATATCAAACTGCCAAACCACCCTATTATTAACACATTGTATTAGTGTTGTACATTTGTCATAGTTTAGGAAAAAACATTCTTGTACTATTAACTATAGTCCATTGTCTACAACAGGGTTCACTGTGTTTTACAGTCCTGTATTTTATCTTTCAATTTTTATTCTAGTAACATATACAACCTACAGTTTCCCCCTTTGACCACATTCACCTATATAATTCAGTGCTGTTAATTACACTCACAATAATGTGCTACCATCACCACCATCCTTTTCCAAACCTTTACAGTCGACCTAAATAGCAATTATGTACAAATTAAGGATCAACACCACATTCTCTAACCCTAATCCATCCCCTGGTAACGTATATTCTAGATTCTAATTTTACGAGTCTGCTTATTATAATTAGTTCATATCAGTGAGTTCATATAATATTTCCCCTTGTGTGTCTGGCTTATTTTACTCCATATAATGTTCTTATTTTACTCCATATAAAGTTCATCCATGTTGTCTCATGTATCACGACTTCATTCATTTTTACAGCGAATAATATTCCACTGTATGTATATACCATATTTTGTTTATCTATTCATCAGTTGATGGACACTTGGGTTGCTTCCATGTTTTGGCAATTGTGAATATTGCTTAGCTATGAACATTGGTGTGCAAATATCTGACCAAGTCCCTGATTTCAATTTTCTGGGTATATACCTAGTAGTGGCATTGCTGAGTCATATGATAATTCTATATTTAGCTTCCTGAGGATCTGCCAAATTCTCTTCCATAGCAGTGGCACAATTTTACATTCCCACCAGTAATGAATGAGTGTTCCTAATTTTCCACATCCTCTACAACACTTGTAGTTTTCTGTTTTTTTTTTTTTTTAATAATAGCCATTCCAGTGGATGTTAAATGATATCTCATTGTGCTTTTTATTTACATTTCCTAAATAGCTAGCGATTTTGAGCATCTTTTCACGTACACAAAGAGGATTTGCATATCCTCTTTGGAGAAATGTCTATTCAAGTCTTTTTAATTGAGTTGCTTGTATTTTTATTATTGTGTTGTAGGATTTCTTTATATATTCTCAATATAAACCCTTATTGGATATATGGTTTCCAAATATTTTCACTTATTGAATAGGTTGTCTTTTCACTTTCATGATGAAGTCTTTTGATGAACAGAAGTTTTTAAGTTTGGAGAAGCCCATTTATCTATTTTTTCTTTCACTGCTTGTGCTCTGGGTATAAAGTCCAAGAAACCATTGCCCAACACAAGGCCCTTACATTTTCTTCTGTTCCATTTGTGTTTGTGCAGAATTTTCTTCCCAGCTCCTATGATATATTTAAATTCTCTCCCTCATTCAGTTCCCCATTTTCCTTACTCTTCAGTACTTGGTCCCTCTTCTCTTATAGCAGTTCAATTTAACACCTCCCCCCAATTTTTTGGTGGGGAGGGTTCTTCCCCTTTAGGGTATCCTGCCTCGGGGAGCCAGATGGGTCAATCCAGAAAGGTGGGTCACTCCAGAAAAGTCTGTTTTGTGGTTGGGTGGTCCAGTCAACAGAAGCTAAGTTGAGTGAACAAATTCTTTACAGGTGCAGATTTACAACTGTCTCCCTCTGACCTTTTATTTTTTCCTCCTGGGTGCCCTTTTGTATGCAGCACTCCTCAGCAGCTGTGTTCCACCCTGTGAATTTGGGTCGCTATCCCTGGATGTGCATGGGGTTCTATTACTGCTATTCACAATGAGAGGAGGGAAGGATCCGAGCCTCTGCCTCTGAGCAAGCCATGTGGGGCTGAGTGAGGGAAAGGGAATGGACCATCATGTCCACGGTGGAAGTTTCCTACCTGATATTTCTCTTTTTCTTAGATTTAGCATTTGTGGAGTCCTTCCCAAGTCTCTACCATCTTCGGAGCTCTACGTAAGCGGGAATTGTCCTTTTATTTCTTGAATCACTGGGGAGATTTTTTTCAGGGGATGTTATCTGTCGCCATCTTGATGGTGTCTCCAACCTGTGTCCAATATTATTTTGTACGACTCATTACAACACACTTTATACTTAGCAATACTAAAGCTTTTGTAGTTACCTATCAATACCTTACCTTTCCAATACTTTTAAAATAATATTTACTGTGTCCAGAATATTATTCTGCACTTATATTGTACACCACTCTCCCCAAATATGCCTGCCAAACTTGTAGTCATCTTTCAAGTTTCAGCTCATTTATGTTTTCTTCTATGAATCCTATGCTCGCTGTATTGTGCCTTTTGACACATCTGTTGTGGTTTCTGTCACAGGAAATGACAATTTGCTTGCATATGTTTCCCCAAGATTCTAGGTAGGGATTGGATCCACACATCTCATATAGTATTTGGTACATGGCTGGTGACCAATAAGTATATATTAATGAATGAATGAATGGTTTGGGATAAGGCTTCGAAGGTGATATGAAGGAGAGGAAGAATAAAATATTATTGAGGAACTGAGAGAATATTTCATAGAATTATGAACCAACTGCCACAGCCTTTAAAGGATGTGCTTCCATTTACCTGCTCTATATGTAGAAAATTATCTGATACTGTTTGAAATAAAACAATGATTTATAGTCACCACTGATTTAAAGTGCTGCCAAACCAATTCCTAATCCTTCTGCCCATGGATTTCCCTCATCAAAATGGTTTTATTATGGTGCCTACAAATATTCTAAAGCAGAATGAACTCCATAAAAGAAATTAGCTTAGGTTGGCAAATCATTATTATAAGAGCACAAGAATAACTGACATGAATTTTTAAAAGGCCGCAAGTTAGAACAGAATAAAACTGGACTGATTTCTACTCTTGGCCCTACCAGTGACTTCCTTTGTGTTCTTGGACAAAGTCAGTCTCTTTAAGCTGTGGTTTCCTCTTCCATATGTTACATTTCTTCTTCCATATGTTCCATATGTGTTAAGCTGCTCCCAGCTCTAACATGTGGTAACTCAGTCCAGAGAAGTACTTCTCTAGAATCAGTATGATATTAGAAAACTATATTATCAAAGAGATGGCAGAAGTGCACTAGAGGGAAAATGCTCATAAAAATGCACATGCTTGCTTTTAAAAGCAGTAAGAGTATAGCATGGAAGCTGACTCATTATAATTAATTTACGTGCTGGGAACTTTCCCAGTCATGATTAAGTCTCATGGGTATAATATATTCATTTATATCAATACATACAGTAGTTCATAATTATAATGTAAGAGTAAGGTGTGCTGGTGGGGAAATGTTTACAGGCAAGTTGAACACTATGAAAGATGTTAAAGCATAGTAACATTTACTGATTGGGTGTAAGTCCTGCAAAATTAATGACAACAGCCTTTTCTTCCTTATTGCTCACTATTATAGCTAATCATGGGCGGAGAAAGCCTGCGCTAGTGCTTTTAATTTCTGTAATGATGAGGTTCTACAGAATATGAATGGAATCTAGCATGTCAATTTACTGCAGTTGTACACCTCCGTGTCCTTCAAGAATATATGACTCTACTGAACTTTTGCTTTGCTAAGAGAATGACACAAGTTCTGTGAAAGACATGATCTTATATGAATCAATATTTGTAGAGATCAACACCTTCACCTTTAGGAAATGTCAGAGTACAGCATTACATCACTCTTTACTTGCTACATTTTCCATACAGGCGAATGAGCTGGTGTATAAGACTAGAAAAAATTTGGTCTAAAATAGAATGGTACTATCTCCTTACTGTGTATGAGATGTATACTAACAAGTAAAGTCTTTACAAACAAATAAAATCATACCTGTTTCCTTTAAAAATCCAAGACTTGTTAAGGGCCACTGGTCAAGTAAGGGAAGGAATTTTAAGGGGTTGAGACTTATTTTGATCAATTTTATATTTTTTCTGGGCATATTTTATATGTGTTTTGAAATACAGAAAATGTGTATAATGTAGGAGATTACAAAGAAGAAAATAAGCTATATCTCATTATTCAAAGATAACTGCAATTTATGTCCCTTCTAGGATTTTCTATCACTATATTTACATAATTTTGATCAACTACACTATTTCCTGTCCTGGTTCTTGTTGTTGTCACATTATGACATAAACTTTTTCCCAAATCTTTAAAACTTTTCATAGACATCATTTCACTACATTCAAGTTGCTATGCTAATAAATGCTTTACATGGATTATCTCATCTAATTCTCTCAACAACCCTAGCTGGAAATCCTATCATTATCCCAATTTGCCAGATGGGAATAAAAAGATAGAGAGGTTAAGTACCTTAACTAACATCACATAGTTTACAGGAAGTCATTTGGTCTATCTCATGAAATAAATGTAAAATGAGCTTATGTGTACAAAAGTCCATATACTATTTTATTGGGTTGAGTTATCATAGTTTTCTTAACTATTTCCTTTATGTGTGCATACATTATTATTCATGAAGTCGACACCCATCCCCATTCCCATGGACCTACCCATTTTTCAAGTATACCTCAAAGCAAACTGCCTATGCTACAGGTAAGAGAGAGAGACGTGACCACATCCCACAACCCAAAACAGTGCTCTGCTGTGGTCACCTCACTGGTAAAGAAATGCTGGGTCACCATGCGCTCTCAACACATTGTGTGTTTTAGTTTATGAGATATCTGAAGAGCATCAGAAAGAGCTCTAGATTAAAAATCAGGAGAGCTGGGTTTTAGCCTGCCATTTCAAGTGAACTGTTTTGCTCTGGCACAATTAATCTCTTCAACCTCAGTCTTCCTAGATGTCAAACAACTTCCATGAGGGGAACGTCAACAACTAGGAGTGATGGTTAGTCAGTCTCATCTCAGCTCTCACAAAGACAGCCTCACAGGCAAAATCTCCTTGGCCTATTGAAGTCTCCTCACATTCTTGACTTAGTTGCTAGAATAGGACAAACTGATGACATAAACACATTGTAATCAAGCATGACCTTATTCCTTAAGTATTCTGTCAAGAGTCCTCTGGTGTAAACTCTGAGAAAGTTAAAACTTACTGAAATTAAAACTCAAAATAAAATATGACCTGACTGATAACAATAAGTGTAGAGTGTGGGCAAAATTAGAGAGTGAGAAAAGGATATTGCCAAGCTATTTGGAGAAAAATTGTCTCAAATGCCCCTAAGAATTGTTACTGTTTTATTTATTCATTACTCACAATAGTCTTGTAGTCATTCCGGATGGTTTAAAATATATTTACATTCTATTTTCAAAATGGAATGTTTTATTTATTAAAAATGTACCAGACAGTGCAGAGTAATGATAATCCAACAAATATTTATTGTCTGCTCAATGACAGGAAAGAGGAGCACTGGACCATTATCACTTCGGCATCAGAACTCACAAGTGAGTTGGGAAGATAGGAATTATACCCCAGTGAGATGAGTGCTATGAAAGAGGAAGTAAAGGGGGCTTTTTGAGGTTAAAATTAGAAAGAAATTTCAAAGAGAATATTTATGTCAGGCACAAAAAATTAGATCATTAATACAACTGAGCATTGTTTAGCCCTAAGCATCTTTACAGTCAAACCAAAAAGGGAAATTGGTAGATTATATAGTTTTCCTTGTACAATAAAGCTTACAACTTATCTTGAGAGAAAACTTTTTTTCAGGCACAAATTCCTGAGAATTGTGAGGCAGAGCTCCTTATTTGGATTTAGTGCAGTTGTTCCAAAGTCACTCCTTCTTTCTTTCTTTTTCCCTAAACTTCCATGGCTTATCGTAAACCTCAACAGTAATCAAGGACACAAAATTAAATGGTTATTCAATAAAAACATTATATACGTGGGGAGGGGGAAGGCAGCTGTTACACCAATGCACTGTAGGTATGAGATCCAAGTTACTATACCACATAGAAAAGATCTCTCAGCCATACCCTTGGCACAGTCAACTCAGGGTTGAATTTTTTGACAGCTGTTAGAAATGCCAATATGCTATGTGGTTGATTGAAGAAAGATCTTTATCTTTAAATAGTAAGTTAGAAGGTAGTAGAATTGATATCCAATGGAAAAATTAAGAAGCCTGACTTGAATTCATACACAGACAGGTCACTTCAATCCACAACAAAACAGGGATTTTTTTTTTTTTTTTTAATTAAGAAAAAGAGTTCTGAATCTGTTCTTTGGTTTTATAAGTATCATAAAGCACGGGAGAAGCAATTTTGGCCTAGAAAGTTTTATGGGAAGAGGTCACCAATCATGGACTGATTCATAAAATAACCTAAGAAAGGCGCCTGCCAAATATCTGAATATTTCAGTAGAAAGACAGACTGTTGGGTCCTCAAAGTTGTTAGATCTTTCAAGTAGTTGAACAAACTGACCTAATAGGGTTACTTGGTACTGTCTACTTGAATATGAGACAATGTGTATTTTATGTTTAGCATTGTTAATATAAATTATTGGTTGCAATTAGTAACAGATATACCTGCTTATTAAGTCCACTCCTGATTGTGAGAGCAAAGCCATGGCCTCATCACAGCACAGGCTGCCTGTCTTTCTACAGACATGGGCACATGAGCAGCCCAACTCATCTAAATATTTAGGACTATGAAATAAGGCAGATGCAGCATAGCCCTTTATACTCTATTTTAAATTGTAATCAAATCTGCCAAAAGACCATACTATTAGGGTAGCTTTCCTTGGGATTGGGGAAGTATTCTGGGATTCCACATAATTATCAGGGATTTAGAGTCATAATCAATTCCAGATTAAGCACTGTTGAAGTCCTCCTCTACCTTGCATTCCACTATCTGTTAAACAAAACTTCGGGAAATAGCCTTCCTTGTTGAGTATCAGAATGTGTTTGCCTTTCTCCTAGGTGATCTATATAATTCTGTATCTTCTGACACATTGATGCTGGATCAGGTGGATTGTGTGAGTGCCCAAGGAAGCAGTGTCAAGATGTGTAGCAAAGCCCAGAAGGTTTAGTGTTTAAGGAAGATTGCCTCAGTACCCAGAGGACAACGAGGAGAGAAAGGAGGTGACCCCTCAGGACAAACACCTCTATGTTAAGAGTGCAGGCTACAGTGACAAGATCTTCTCCCATCTCTCCTACTATTACCCACCACTACCTTCTTATCATGGTGTATACATTTTCATAGTATGAAGGAAAGGCTGAAACTAGGAGGAAATTATGAGGCATAGTTTCTTTCTTATATAAACATTGTTTACAATGCTCATTTTGGAACTAGGCTGGAGAAGGCCATATGCAATACATACCATTTAATTAGGCATTATGGAATCAGTTAAATTTTCTAATACTCTATGAGCAAACTATTATAATATTCTCTTTTCTCTGCCTCCATCCTTGCCTTCTTTAAAATCATCAGAGTGACCAATCTAAAATCTATTTATCATATTTCTTACTTTAAATGACCTTTGCTACCTATAGTTGTACTTTTCAAAGGAGTTTTGTAACCAAAGAGAATTCAAAGGATACTACCAATGTGTTTGGGAAATGAGAAGCTATTGGATAGACCTGGTGCATTTTCCTGGAAATTTGGAGAAAAGTACTTTTAGGCCAAATGAAACAGAGTAAAATGCAAAACATGAGAATTTAAAGAACTTGATATATATATATGGCAGGCTACATTGAGTTCTGGCTCCAGGTCTCCTGTGAATATGTATTTTTTTTTCATACTGTCTCTTTTTTATTGTTTGAAAGAAGCCTTAGATTACATAAATATTACATAAAAAATATAGGGGATTTCCATATGCCCCACCCCTTCCCCCTCCCACACTTTCCCACATTAACAACATCCCTCATTGGTGTGGTACATTTGTTACAACGATGAACACATATTGAAGTATTGCTACTAACCATGGACTAGAGTTTACATTATAGTTTATACTCTGTCCCGCACAATTTTGTAGGTTATGACAAAATATATAATAGTCTGTATCCGTCATTGCAGGACAACTCCAATGTCCTGAAAATGCCCCCATATTATACCTATTCTTCCCTCTCCCTCCCCTCAGAACCTCCAGTGGCCACAGCCTTTATATGAATGATAAAAGTTCTTCCATTGCTAGAATAATAAGAAGTGTATAATAGAATATTATTCTATTAATAATATTATTCTATTGTTCTAATATTAGAATAATAATGTTATTCTATTATAGACTTACTTGTTCTTTTTTATTTGTTTGCTCTGGGAGAGGGGTTTGGATGTCAAAAGAATAGATTAAGGAATAAAGACCAACCCCCTTAGAATGACATAAAAGACCTTTCATGGCCAGATACCAATTGACCTCTTCAAACACATCTCTTTCCCTTTCAGCCTGATAATTCATCCTCTAAGACCACCAAACTCTTTGTCGTGCCTTCTACACACCCTGCAGTTTCTTATCTTTATCATACTATTTCTTCTCAAATGCCCTTCCCATCTTTATCTAGATAATTCCTACTCCTCTGTCAAGACCCAATATAAGTTGTATCTTCTTCAAGATGTCTTCTTTGGGCATCTTTACTACGATCACATTCTACATCCTGACAAAATCATCAGGATATGTAGTTGTATTCCCATTCAACCATGTACTC
Organism: Tolypeutes matacus; assembly: GCA_026826555.1. Taxonomy (NCBI): domain Eukaryota; kingdom Metazoa; phylum Chordata; class Mammalia; order Cingulata; family Chlamyphoridae; genus Tolypeutes; species Tolypeutes matacus. The sequence goes on from JAKSZT010054215.1 coordinate 44,525,049, forward strand.
CTCAAAGGCAAGGACTTGGGTATAGGTTGCTTAAGATGTCAAATACTCAGTCTGACTCCTGAGATGTAAGAAAGATTTATTCTAATATACAGGGTATGAATTACATAATTTTGATATTGGCTAGAAAATGAGTATTTAAAAAATTGGAACAAGGTTAATTTCTCACTTTTTTGTTAATAGTCAAAGTACACAGTAAATTAAACCTGATTTTTCTTTCATTTTGCATTTTGAAAATATATACCAACTTATAAGCTAGGACATAGTATAGACATTATAAAACCAAGGTCAAGTTTCTTATACTGAAGTTTCAGTTACATAAAATAAATTCCTAAAGAATTAAAGTATCTATATACATAGCAGGCTTCCAGTCATCAAAATAATATAAGCAAATACCTACCCACAGTTTTTTACTCAATGTTCTCCTTTCAAAGAACTCATAAAATTTCAAAGTCATCCTTTTATACAAATGCCTGCTCTGATTACTTTCTCATATCACCATAAACATTACTTAAATTATTTTTTAGCACTGTGGGTAAGCAGATGTTGAGCTAAATCATTTAAGTAAACTAAGGCAATAGCAGACCAAAGCACTCAATGAGAGATTTTGAGTAGCCACTACAATTTAACCACTTAAGGGCAATGCAAAGTCTTGTCCAGATATGAGTAATTTAATTCCCTCCACCGCAGCCATTAAGAGAAATATTGCTGAATGTTAAAACCACTCAAGATGAAGAAAGGATGCAGTCAACCTTAGCTATGTCTACTACTGCTGTGGCTCCTTAAGCACAGAGTTGTATTTTAATGTGTATATTCCTAGACTTGCAAAAGCATTGCATGTGTGTGTGTTCCTAAATTGTGATTTTGTTGATTTGCATAAGAAATGTCTTGGCTTCTCTTTTAGCAAATGCATATCTAACTAAGCCAGGCAGCAGCACTTTCATTTGCTACATCCCTTGTCATCAGATTACCAGTAATGGTTTGGCAGAAAGCCTGGAGTGGTGTCTCTGCCTTGAAAACTGTCAAATTCTAAAATTTACCCAAATGCTGCAACACTGATTGGTGAGGGTTTTTAAAAAAATTAAATTTATATATCACCTTATTAGAAAATAACAAATGCACACACATTTAGGACCATACATTTAATGTTTAAAATAGGATTAAGATTCTTTTGTACAGATAGAGAATATAATATTATAATCATAAATCTTTAAAGATCACACCCAAAAGACCCACACATATTTCTTTTAAAGAGTTAGTGATAGCAGATGCAAAATGTTTAAACAAAAATTTTATGCCCTTGAATTTAATTTCTTACCCAGAATTTTTGCTTCTTTTCTAAACGTTTTAGGTAGAAAGAAAACCATCAGTTTTCTCTTTCGTATAATATAATATGCATACCTACCACCTCAAGTCAATGTTCCAGTTAAACATAGTGTCTGTATGACCTTCAAGAATTTCAGCCTACTGTAAGAAATGTTAACGGTAATTCACAGAAAGCACACTCTCAGGGAGTAAGTTATTGCCTAAGACAAAAGTAGGCATCTCTGGAAGCTTCAGTGTGTCTTTGAGCCCACTAGGGTACCATATAGTAAAGTGAAGCAATAATTTACCCTTGTGCAATGAAAAATATAATGTAACTTGCACATCAGGAGCCTCTGCCTCGTTAAGTTAAACACTTCCCTCATGTCATTTTATAGGAGAAACTGTAATACTGTAAATCTAAGTAACTTAGATTTATGTTCTGGTGCCTGGCAAATGATTAAACAGTTTTTTTTTTTGTTGTTGTTTGTTTGTTTTTTTAAGAAAAAAGGGGCAGGCACTCCCATAGTATGGTGTTATTTTAGGGTTCCAAACGTTTTTGGTGTAGGCCGTTTCAGAATGTGGCTATAATTGAGTTCATAAATTGGCAAACAGGAAATAAAGTATTGTAGTGTGGTTATTGAAAGAGCTACAAGGCTGCAAGGGAGCAGCCTCACATTGCTGGGAAGAGATCTTCAGAGAATGCTGCAAGGAAATACTACATTTTTTAGAGGTGTTACTGAAATCATTAGTGTTTCTGAATTGTACTATAATGCCAGGGGATAATATAAACAAAAATTAACGGGTGGGGTGGGGTGGGGTGGGGGGAAATGTGTGCTAAGAATTATTGCTAGTAGCAATTTTGATTGAATGATTTCTTTTGCTGTGGTGCAGGAAGAAGATATATTTCCCATTTTTCCCAGACAATTCTTTTTTTCTGAATTTATTTATTTATAAATGGGGAAGAAGAACTGAATTGCTAATAAATGAAAAGCAGATTAATCTTACCAGAGGTCACCTGTTTCTTGTCACAAACCACTCATAGCCTCAGCTGAACCTAATTTTGAGTTCCTTCTTTGGATGGAGTTGCTGGTAGAACAAAAGTTCATGGAACCATTGGTTCCTTTTTAACTTGTCATTTCCCTTTACTGAATATAACACAAACTCTAAAGAGAAAAATAGACATTTTGTTCTTGTTAGTCTATTACCCTTCTTCTTGCATAGGTGATAACTTTAGTAGACCTTAAAACACAACAATCTCTTTTTTCTTTTTAAGTTTTAATATTTCTGAACTTAATGAAGTTTTAAGAAAATCAAGAAACATATTGAAGTTGAAGACTTTTTCTCTTTACAAGGTCTTCTTAAAGAAAGGATAATCAAGTCTAATAAATTAATAATGTGTGATCATATTCTAAATATTACAATTTCAAATGAAAAAGGTAGAATAGTACAAATCCCTTTTGAGGTCTGGGTTTTGATGGACACAGTCTTTCTCCTTATCTGTGGCTATACTGAAAATTATATATCTGGAACAGGTAAACTAATAATATTGGAAGCCATGCCAGTTTAAAATTTGATTCCTGTTCATGTTTAAAATTTATGCTTTTTATCAAGTGAATGAAAACAAAGTACCAAATAATAGAGGTATTTATAGAAGTCCTTTAAAATTCTTAGCTCTATGTTCAAAAATTATTATGTGAGCTATGACCTAACACACTCTAATTATTAATACAAGTTACTAAGAATGATTTAAATCAGCATTTTCCAAAGTGTGTTTTGTGGCGTTAAAGGGTATTATACAAATTTTAAAAAAAGAAAAAAAAGTTTCCAAGATCAAATTAGCTTGGGAGACAAGGAGCTAAAGAAAATCAAATATGTCTCTTTACTGTAGACTGCTAATGAACTTTTAATGCTAATGTTCACTTAAATCTTCAAGAGAGAGATAACACAGAGTAGTTCCCAAATTTATTTGACCCATAATCCCCACCTTTTTTTTCCACATAGCATTTCCAGGGACTAATGCTCCCAAGAACACAATTTAAGATTTGCTGACTTAAATTAAAATTCCAAGAGAGTTTAAAATATTGGCTTAGTAATTTTTCAACTTTTAAATGTCTCAGTAATCCTTGAATTCCCCAGTTTTTATCTTGTTACTACTTAAAACTAACGTTAAGCAAAAAAGTAGAGGATCAGAGTGATATAAGTGCTATTCACATGCATTTCTAATGTATACTATATATCATCATTCCTCTGTGACATTTCCCCTAAATTTAGTTCTTTTATTTTGCCTGCTGGTATTAGTTTTAAATAAAACTGGGGAGGGTTAGGACTACAGTCAATTATCTTTTTTTCCATTTCTTCACTACACATGATCAGTTCTCAGAAATGGAAAACTATTAACTTTCACATTTGTTCTCTACATTCTATAGGAATTGCCCTAACAGAGGTTTCTGTCACTTCCTGAAATTGTTTATGGGCAAGACTCCTTGAGTAATAAATGTGGACAAGTAAAATCCCAGGATTTCACAGTACTGGAAAATCGGTAACAAAAAAGGTCTGAGACACTCTGGCAAAGATTTAGAGAATCAGTGGGGATGAGATTAAAAAGACAAACAGACAAAAGATGTTGGCATCAGACTGCAGACGGCCTGCGTACATCTTACCAAGAATGGACCAACTTCTACTCACGGTTCTACAAGATTTCAGCTTTAGATCTATGTTCCTCTGGAGGGTTTGCCCATCATCAAATAGGGTGGAAATTCATTAGAGCTCTTCATTGATAGGCCAGCCCTTTCTTCTCTCAGGCACTTGTTGCAAATGCACTCCCTACCCAAATGAAGTTAAGTGTGGCCACGTGGCCTGTTTTATCTAAGGAAATATGAACATAAGAGACAATGGCCTTCAGCTAATCTGTGATGGCCAATCTGCACGAATGAGAAGCAAACCTTGGATTTTCCATGCCACTGAGATTTGGGGTTATTTGTTACTTCAGCAAACCACAAGTAAAGTAGCTGGAGCAGTTCATATGTCTGCATCTTAGTTGATCATACATAAAAGAAAATAATAACATGTCTCTTGCCTACAAAATGATATGAAAAATTGGATGCCTTTTAGAAGGGTTGTACTTTTGGTAAATTAACATGTTTCTACAAATTTGTAGTGATGAGGAATCTAAGACTAGGAATCTGTAAGCATCAGAAGATACATTTCATTCAAAAATTTTCTATGCCCTTTAACAAAACCAGTTAAGCCATCTGTATTCATGACCTATGATTAATTCAGTGAATTCATTGTTCGAGCATCCATAAATTTGTGCATTACCACATTGTGTAAGAATGGGGTAAAGAAAAAGTAAAGTGAGAGTAAAAAGAAAAATAATAAAAATAACTCTATTGCTAGAACAACTCTGTTTAAAATACATGGAAGTCAACAAAGATTTCATGACTCAGTATCTCTGAGTCATCCTTTCACCACATTTATTTTAGAAGAATGCAAAGTCCAGTTTTATTTATGCAAATAAGCATACTTCTATTTTATATTAAGATACAATACAGTTTCCTATGTGATAAAAATACACATTCTGTTTATCTTTTTTTATAATTCATTTAGGTTTCTTTAACCTATCAAAGCCATAATATTTAATCTCCTTAAGCTATAAAAGTGTTTGCTAAATATAAGATTTTTTAAGAGATAAAATTATCCCAAGATTACTTTCTAACTTGGCTCTCTGAGATGAAAAGACTAATCATTGAGAAAGGGCAAAATGACTTCTTTTTAAAGTGTAGGTTAGCACAAATAAAGACTATAAATGACAGAATAATATAAAATAATTTGCTATTTGAACCCAATGTTTTAAAATAACATCCTCTAGCATCAGTGTCTAGTGAAAGAGACTAAACAATTTCGTTGTCAAGCACAGTTAAGGCACAAAGGTAGGAGCTTAACTGAGATCTGTTGAATTAATGAGACTTAATAAATTAGCTCAGCTACTTGGACATGAAGATTTAAAATCAGCTATTTTCCAAGGGCCAAACTTAATTTATTTTATAAAATAATTTTATAATTTATTATAAAATTAAAAAATAGTTTATAAAAAATAAAAGAATTAAAACTATCTTTTAAAATGCTCTAGGTTGATATCATTTTTTTCATAATTCGTGATGGAGATTTCTGAGTTCTAACTTAAATCTTGATTTTGAACATTTGATTAGATTCAAAGTTTTTTTAAGGATAGATTTTGGCCCCACCTACAGTAGGGTTTTTCTCTTGGTAGAGGTAAGAGAGGCCTGTATGAGAAAACATAAAAGCTAAATTTGTTAGTTTTCTAAATCTCGGGAGTTGGCATATTAAAGGCATACAATAAATATGTGTAAAATGTATAAATGATCCAATTACTTAAACATCCTTAGAATTAATAAGCTAAATTTCATCTTGTTCTGGTTGCCCACTAACTTGCCAAAAATATAGAGATATTTGATTTTTAATAAACAAATGCAGTTTTTCTTTGCTTAGCATATGCTGATAGCAAAATGATATTAAAAGTTGCACTTCAGGCCTTAAACATTTTTAAGAAATATTTTCAGCCAACTTTAAGCTTTAGGGTTACATATTATATCCTGTAAGTAATTGATTACTTTCCTTTTACTACTACACTGTGATCCAAAAATAATTCAGTGTTTTTTGGTTGTTGAGATTGGTTTGTGTGCAATAATATAACAAATTCTAATTTAGGTGTGTATCATTGATATTTTTTTTTCTTCTATTTGTACTATCCAACATTCTGGATTAGATTTGTCGAAACATGTCAGTTTTACCACTCTATGACTGTCTTTTTGTAATAAAGCTCTCTCATAATATATAGCACATTCATCATACTTAAACTTCCACTGTCTCTCCTGTCATCACAATCAAACGGGGAAAAATGGAAATAGATAACCCCCTCCAAAAACATGTTTTTTAACTGACTTTACTTGACATAGAGGACCATGAATGATCACTATTCTAGACAGTGTCTAAGGTCAAAGAATAATTACGTTTAGAATGAGAAAGAATAAAAAGAAAAGGAATTGTTGAGAAAAACTCAGAATACTTACTTATTCATTCCTTAAACATGCATTCAGTGGTTTCTATGTATGAGTTACTGAGAATACAAAAGTGACTAAGATACAATCCATGTCATCAGGGGCTCCAAGAATGTACAAAGAAGGAGACTTGTGACTTATAAGGTCAACCTTGAAGGAGAAGTAGGATTTGGCCACAAAGAAGATGAGTGATGAGCATTCCCGGCCAAAAAATAGTAGGCAGACTAGCACAGAGATATGCTAGTAGATGGTATATTCTGGAGGCAGCAATTAGGTATGATTAATGCCTTGGGATACCCAATGAAGTAGTGGAGATGAGGTTAGAGAAACAGGTGGAGGCTTTGTGATGGACCTTGCAGGACATGCTAAGAATAGTAAGCTTTATTTTGAAGGGAATGGCTGGCCACTGAAGGTTCTGAAGGACAGGAGCAATCCTACCACGTCTGGGTTTCTTGGAAGATGGGTTTGTTGGTGGTATTATAGCGATGTGTTGGGGGAGAGCCTATATGCAAAAGACCAACTGGGAAACCATGGAAATACCAGGTGAGATGATGAAGACCTGAAAGAAATTACAAAGAGAATGGAAAGGAAGGGATTTATTTGTGATATATTTTTAAAATGTGGTGATACTGGATATAGGCCTTACGAAAGCAGATAAAATCAAGGTCAACAGCTGAGGAGTGATGACAGTGGAGGTGTATTAGAGATATCTAAGCAATGCTAAGGAAAGGGCAGGGAGGGAAAAATAAAATAATTGTGAAGTATTGTTAACAGCTCAAATAAGGTTGGAAAACATGCATCTTCCAATCAGCAAAAATGCAATTTCTCCAAAGCTTAAACATTTTAAGTCACAATTTTATTTTTTCCAAGTAGAAAACTACTGAAAATCATCAATGATATCATCTCTAGAATGAGGAGTGTAAAAGAAAAAAAAAAAAAGTATAAAAATGGTAGAATGAATCTCTATTTTTTGATAATAATAGTTAGCTAATTTGAACTGATATCCCCTCTGCAATAACTAAAAACGTGAAATATAAAAACAGCAAAGAGCTAATAAGATGGTCAGAATTTAGCAGATGGAAATTTAGAAGACCTGAATTCAGAAAAGTAAGCTCAGGCTTGAAAGCATTTGCCCTTGGGCATTTGACTATCAGTAAAAAAAAGATCTTAAAAAGCAGTTGCCCTTTAGGCAGCCTTCTGGGCTGGGTGGAAAAGTCAAAGCCTGTGGCTCTAAGGTTGGGACTTTAATTAACTAACCCCAACTTTAAGCTGGGAATGATCTGACAGGTCATACTTTCTGCCAGGGTAGGAGTGACTCTGATGAAACCATTCCTCACACAGATTTGCAGCCTAGCTTCTTGTCACCTGTGTGATTCAGGAAAGTTTACATACTGTATTTCAACTAAGGTGATCCTAGTCTATTACCATCTCTAGGCACTGGCAGAAGCAAACCAGAGCCCTCTCTTGAGGAAAACACCATCATCATAGGTCTCACAGTATTCTTACAAATAATATTTAAAATACGTTTCCACCATATAGTCAAAGATATTCAAGCAACCAAGACACTAAGGCACTAAGAGTGAGAAATGTTAGGAAAAATAATAATAGGGAAAAAAAAGGTCATACTAGAGTTATTGGAATTATTGAAATATTATAAAACAACTTCACTCACTATTTTCAAAACATATATAAGCTTGATAATTTCATCGGGGAACAAGAAAACATAAAAAGTGACATAATGGCAGCAGACCAGCCATTTGTTTCTTCCTGTCAACATATTTTGCCTCATAGTTTAAACTTCTTGCATTTAAGAATTTAAAATTTTTGTATTCACTTTTGCTTCTTCTTTGAACCACGAAAAACAAAAACAAAACTTCATATTAAACCTAATATAATTTTTACTTATCTTTAGAATTCAATCCACAGCATGAGGTAGGTAAAATTAGTACCCACTGGTGTTTGTGTGTGTACCTGTGGGCACTGTGAGTACTCAGAAGCCCACAGTCACAAACTACTTGGGAACACTATGATTTCTACCAGGCTCAGTCCCTTGATCAAGCCCTCAGGATACAGCTGGGTATGGCAGGGAGAACAAGGCACCCAAAGTCACCACGAAAAATTTGCAAAGGTACACTTGTGGAGAAATGAAAATTACCTGCAGCTTTTACAACCTAATAGGTTAATTTTAAGTTTTACTGAAGGTTAACTATGATTTTAAAAATTGCCTAATAGAATCATGCAAAAAAAAAAAATTGCCTAAATGGTTTGGAGTTTAGGCATTTTCATTGGAATGCACATATTCCTGGTGGGCTTAGTACACGGACTTTAAATCACTCTACAATCAGATTCTCTCTTGACAATATGTCTTGACTAACAAAAGGAGGGAACTGAGCAGTGAAAATTGAAGGTGAAAGAGGAAAGAAGGCAGAGAGGGAAAGTGTGCAGAAAAAGGAGGGCGAGGCACCAACATTGAGCTCTGCCAACTTCACAGTTTGTTTGCCTTTGCCAGATTATTCAGTAGTGGTAAAACCAGGTGACAATCTCAATATAATGCCCATTTTCCATTTAAGGAGAATAATACAATATATTTTTCATTCTTGTCAAAGTTGAGTGAAAAATCCATATTAAGACATTCATTGCTCGTACCTAATTTAACCAACTTAGTTCATTAGAATGTGGTCTGTTTGACAGAGCAAAACCCGAGCATTTGCCTTTTAACAACCATTTAGCTCCACACTCTGTAATAAGAACATCAGCAGATTTATTTTCCCCATATAAAGGAGAATTTCCAATTCATACCATGTACTCTGTGACTCTTAGAGAGAGTATTTATTCAGAAGGAATGCTGCGCAAGTTTGGAAAAGATGTCTCTAAGAGCAGATCTGAGAGGTCACTTGACAAAACAAGAAGCAAAACCTATACATGGTCAAAACATGAAGGGAACTAAAGTTTGTCATTCTTTCTTTTAAAGAAAAAAGTTTCTAAATACTTAAAACACAGCTTGGCAATAGCAAATCAGACAACTCTTCCTCTCCCCCCCTCCACTCAAGCTCTGTATAATCAGACGCCTCCATTCACTTAGCAAATATCAGGGTTTTTTTTGAAGGAGGGGAACCTGCTTGGAATTAATGAGGTGACACCAAAAAAAAACTTCTATTAATAAACTGCTTTCTTCAATGGGAACTCTTTTTTTAAAAGCAGAATATCTTCTAAAGACTTTTTATGCATTTTTAGACCACCTTGTTCTCTCCCCTCCTTTTTTTTTTCCTTTTTAAAAATTAGGACATGCCATCATGCCATGCAAGGAAAACTAACCTCCGCCTTGCAATAATACAGTTTCATCCCATGGCATAACAGTCAGTTTTGCCACGCAGAACTACTGATATTGCAACTCATGAAATTCTGTGAGTTTAAGGGGGGAATTAAAAGAGGAAAATTAAGTAAGGGTAAAACTGAAGTTACAGATGTGCAATGTAAATTTTAAAACGAAGACAAACTATTTTTCAGAGACACAAAATATAAATACACCATCTCAAGAAAGAAAGCTACACTACTGAAAAATCTTCATGATCATTTTTTCATTCACACACACACACAAACATCAACCTCAACCTTCACAGAGAAGCACTGCACCTTAAAACCTATTTTTCACTTACCATAGAGTCTGTACACCATGATCTCTTAAATCCTTTTAACTCCAGCACATCCAGAACATATGGATCCTTAGCACATTCACTTAAGGAACAAACGTTAACCAAATAGTTATTTTACAATTTTACGAGAGATAACAGAAATCCCTGAAATTCTAGGGAGAGACAGGAGTTTAAAATCCAGCTTCTAGATCCTGGTGTCTATCTTTAACTTGAAAATGATTTGGTTTCACATTCCATTGAAGTCCCACTGGCAGATGCCTTTGGTAAACTCACCAATGGCAGGCTTTCAAATGCCCTCCCTTCACCCCCTCCTCTCTCTGACTAAGCTTCCGCTGTTCTATCTAATGCTGATTTACTCAGCTGTCTTTTACCTGTCTCTGCGTGGGTGAAAGGAGATGCTTTCATTGACGGCTATTACAGAAACCCTTGGAAACTAAGATCAGCCCAAGGACTTGCTGTGCTTATCCCTCTGTCATCCCCTCCCCCTACTTACAGCCAGAAACCAACTGACTTCCAAACTTGGCTGCCCGAAAAAGAATGTTCTCTGATTGGCATTCCTGGAAGCAGAAAGCAAGGCAGCTCAAGTTTGTTCTGTTGCTCAGCACAAATAACTTCCCAGGTAGACACAAACAAACATGTAAATTTCCTGGATTTTTTTCTTAACTTTGTGGAGAATCTAGCAAATATGGGGCATTATATATTTGTTGTAATATAGCATGTAAGTTTTAATATCCACATGTATTTCTTCCCAAAATGGCTATGGCTGAGGTTAAAAAAAAAAAAAAAAAAAAAAAGGCAAATCACTTTTGTTAAAAGTTGAATGAGTCTTCATAAATAAGTTGGGACCCATTAGAGGAAGAAACGCAGCCACTCTGCCTGTTTGCCAATATTCAGGAGGGCAGTTGTTCAGTCTGTGGCTCTTCTGTGAGAGAAAAACTTGCTATAGAAGTGTGGAAATTTCTATTATAAAAAACTGTGGAAAACGGATTCAATTGCCTTGTATTTTAAATAGCCGCCTTCGGGAGGACAGGGTGCAAAGACCACTTCTGCCTCCCTTGTCTAATGCTTCTTTTACAGGACCATCTTGCAAACCTTTGGGAGGACTGAGAAAGATAAAATGTATCTATTACATTGAAGGGAGATTGAGTGAATGAGGAAAGAACTGTATTTCATCAAACAGGCTCTGGCAAGGATTAATAATGTGGAGCCCCTTTGAATCACCACTGATAAACATGTGTTTAACATTTATTTGGTGGTTGTTGGGACCAAATGGTCTTCTGCTGCTGAGAATCATTTACCTCTTTATGTTCAAAATAGTGAATTTATTACATGCATTTTTCAGAACCAGACAACTTCTTGAAAGGCCTGATAAAGGATTTTTAATTTCAATAAACAGACAAACCACTGTGCCAAACATTTTGGGGTTTCCAAATTTCAGTTGGCTGTGGCTGCCAATTTTGGGCTACTGTCAGCTGGCTGAGCTCAGGGAGCTGGATAGGCTTGCAGCTGCTCCTTGCAACTTCTATGGACATCTCAAAAATATTCAACAGCGAAGTTTTACTCCAGACAAGACAGCCCTCTGTTTGTTCATGGTTGGTTTGTAAACTTATGTTCTAGGTTACCTTTTACCACATCTATAGAAAGACCATTTTAAGGAATTATAGGTGAAAACGTGACTAACTGGCCTCATATTTCTAATTTATTTCCATGATATTTTGATGCCCCATATAGATTGGCATCCTACCAGGTTGCTTGCTCCTTCACCTAATTTTATTCCCAGATATCTTTTTAAATAAAGTTTAAAAGGATGTAAAGAGGAAGAAGAAACTTTCCTTACTCTTATCCCCAAAGTTTATTATCTTACGAAAATGGTAGGCTATATGCAATGCTATTAGATGGTGGCATTCAACTGACTTCATAAATGAAGAAAAGTAACATAGCCCAGAAAGCATGCATCTCTGGCCCTGTGTTTCTTTTTTCCCTCTTTCAAAACACTCCACCCTAAGGATATGAATAACATCAAAACACATGTGAACTAAGAGTCGTGGACAGTGTTGGAATCCCGCCATCTGCTTCACATTCAGCCACAAGATTCACTTACATTGTGTCACTGAGAGAGTACTAGCTCATTACTGACACTCAAGCAAGGCTGGAACTGAAAAAAACTGCTGCTGTAAAAGTGGATATTTTAACCTATAAAAATGATTATATGTTGACACATTTTTAATAAACATATTTTGTATTTGTCCAGTTGATTTTTTTTTTGAAAAAACAAAACATTTGTATTTTTCTTTATCAGCTAAAAGACTACATGGAGTATATATTAAGTACTGAACATCTTTATTAAAGGCCCCCAAAATTATACATTTTTGTGTATATGATTGAATCTAATTATTAACATGGTAAATATCTGTTAAGTTCATTTCTGCTGATATTGGTGGCTTATAAGAAAAATAGAGGAAAAGAAAGAAAGGAAATGCTAGGTCCTTCTAACATTTTACACATAAACTATAACAATTTTCTCTACTGAATTGTTACTGGCTATTCCTTATAGTATAGCATTCATCAATCAAATATATCCTTAGTTTCCTGATGGCCTGTGCCAGTCATGGAAATTCCAGAACAGTTTGAAATGGCACTTGCAGGATTAGTCCAGGCCCAAGGTTAAATGATCACAATGGGAATTTTTTCCTTTTCTTTTTTTCCCCTAACCTTCATGAGGCAATAGATAAGATTTATAATGGTTAGAGCTCAGTCTTTATCATGAATAAATGTTTTGCTCTTTCACATGAGAGTTAGGATTTGATCAGAAAAACAGCTTTCAGGGCTTGCTTCCAAAGAAAACTGGGCAAATCAGCTACCCTTGATTTATCATGAACAAGCAATTAATCTGTGCTCCATTCTCCAGAAAGAGTCTGTTAGCACCAGTTCTGAGGATGGTGAAGGCTGGTTGCAAAAATGACACGCAGGGGTGGACATGTCTGATGGGACACCTTCTTCCCTTTGCTCTTTGAGGTGACCTGTTGGAGACAGCTTCCTTCTTCTGGGAGTTTGATGGAACACTTAAATTGGAAATCTTCTGGGTTTGCAGAATAATCCTGTGTAGTTTGGTATCTACTAGTACAGGACAGCATCCTCCGTTCATTATTTGGTAAACTCCTTCCTCAAGATCCTCTCATTCTTCACCCTTCCGCTGGGACACTTATTCAAAAATGCCTTGATTTGTAGTCATTTATGTTCATAGAATATGTAAAGGTAACACACTGATTAAGGGCAAGGATGAGTTTTTGGATTCCCCAGAGCATCTTGCTCACTTCTCACATGAAGCTGGCAATTAATAATGAATAAAAATTAATTATCTAATAATTAATTTAAAATTAATTATTCAAAAATATTTTAAAATGCAAATATTTTTAGCAATGTGCTACTGTAAGTTATTAATGCTGTAATTATTAATAGCTATCATTCATTGCATTCTTACCACTTGCCAAGCACATTATCTAGTTTCTAATCCTCACAACCCAGTGAAGTAGGCGGGGTCATCAACAAAGCCCCAATAACTCGTCTAAGGTCACAAAACTAATAAGTGTTTGTGAAAGGTTCTTCTCATAATCTCTCTTACAAATATGCAAATAATGCTTTACAAAGTGCCCAAGAAATACTGAGATGAATAAATTGCACTTATTTTAATCTCCTTTTAAATCACTTTCATACAGAGTTAATGGATTCTCCCATACTTCACTGAAATTTTTATTAAATGCTTTCAGTTGATCAACAGATACTTAGATGCTGTCTGGGCATGTGCACAGGTCGAGGGGCTATGGGATGTGGGGTAGTGTAAGATGTGGCTCGAGCCTTCACAGACTTGGACTCCGACTAGAGCGGCAGCACATGGTTCACAGAGGTGTGCACCAAATTCAGTGTTGTCCTAGTTTTCTATTGCTGCTGTAACATGATCACAAAGCAGGTTGTTTTAGGCGGAGTTCTCTAGGGACACAAAACTGACAGGAAATATCTGTAAATATTGAGTTTTTTAAAATAAGAATTGTCTCATGTGACTGTGGGGATGCACAAGTCCAAATTCCATAGGGCAGGCCACAAGCTGGGAACTCTGATGAAGGTTTTCAGCGAATTCCTCAGGAGAAGCTGGCTGGACAAAGTAGAGATGGAAATTCTTTCTTCTAACTGCTGAAATCATCACTTCTCCTTTTAAAGCCTTCAACTGGTTGGATGAGTCTTCTCTCCTTGTTGAAGGCAATCTCCTCAGTTGGTTGTAGATGTAAGCAACCACAGATGCAATAGACTTATTGATGATTCAAGTCCACAAAACATCCTCACAGTACCAATCAGGCCAATGCTTGCTTAACCAAACAACTGGACACAAAAACCTGGCCAAGTTGACACATGAACTTAATCATTACAACATGGTATAATTCAATCCCAGATCTTAGCTACTTCTAATGATCCTTAGGAGATCTGTGAGACACTCATGTGCATGAAGAACCTGGTCACTGCAAGGTAAATATCCCTTGCCATTTTACCTTCCTCTGGTCCTTGAGAGACTGGGATTGGGAGTATTCTAAAGGTTATGATTTTGCAGGTGATTTTTTTGTCTTTTCCATATCATTTATTTTTACAAGCATATATTATTTATGTAAAATTGTATTGGGGAGGCAGAAAAAATTAATTAAAAAAGGAAGGGGAAAAAAAAAAAAAAAAGGAAGGGAACGATGTGGCTCAGGCAGTTGGGTGACACCTCCCACATGAGAGGTCTCAGGTTTGGTTCCTGGGGCCTCCTAAAGAAGACAAACAAACAATGAGCAGAGGATGAGCAGACATGGAGAAAAACAAACAAACAAATGAGCAAACAATGAATTAAAAAACCAACAACAAGTAGACAACAAACAGACAATGATCAAAAACAATGAACAGACAGCGAGCAAAAACAACGAGAAGAGGGAGCCATCTTGGGGGGGGGCGGGGAAGGGGACTTAAAAACAAAAGGAAAAGTTTAATAAATTCAAGTAGTAGTTCTTTGAAAAGTAACAAAAATAAATGTAGCTCAAGAAAATGTAAAGATAATATACATAAGTAACACTGCAACAAAAGGGACTCTAAAAACAGATATGGAAGGGATTCAAAACAGCAACACGCTATGTTTAATTCTTTTAAATACCAATCTATTTTAGAAACGAAATGGACATCAATTCTGGATGTCTGTCCAGTAAAAATAGTTCTAATTGTTGAAAAGGCCATGAGTACATATGTGCTAATTATAACATCATATTCAATAGAGAAAAACTAAGATCAATGATAAGCTTTGATGACAACAGAATGAAATGGGCTACTTCTTAGGATACATTAGATGAAAACTAATGTAAAAAGGGACATGTACCATAATTTAAAATATATTCAAACATCTGTAGACACTAGAGGAAAAGAGAAAGTCTAGAAGGAATCCTATCAAAATGATTTGTGGGTTCTTTTTTAAAATTTCAACCCAAGTTTTCTTAAATTTACTGTAATGAAGTTATTTTACCTTGATAATTTACACACACATCACAATATTCAAATAAAAATATATGTAGCCTTTCTTCATTCCCTCTTCCTCGTACTTGCCTTTGAAGGGACATCTCTATTCCTCTCCTCTGGGCCTCTCCTGTAATGGTGTACAGAGGGTGGGGGTTAGAGGGAGTAGACAGGGAATAGAGTTGATATTCTCTAATGCAGGAAGTGACATAGAGAAGCTTAGGGGTATCTAAGTTAATTTTAAGAATGAAGAAAGGTGTATTAGTCAGCCAAAGGGGTGCTAATGCAAAGTACCAGCAATCTGTTGGCTTTTATAAAGGGTATTTATTTGGGGTAGAAGCTTACAGTTACAAGGCCCTAAAGAGTCCAACTCAAAGTACCATAAAAAGTACTTTCTCACCTAAAGTCACTGGCCATGTTTTGGAGCAAGATGGCACGTGATGTCTGTGAGGGTTCAGCCTTCCTTCTTCCTCATAAGACTCTGTGGTCCCAGCTTCTTTCAGTCTCAGATGTAGGCTGGTATAAAGCTCGTCTCTCTCCCTGGGGTTCATTTCTTTCCAGGCTCAGCTGCTCAGTTCTCTTCACAAGGTCATCTGTAGGCTATCAGGCTCATCTCTCTTCCCGAGGCCTCTGAGCTGTCTCTCTTCCTCTGTGTTCTTCTCCGTGTATTTACTCCCAAGTGAGAGTCTGTTTTATCCCTGCCAAGGGGGTAGGGAATCAATCCTGCATACCCTAATGATGTGGTCAATAAAAGCCCTAATCTTGATTTAACAAAGTAAAGGGGAAACCTCTGAATCTAATACAATCTAATATGCCCAGAGAAACAGACCAGTTTATAAACACAACCCATTATCTATTTTTGGAATTCAAAAACAATATCAAACTGCTACACTGGGTGATAAAGAAAATGGTGAGAACAAAAGGGAGGGTGGGAAGCAGAATCAGGCACACTAGAGTGGGGGCTGCCTGGGGAAAGGCTACTCTGATGAGGTGGACTTTGAAGAGACTGAGGTCAACAAAGGAAGTTTAGAAAGTAGCTGTGTGTTTTTTTATTCTTCTCATGAAACACTCATTCAAGAGAGGTCTATACTTTTCAAGCTCTGGCAGCGTCAAATTTGTGTGTCTTCTTTGATATTGATTATAAATCCAATTTTCTTTGCTTATATACATATTTTTTTAAAGTTAGTGTTGCTTTGTTATTGTTATTTTTGTTAAAATTGTGTTTTTTTGATATGGGTAAGAAATCATTTTCAACCTTGCTTAAATAAATTCTCTTGATCCTTTTTCCTGTTTGCATTTTCTTCCTATTTCCCTCTCCATTTCCAGGATGTGTACCTATTACCATCTCTTGGGCTGACCACTATTTGTAGGATGGCCCTCTGTCCTGGTTTGCTTGGGACTGAGGGGTTTCCCAGGATGCAGGACTTACAGTACTAAAACCAGGAAAGTCTTGAGCAAACTGGGATCAGCAGGTCATCCTAAATATGTCATCTGGAATCTTTTTAGTTGGATGTACATTTCTGATAAAAAATTAGCTTTTTTACTAATTAAGAGGTATTTGGCTCAAATAGGCCAATGCTCTGAACATAGAGATTCTCTTTTTGGCTTTATCCCTGGTTAACCATGTCAGCTGGGACAGGTCAATCTATCACAGTTATAATTTCCTCATTCCTAAAATCAGAATGATAATATTCACTTCAAAGAGTTGTTGTCAAGATCAAATGAGATGCACATAATCAATATATCATAATCAAATTTATAAACCATATTTGAAAGCCAACGTGAAAAACTTCTTCTAGTCAAGGTTTTTAAAGGCTTATCAAGGCTTAGCCATGGGACAATACTATTTTGTGTGATTTTTAAAAATTGGTGCGGGGTGTCAGTGATGGGGGATGCATGGGAGGAGGTTCACCTGGGGCACACTTATAAGGCGTATAAATGTGTTCAAGTGTTCATGGGGCATTGTCACGGTGGGTGGAGATTCACACAATAACCAAAAGAATATTGACTTCCCATCCTGGGAAGCTCTGCCACATGCTCTAATGGGACAGCAAGAATCTCCTGAGTACAGGGGCAGTGACTAGTAAAGGAGGATGGACCATTGACGGCCACTTGATGTTGATGACTGTACTTATGAAGCTTTACTTTTGAAATTGAAACTTAGCTTATTATTATAGGGTGCCTCAGAGTTACCTCCTGACAGCCTCCTTGTTGCTCAAATGTGGCCTCTCTCTAAGCCGAACTCAACATATAAATGCATTACTATCCCCCCCAGTGTGGGACATGACTCTCTCTCAGGGATGAGCCTACCTGGCACGTAGGGATTGCTACCAAGCACCAACTAGCAGTGCAACTGGAAAAAGACTTTGACCAAAAGGGAGAAAGGGTAAAGACAAATGAGTTTATATGGCTAAGAGACTTCAAAGTGAGTCAGGAGGTCATTCCAGATGTTACACTTATGCACGTCTCAGCAGGATCTCATTGACTGCCACAGTAAATGTTGCCTCAAACAGCAGGGCTCCTGAGGGCTTTGGAGACATCCAGACACTATAGGCAGGGCAGAGCGCTCAGGAGTGCCTGGCCAGTGGGCCCTACTTAGGAATTTATGCTCCCCAGTGTGATACAGTTGGACTCAGTTGTAACCACACATGGCTACACATGGCTCTTCTGCCCCTTCCATTTGAACCTATAGTTAGTACTAGAGTTGAGAGGTGTATGTCCAAAAGACTTAAATCTTTGGGCTGTCCATGTACCAGCTGGGCCCTGAATCTCAAGGGAGTTGCAACACCTACTCTCCAGAGCACTGGACTCACCCAGGACAACTAACAAGGAGAGGATGATGGACAAGGACCATCCCAAGGAACAGAGAGTCTGCAACTGCAAGCAAGATAGTCCCATCCATCTGCCCCATGGGATCTAAGTACCCCTTAATTAGAGGCAGAGTGGGCATCACCATCCCAGAATCCTCAGGATTGGGGAATGAACAATGGACTAGAGTAGACTTACAGTTATTCTACTATAGACTTATTATGATTCTAGCAATGGAAGAACTTTTATCATTGATGTGGAGGCAGTGGCTGCCAGAGGTTCTGAGGGGAGGGGGAGGGAAAAATATGTGTAATATTGGGGCATTTTCGGGACTTGAGAATTGTCCTGAATGACATTGCAATGACAGGTACAGGCCATTATTTATCTTGTCATAATTTACAAAATTGTGTGGGACAGAGTGTAAACTATAGTGTGAACTATAATCTATGATTAGTGGCAATGCTCCAAAATGTGTTCAACAATTATAACAAATATACTACACTAATGAAGGATGTTGTTAATGGGGGAAAATGTGGGAGGGGTAGGGAGCAGGGCATATGGGAATCCCCTGTATTTTTAATGTAACACTTATATAATCTAAGTATCTTAAAAAAATTTTTTTTAAGTATATTGAAAAAAAGTGACAGGAGAGAACAAAATGTGATCAATTCTGGTAGTTATATCCAGCTTACTCATGTGAACACATGGTTAATTAGTGGTTTTCAAACATCGTTGTTTTGCTGTGGCACCCTTTATTCAAAGGAAACAGATCGCTGAAATATAAAACTGAAAAAGCCTAGCTCCTTTAGCACAAACTCAGGTATGAAGCCTGTGACCCTGCCCACTCAGTCTCCTCTTCCATTAGGTAGACCCTGTAGGGACTCTGAGAAACCTTCAGGAACTCGAGAAGCACAGCTTGAAAACCACTAAGCTCTACTCTTCTATTAAAATTATATATATTTATATATAAAAATTCCATGCATCTATTTTTAAGAGTCACATAGAACTATAAGGCTTAAATGAATATCCTTTGTCCCATCCCTCCCTACCCTTGTATCACAGAGGCAACCATCTTCAACTTTTAACTGTTAATTATGATGATTCCTCCATAATCCTAAATGATACTCTCATACAGCTATTTTTTTAAATTTTCAAATGTTGGTATTATCTATTTGCATCATACTATGGAAGATATGGATTTTGCCCTCAAACGCACTTCCTCTAGTATGTGCACTATGAATCAATCTCTCTCCCTTTCCCTATTCCTCTCTCTCACACACACATACCCACACACCCACACACCCACACTTTCTTTTCCTTAATACTCCCAATTTTGTTACAGAACAATTTTAGGTTAAGCACTAATTGGTGTTTCCATTATTTTGGATATGTACATATTGTTTACATGTGAGCTGAATGGGGACTTATGGCTACGTCTCCTTTCTTTTACACATTTTTTCTTTTTACCGAACATTGGTAGTTGGGGCATTCTTTTGTTTGCTTAATTTTCTATTTGCCTAACATCACATTTTCTAAAACTCTCCAGTGGATAGGTAAAATTCCTCTGAACATAGTCAAACATATCAGTTACTTTATCAGCACTTGCACCCCAACCCTGCCTCCTTTTTGTGGTGACATGTCTCCTGAGCTGTAATCCAGGGACTGCTCTTTGCCTCTCTTTTGAACTGGATCCTGTTGCCTGTGCCCTTTGTTCTCCTCTTTCTTGACAAGCCCTCCTTGGATGGGTGGGAGGAGCATATATTCTAGTAGCTCCTGAGAAAGAATGCTTGGGACAAGTAAATTTTTGGAGAATTTGAATGCTTGAAAATGTCTTTATTCTCTTCTTACACTTAATTTGTAGCTTGCCTAAATACAGAACTCATTGCTTAGAAGTACTTTTGTGGCAGGGGGCAGTCCTAGCAGGCCTGCTGCCTTTCCCTGGAACCTACAAACACACCTTCGCTCCAGACCAAGTGTGTCAGTCTGGTGGGATAAAACCCAAGCCCCTACAAGATAAGGGGACTGCAGGGACATTCCTTCCCCTATTGTCCTGAGTATATGTAAACATTCACTGGAGACAGTCTGACTCCGGTGGGCAAGTTTTACAACATCCAGCTCACACCCCAGTGGTATATCTCTCCCTGGCGGGGAGGGAGCGGGTTTTCTCCAGTGTGGCAGCACAAAACAAGAGAGGGGTGCTGTGCTTACAACACCTCCCTGCTTTGGCCAGGGATTGAGACCCGCTGGCTAAGTGGAGCCAATACCCACTAGTGAAGCTGATCTTGCCCTGTCTCTTCTCCATATGTAAATAAAACATCTTTTCACCAGAGCCTGTGTGAGTCGTGCTTTAGCTGGGAACCCTGACACCTGTATAGAAGTGGGTTGACATCTCTTTAGGTGTCTCTCTTTCTGATTCACAACTTTTCTCTCATCAATTTCAAGTAACTTCTACATTGCCTTTTAGTTTCTAGTGTTGCTATTGAGAATTCATTCTGTTTCCTGATCTGTTTTATTTGATCTATTTTTGTTTCCTTTTTTTTTTTCTCTCAGTAAACATTTATTTCTTCTTTATCCCTGATGTCCTAAAATTCTCATAACACTGTACCTTGGGATGGTTAGTTTTCCCCTCCATTTACTATGTTTGAAATTCAAGGGATTTTTACTCATATCTCCCTGTTCTGAAATTTTTATTATATTTCTTTAGCAATTGATTTCTGACCTCTCTTTCCTCTTTCATTTTGAAACTCCTTTTCATTGTATGTTGGACCCCTTAGACTGATCCTCTAATTTTATTATCTTTTCTCTCCTATTCATCTTCTTTCTGTCATCTCATCAACAGGAAGAATTCTTCATTTCTTTCTGTTGAATATTTCTGCTAACATATTTTTTAATATACAAGAATTCTATTTGTCTCTAGTTGTTTGTTTTTCATGGCACCATGGTTTGTTTCATGGACACAGTATCTTTTTTAATATCTAGCTTTCATCTGTTTTCCACAGAGTCTTTCTCCCCTTCAAATTCTTATTTTCTTTGTTTTGATATCTTCTATGTTAGAGACTTTCTTAAACATCTGGTAATCCTTTGCTGTCTGTTTATGTTTAAGAGTGACTAAAATGCTAATCGGGGACTGGCATTGTCATATGGACACAGGACGTTACCATAAGGGAATTAGGCAAATTCGGAGCCCTGAAAGTGAAACTGAAACGCCCTCAAGAATAACTAGATTTCTCCCTCCTTGGATAGGCAGACCTTCCAGAGTAGACTCCCCTTTCAGTGTTCTGCCAAGGAGGTACAAGTCTGGTTGCCAGTGTTCCAGGAGCAAAGCTGGCTAAGAAGGCTTGTGTGGAGACTTGCCACTATTCAGCATACAGATTTCCACTTAATTTCCCAGATTTCATTTGCACACCTCATCACCCTTTCCAATACTGCTGAGTTTGTGGCCTCTCTAGTTAAGGTACTCCAGAGAATAACAAGTTCCCGTCTCATCACCTCCAGCAGGGAAAAGGAGGGAATTGCCTGGTTGCACAGGGTTGAGGAGGGAAATTGGGAGGCCACTGCCCTTATTAAGACTTTCAACCAGTCCTGTTTTCAGCCCTATATGTTCCTTTTCTTTCCAGTTCTTGAGACTTTTCAGGTTTCTCTAAGAAGTCTCCATTTGCTACTTGTTGGCTTCTTCTCTGAAGGCACTTGGTTTCTATGTCTCTGCTCAGCTGAGTCAAGTATTACTCATGCATCCCCTTTCCATTTCCCAAAAGATGTGTCAATAGCTATCTGTCTGCTGTTGTATTCTCTCCCATTTTCTTTATTCCAGTGAGTATTTTTTGTTTGTTTATTTATTATTGGTGTAGGGTTGCTTTGGGAGGGAGAGGGTAGAGTTAAGCATGTGTTCCATTTACCATTTTAACTGCAATTCTCTGCCTTCATTATTTAAAACTGCTTTAAAAAGGGAACAAATTTTCAAACCTTTCTCCAAAATGACTCCACCAAATTCAGTGGGGAGGAAGTATGTCAAGGGAGCAACAATATTTTGTATTTCTCCACAAGAATAACCAATGTTTAAATGAAAGCTAAATCCCAATAATGTATATAGTTATATTAGACATAGTGAGGTATAACATTCAATTAACAAAAATATATCTTTTTATTCTCAAGTTAGCTATGGTCCCTTATATAAAACTTTCATCATATCTGTGGCATTAAATACATAAATATGTATAATTATAAATAATTCCTCCATATGTTTTAAGTCATATCCTTTAAGACTACAAATCTTTAAAAGTGAAGCTGAATTTCGTTTGTAACTTCATTTCTGTCTAAACTATCAATTAAACTATAACCCAATCAAGGCAAGCAAAATCTACCTTCTTAACATTTATATTGGCAGCCATTATGTGCCTGCTTTTGCTTGGAAGGCAATGTAAAATTTGATAGTGCAATCACTTCCCTTTTAAGTTTCATGTCATTCCCACTGGGTCAAATTTGTGTATTTTGTTATCTGAGGCAATCTTTGCCTTGAATCATTTTATGCACTAATTCTGTTCCTTATAGCATGTCAATCTGGAAACTTTAGCTTTCCAGAACATATATTTTGCCCTATTTCTTCAAGAGTATCACATCAATATTAAAACTACCATCTACTCTTCGAGTGATGTTCACACCTTATTTTTCTATAATTATAAGAGTTGGTCCTGGACAAAGAGTCAAAGGTCATCCTTAACATCCTTTATTTTCCTTCTACATTTGCCCTCTCTACATATAGCTTGATCACCTATCTGCAGAATACTCAATTCTACTCTTATACTTCATTCAGTGGGACCCTGCCCTGAGCCTCACACTTTGCAGGGCCTTGCTGCTGTATTCCTCCTCTGGATCTGCCTCTCTCCACAGAGCTGAGTTAGAAGAAGAACCAGTGACCCCCTTCTATATCCTGCTCTGGGTACTTGGGATCCCGGAATTTCCTGTCTCAACGGCCCTGAGATTGGCTGTAGGTCTGTCTTCCCAAGGGTGCACCTGCCTCTAGTGTACACATCTTGAAGACTTAGGGGTGGCAAGGGGTGGTTGTGGATGGAGGGCATATGAATCAAGCTTGAACCAATGTGCTAAGGTGTCCATACACATGTATGCAAAGCCCTTTCAGATACAGGAAGCAATCAGAGGTGGGAATAGAAGGCAGGGAGTAGGGGTGCTGTCTCTCTCCCTGAGCCACTACATTTAGGCCTGGAATTCCCAGGAATTTGAGAATTTCAATTTAAACTTGGCCTTCAAAATCATTATGAAGACACATTTGTCAAGGTAGGAAAAAACATGTTAGATTTAATTTTATAAACTTGATTTATAACTTCTAAATATTGAGACATAGAGTTTATGTGTCTTTATTTGTACTCCTGCCCCAGGTCCGGCAAATATTATGGACAAGCCATGCTGCCATACTGCTCTCATATCAATACTCCAGTGCTTTAAACCTAACCAGGAACCCTCCCAAGCTTTCTCTTCCCCGTCAAAATTTATCTGTCCTCAACAACAAATAAGCCTCAAAATCACATATATATTTTTTTAACGCACCAGAGAGCACAAAGAAACCTAAATCAATTAATTTTGAGAAAGGAATTACTCCTTCCCTGGAGAGAATTCTAAGGCTGTTCTCACTCCTGGGAGAGAGCAGAAGGAGCAGCATTCCCATCACAGATGGGGGTGCGGAAGAGAAACCAGCCCAATTGTTAACACGCTTGTAACAGCTGCAAGTGGGCTGGTATCATAGAATCCTGAGGCACCCACAGAGAGAATCTGTCCCCACCTGCCAATTCTTTTCCACAGGCCTTCCCTGGAGTGTTTGGGGGTAGCTGACACAGGGGCAGGACAGAAGAGCTAAGAGAGATTTCTTCAAGGTATATCTGCCTTCACCCACGTCACTGCTGCAACTCTCCAAAGCCCTGGGATAGGGCGGCAGGGTAGAGAGAAAGGTCCCTCGGCCTAGAACAGCTGAGGGCTGAAGTATAAAGGAGGAAGAAATCTTCTGTGGTTTAGAAATGTTGGCAGCTAGGCTTTAAGTGTGGAGCATTGCCATTCCCAGGACTGCTAAAGGGGAAGTCTGATTCCTGACTTCAAAACATCTAAAGTCAATGATTAACTGAATCTAGCCAAGGCTGTAACAAAGCCCAGACCCTGAGTTAGTATAGTTTAAACTGAGTCAGCCTCCCTCCCCCGCCACACACAGACACATGCACATGCACTCATTACAGCCTGATAGAGGAACAGGTGAGCCCTTTATCAGAGGTAAATACTATTTGTTACCATGCTTGTCCCCACACAGGCTAGTATACAATAAAAAAAATGATGGAACACATGAAGTAGAAAAATGTGACCTATAATGTAAATGAAAAATAAGCAACAGAAGCAGATTCAGAGACGGCCCAGATGTTGGACTTGGCAGAGATTTGAAAATAATAATAACGAATATGTTAAAAGATAAAATGGAAAAGGTGGGAAACACGCATAACAATTGGGGAATTTCAGCAGCGATATAGACACTATAAGAAATAACTAAATAGAAAGGATAAAAATGAAAATTACAAAATCATAAATGAAACATTAATTCTGTGGGCTAAACAGCATTCTGCATCCAACAGAATAAAAGATCAAGACATTTAAGAAAGGGTAATAAAATTATCCAAACTGAAACACAAGAGGAAAAAAAAGAAGAAAATGGAACAGAAAATATGAAACTGTAGCACAATATCTAACAGCTTAGCATATGTGTAATTGGAGCCCTAGAAGGGCTAGAAGTAATATCTGAATGAGAGAGAGAATGAGGTAGAAGTAATATCTGAAGAGATTATAGGTGAGCATTTTCCAAAACTGATGAAATATATCAGCCCATGTATGAAAAAATCTCAGTGAAACCCAAGCAGGACAAATGCAAACAAAATCACCCTGATGCATTTTATAATTAAATTGCTGAAACCAAAGATCAAGAGTCAATCTTAAAAGCAGTGAAAGAAGATATTACATACAGGGGAACAACTATGAGAATGATGCCTGGTTTCTTATCTGAAATATTGGATGCCTAAGACCATGCAATATCTGCAAAGAGCTGAAGGAATGCACATGTTAGTCTAGAATTCTATTTTAGCAAAATTATCTGTCAAGATGAAGCCGAAATAAGATAGACATATTGAGAGAATTCATTTCTAGCAGATATGCACTACAAGCAGTAAGAAAGTAAGTTTTTTCAAGCTGAAGGGAAATGATTCTTGATGGAAACCTGGATCTACATGAATGAATGAAGAACTTTTCAATGGAAAAATGGATAAATATTTGTGTAGGAACAAAAGGCCATTAAAAAAATTACCATCTATCTAACTATCTAACTATCTATTTATGTACCTACCTACCTACCTTCTACCTACATTTAAAGATTAATAAATAAAGCAAAAACACATTTAATGCTTATTACTCATAAGGAACTAAAACAACAAGATAACAAAGGGCAACAAGTAAATGGAATTATACTTTTGTAAAGTTCTTACACTGTTCTTTTAGTAATATGATATTATTTGAAGGTAGACAGTGATAAAGATACACATTGTATTATATCAAGGCACAACTATTGAAAAAATGGAATAGTAAAATATTTAATCAACACAAAAGATGGCAGAGAAATAAGAACACAGGAACAAAGAACAGATAAAACAAAGAGAAAACCAATACCAAGATGGCAGGCTTAAAACTAATATGAAATATTACATTAAAAGTAAATAGGCTGACTAAACATTGCATTATAATCCTGAAGTCATCACCCAACTTTATGTTGTTTATGAAAAATATACTTTAAATATGATGCCACAGTTTGATTGAAAGTAAAAGAGTACAGAAAGAGCTACCATAAAAATGTTGGTGTGCCTATATTAATTAGATACATAACACTTCAAGGCAAATTAGACTTCAAGACAAGGTGTATTATCAAAGATAAAGATGGAAAATCATAGTGATAAAATGATCAATTTAACAAGATATACAACTAAAAACAGAGCTACAAAGTACATGCAGTAAACACTGACAATTAAAGGAAGAAGAGATGAATCCCCAATCATTATTTAAAGGTAAACAGAAATTTTAAGAACTTTTCCCCCCTTAACACACTTACACACACAATTACTGACCAACAATAAACTGGAGTGGGGTTTGTTGTGAGGAGAGAGATCTCCTGAACCTCCCAGGGTGGATGTATCTCTCAGGTGCTAGTCAAGAATTCTTTTTTTTTTATTTAAAAAAATATATATACTTAGATTACATAAATGTTATATAAAAAATATAGGGGATTCCCATATGCCCCACTCCCTACCTCTCCCACACTTTCCCACATTAACAACATCCTTCATCAGTGTGGGACATTTGTTAAAATTGATGAACACATATTGGAGCATTGCCACTAAGTGTGAATTATAGTTTACATTATAGTTTAAACGCTCTCCTGTACAATTTTATAAGCTATGGCAAGATACATAACGACCTGTATCTGTCATTGCAAACTCATTCAGGGCAATTCCAATATAGTCAAGAATTTTGACACAGAGAAGAAGCCTTAGCACATGGCCGGGGCAGGAGAGTACATTACAGAGTTTCTAGACAGCCAGCAGCTTGGGCAGTTCACAGGTATGACCCTTGGGGCTATGGGGTGGGACCAAATACAGCAGTCTCATTTTCCCTCATGCTCATATAAATATCACTAATTTTTTTTGTTGCATTCTTTGATGTAACAAAGATGAGGAAGAAGCTACCCACTCCCTTGACACCCCCTTCCCACCCTCTGCTCGTTTGTCTTAATTGCTAAGTGCTGGCGTTTGTTCTGGGTGGCATGCACTTGGTGTTACCTGCAATCTGTGTGGCCAAGAGGACCATTGCAATTTGAGGCAGCTCTGTGGCAGCCACTTGCTACAGAGAGCACACCAATGGGCACAAGCTTTACTATAGGCTTATCCTGGGAAAGCTGTGGAAAGCTGTGGGGGTTGTGCCTGCAGGTGTGAATCCAGGTCCCGAACTCTGAGGTTTTCATCTGGGAGATGGTGGTATGCACTGCTATCATTGGATTTCTTATACTTAAAAGCCAGATTCATAAAGGTAGGGAGAAAGAGCTTGACATAATATTTTCTGCCTTAGAAGAAAAAGGAAAAGTAAAAATTTCTGATGAGCACAGACATTTTAAGAAAGATTATGACGAACTAGAAACTTCTGTGTTGGAGGTCAGACTTGAAACAAAGTTATTTGAAATGTTGAGTGTGAAGGCAAATAATAAGAAACCGAATAGGTCCTATTCTTTACTTGAGGTTAAAACAGACTTACTAGAAGAAAGACCTGGGGAAGAGAAATCTAAAGATCCAGAGCAAGATGAGGTTATGGTTGATGTTACAAATAGGATAGAATATAGTCACCAAAGGATAAATCTGAATCCCTCAAATCCCAAGTGGCTTAAGCCAAAAGAATCTTAAAATTTATGTCAAAAGAGTATAAAAAACAACTGTAAATAGCAGTGAAGAAAAGTTTGGATTCCTAGAGTCTAATGTGCAGCTAAGGTAGAGAGATTATAGATGAAAGATTAGATTATATAGATTATATATTAATCTGTTATATATATTAGAGGTTATAAATTTATTTATAGTTGATAATCTATACTATTATTATCTATTTTATGTTTTTTTCTTTTCTAATCTCTCTTACTGGAAATGAGGCGAAACTAATCAGTTTAGTAGTTTACACATATATCATGTGCCAAATCTGACTGAATTTTGACATGATTTCCAGGGCTTGCACAAATACATTTTCTTCCTACAAAGTGAGTGACCCTTGAAATTAAAATTAGCAGCAAGTTTTCACAATACAAAAAAATAAGTTTGTGTTACCAAAATTAATGGGGGAAAATCTGATAACTTTATCTTCTTAAACTATTCCTTAATGTCATCTACCACGTCCTGTTACATTTGTGTGTGTGTGTGTGTGTTTGGTTGTTACCCAACTATGTTTGGACTTGCGTAGTTTGTATAAAGCATTAACTGTATTATAAAACCCATAAAGACAGAGTGACACTGAGTAGGAACCTTTGCAGAGTTAGTATCTAGACATGGTGTAATGTATTCATTAACTCAAAGCATCAAGGGCTAAAACTCTCACTATAATCAAAGCTGACTCCTATTAAGAGCACCTCAAATCACCTGGCAGATGTCTAACCATGCAGGGTCCCTTAGCTGAACTGGGAGTTGTCCATTGATAAAATGGTTAAATCAAGTCTCTTCAAGGGTAAGAGCACCTGCAAGCCCATAGTGTGAGGTTTGGCTCCCAGCAATATTCTGGAGGAGGCTGGTGTTTGTAGTAGAGAACTTCAACCCTGGTAACACTTCAGAAACACTGGTGAGCTTTAAGATGAAACAATGATGTTTGGGTCTCTTACCCAGAAATTTTCCTTGAACAGATCTCAAGTGGGGCATAGATATTGGAGAATCCCCTGGTACTTTTACTGTGCAGTCAAGGTTGTAAACCTCTGGTGGAGTGGAAAGACCATGAAATTTGTGGCCAGATGATCATGGGCTTGAATTTTTTGCTCTTCTGTTCACTTGATGTGGGGTATTCAGGAACTGAATTAAACTTCATAAACTTCAGTTTACTCATCTGTAAAAGGAATATAAACACATACCTCGCAAGGCTGTTGGGAAGACAAGTAGCAATGCATGTAAAGCACACAGCCCCATGCCTGATATATGGTAAATACCAAGTGTTTGCCATATATTCAGATACTCTGATGAGAGACGATTTCGGGGTACTTACTAATAAAGTACCCTGTAGTCTTTCAGAATTTCTCTCACCTTTTTAGCTATTCCTGTTTCCTTCTCAGGAGCCTGAGCAAAGCTTCCTCCCATATGACCCTGCCTTCTACAGAGGTACTCAATGTTTTTAACCTCCTTGACAGCCTTCCCACTTTAAATGTATCTAGTGCAAGGATTCTCAACCACTGAAATCACCTGTAGGGCAGGAAAAAACTGCTGATGTGTGATTCCTATCACCAGAATTTTCTGATTTGTAATCCTAGTTTCTGGTACAATTTTCTGCACAGATGTAAATCTGAGTAAGTTCTTCAAATTTATTTTGACATTTGGAATAAAATCATAATGTTCAGTGATAAATCTACACAGTAAGCATTTGGTAAATCACATTCATTTATTCTCTAAGTATTTACTGAATTCCTAATTTATGTTAGGCATTGGGTATACAAAAGTAAGTAAGACTGTCCCTCCTTTCAAGGAGTTCACAATGTAGTAAAAACAACAGACAAAAGTTATGAAATTCACTCCCTCATTCATTCATCAACTATTTATTGATTGCCTGCAATACAGCCAGTGACATTTTAGGGGGTTGGAGACACTGCTGTGAACAAAACAGAAACAAATCTCCATCCTCATGGAGCTTACCTTCTAGTGGGGGCCTCATAGGAGAAAACATTTTTTATGACAGAGGTAAACTCAAGGAGGTCTGGGAATTTAGTTCAGGGAAGCACAATCCCAAGTGGGAGCAGCTTTATGGGAAGGCTTCCTGTGGGAGAATGATGGGAGAACTGATTCTTAAAGAAAAGGAGTTAGCCAGGCAGCCTGGAGAACTTCTGCATTTGGGTCAGGTAGATCTTTTCCTGTTCTTTTCAAGACTGTGCAGTCCCACTCATGACTTCCCATTGATTTACCATGAAAATAGAAGGCATCCAATAAGATTTATTTCTACTCTATTTCTATTTACCACAATGGTTCCCTTTATCTCTGTTGGTTTACTCCTTTTCTTCGTCTCAAAGGAAAAAGTACTTCCTTTCCCACCCAAGACTACTCTTTCCCTTCCCCATGCTCTAGACCCATCCCATCTCTTCCCTTTTGATACTGGTCCAATAATTATCTTCTCTCCTACAGCTTCTTCCTCTTCTCTGCTATCACTCTCTCCTCTGTCTACAGTTGTGCTCAAGGTTCATGTGCATTTATACACACATGAATATTCACATGTGTGCATTCATGAGCATGACTGAGCTCCCTGGTAGACTAGATCCAGTGAGTTCAGATCCTGCCAAGCCATTTCAGAAAAAGGTGGAGCACCTTTCACTTGAATTCTTATTACTGGAAATCAGTGTTATGGGTCAAAGCTTGTGTGTGAGAGGACATGGACTCAGCACAGTAGCACCAGCTTTCTCAGGATGATCAGGACGTATGATTGACCATTAAGAATAACCCTGATGTGCATGAAATCTAGGTGGAGCTGCAACTCCTACCCTACAGCTCAATGGACTCATCCAAGTCACCTGGTGAGGAGACAACGATGGGAAATGGCCATCCCAGGGAATGGAGAGGGCCTGCATCTGCAGGCAGGATCATCCCACCCACCATATCCATGGGATATAAGCCCTCTCTCACTTGGAGTTGGAGTGGACATCACCATCCCAGTCGCCTCTGGATTGGGGGAAGAACTATGGACTAGAGTGGACTTGATGGTATTCTCTTGCTCACATATGGTGATTCTTGCAATGCAAGAAATTATAACAATGAGGTGGAGCCAGTGGCCACTTGACAGTTTTTTGGGTAGGGAGGGGATGAGCAGTTGAAATACAGGGGCTTCTTTGGGAGTTGGAGGTTGTCCTGAGTACTGTTGTGGCAATGGATGTAGGCCATTTTAAATCAGCACACACCACTCAGAACTGAGTGGGAGAGAGTGTGGTCTACAGTGTGAACTGTGGTCTATGGTTGGTGGCAAGGCTCCAGGATGTGTAAGTTCATTGAGGTTGGTGGGCCACACTATGGGAGATGTTTGTGTTGGATGTGGTGGGAGGTGTGGGAGGTGGGCAACATGGGAATCCGAGTGGGTTCCGTATAATATTTTAGGTAATCTAAGCACCTCTTAAAATATATGTATATATATATATATAAAATAACATTTTTGTAAGCAAATACACATATATGCATATATATTTATATATCATTTTACAAATGTTTGTATGTATTGTGAGAATTTTGATTTTTACCCATAATAAAAAATAAATAAATAAATAAAATAAAATAAAATAAAAAAAAAAAAAGAAAAATTACCAGAAGAAAAATGGGTAGTTGGGTAGATTAGAACCAGGTTGAATTATGTTGAAGAGCTAGTGGGAGGTAAGGAAATGAAGATACTACAATATATTAGGGCCTTTTGTTGGGAAAGCTTGGTTTGAAGAGGAAGAAACTAATAGTTTGCGATATGTAATCTTTATTATGTAATATTCTGGGTGTGGCTTTTAATAATGCTTTTTTGAAACTGCAATCCTTATATTTCATTTTCCCCATTTGCTTTTTTTTAAAATTAGGTTTAATGAGGAATAATTTATATACTATAAAATTTACCATTTTTAGTGTGAAAAAAAAAAAAAAAAAAAAAAAAAGAATAACCCTGATGAAGTAACTATAACTTAATGAATGACAGTTGTTTTGGAGATAAAACCTTTTAAAGGAAATAACAACAAATAGAGCTCTTTATGGTTATGCATGGGGAACTTTAGGTAAGATAAAGAAGAAGGCGGAATAAAATCATAAACGAGAAGGAGAAAAGGAAATCTGGAAACAAAGTGAAGATAATAATTGCAGATGGGAAACTGTGGGGAAATGAGATAAATTCTGAAAAGAAGCACAAAAAGGTCACTTCACCTAAGACTCTGGCTGCTATTTACTTTATAGAATAACATAAATTATAACCAAAACCCATTAGAATTTTCTCTCTCTCTCAAATTTGTAAGGGCAGATTGCTTTGTCACATTATAGTAGAGAACACACACACACAGACACACTGAATTACAGTGTGATTTGGGGCTTCACTGTGCTGAAACTATTGGTTGTATAAAATATTTGACTTATGATAAACTATGAAATCCCATATTTCATTTTTGTGGCATTATTTTTGTAAATTACTCCTTCATCTGATGTGAACAACGAAAAATCAGATTCATGTTATATATGCTTTCATCTTCCAATCTATTGCCTATATAGAGTTTCCTTATTTCTTTAGGTAAAATAATTTATTTCTCTAATATCACAAAGAATAATCTCTTCAGAAGGTAATATTCATGGAAAGAAAATGTACATAATTGCAACATGCAAGAAAATAACATATAATTGTGTCTTTAAAAAAAAATAAACCTGCAGAATAAAGTACTTGAAATTGACATTATAAGCAGGGCAAGGATCAAGGCTTTATAGAGATCAGAATTCTGTCTTGGGTGAAAGGATTATTAAATTCTAACTAGTTACATATATTTTGTTGGGAATATAAATGCTAAAAGAGTAGAAAATATACCACAGGATTTTATAAGATATGCTGAAGTATTAGCATAATTTCTTAATTGAATTTGATAATAAAAATGGGAGTTGGGTAGAATTTTTCTAAAAAGATTCTTAATGTTTGTGGTTCACCCCTAAAATAAAGGCTATGTTTATTGGTCAGTATAAATCCCAAGTTTATAGGTTTTAATATAGATATATATCAATTGTTTTATCATTTATTATAGAAAATGACATAATGAAATAGCATAATCAGATTTTGTATTTGTTCCCTCTTAATAATTTCTTACTGATCTGTATACTCTTCCTTTATGAAATCTAACAAGAAATATTTATAAAACATAATTTTAGACACAACTAGCAAGATGGCAGCAGTTAGGAGGCTCCTAGAGTCAGCCATGCTACAGAGCAGTTAGTAATTACCCAGAGCTATCTAAAGCATCTGTTTGGGGGCTCCAGGAGACCAGAAGAGCATCCTGCAACATCCTTGAAAGAATGGAAGGAAGAAACTGCACTTCTGCAGAGAAGATTCATAAGTAGAGCACTCCATGCCCCAGAGGCCAGTTCCCATCCTCCACTGCCTCTGGAACTATTCCATGGCAGGAATTGGAAGCACCACTTCCCAAAAATGGGGGAGGAAGAGACAGATGGGCACCAAATTCAGTCACTGATAAATAAATTCAGCGGGCTAAAGTATAATCCTAAGAACAGCTAAAGTTTGAACCTGTCCAAGTCAGAAAGAGGCTGGCAGCCGCCATTTTAGCTCCATGCCTGGTACGAGGGGAAGCAGGGTGGACTGAAAATCACAATGACAGAAACTGGTTTCTATCACCCAGACTGGCCTGCAGCCCTAGCCTAGGCTCCAGTCCTACCTCTAGCAGGAAGGAAGCTGGCAAGCCCTGCACCAACCTCTCTGGGTAACTGCAGGTATATTCAACTGGCATAGACTGAATAGTCAGAAGTCTACTGGGGTAGCTGCAGTCATTTTGGACCCGCATGGCACAGACTGAATAGTCAGAAGTCTACCAGGGTAGCTGCGGTCATTTTGGACCTGCATGGTATAGATTGTTGCTCAAACCTGCAGCTCCATCCCCCGCCCTGGGTAGGGGAGAAAGGATTGTGAAGCTTCATCAGTTTCTCTGGGCAACTACAGTCTAGGCCTCAACAACTTGGATTATTACACACTGCTATGGCTCTGTCCCTACCCCTGGGAAAGGAGAAAGATGGAAGGAGCTTCATAAACCCCTAGGGCAATGAGGGCAGCTTGAGCCTCCACAACTTTCAGCACCAACTACATCCTTGGCTCCCACTACACAACCTGCAAGGGAGAAAGGACAAGAAAGCCCTAAACTAAAGAAAGAAACTGCACCCAGAATAAATACTCTAGCAAGCCAGAGACCAATACACCACCACCAACAAAAAAATGCAATCCACACCAAGAAACAGAAAGATACGGCCCAGTTAAAGGAACAAGATAAGCCTCCAGATGATATACAGGACTTGAGACAACTAATTATAGATGTTCAAACGAATCTCCTTAATAAATTCAATGAGATGGCTAAAGAGATTAAGGTCATTAAGAAGACATTAGATTAGCACAAAGAATTTGAAAGCATACATAGGAAAATAGCAGATCTTATGGGAATGAAAGGTGCAATAAATGCAATAAAAAATACACTGGAATCATATAATAGCAGGTTTGAGGAGGCAGAAGAAATGATTGGTAAGCTTGAAGAAATGGCCTCTGAAAGCAAACATACAAAAGAACAGATGAAGAAAAGAATGGAAAAAACTGAACAAGTTCTCAGGGAACTAAATGACAGTAAAGATGTGCAAATTTGTGTGTCATGGGTGTCCCAGAAGGAGAAGAGAAGGGAAAGGGGGCAGAAGGAATATTTGATGAAATAATGGTAGAAAATTTCCCAACCCTGTTGAAAGACACAGATATTCATGTCTAAGAAGCATAATGTACACCCATCCAAATAAATCTGAATAGACCAACTCCGAAAAATATACTAATCAGAATGTCAAATACCAAAGACAAAGAGAGAATTCTGAGAACAGCAAGAGAAAAGCAATGCAAAACATATAAGGGATACCCAGTAAGATTAAGTGCTGATTTCTCATCAGACACCATGGAGGCAAGAAGACAGAGGTATGATATATTTAAGATAATGCAAAAGAAAAACTTCCAGCCAAGAATCTTATATCTGGCAAGATTGCCTTTCAAAAATGGGGGCAAATTTATAATATTCACAGATACACAGAAACAGAGAGAGTTTGTAACCAAGAGACCGCTTTGCAGGAAATACTAAAGGGTATGCTACAGCCTGAAAAGAAAAGACAGGAGAGGCCTGAAAGAGGGTCTAGAAATGAAGATGATATCAATAAAAGTAACTAAAATTGTCAAAAGAGTGGTGAAAATAAAATATGACAAATAAAACCCAAATATTCACTAATAAACTTAACCAACAATGTAAAGCACTTGTATTCAGAAAACTACAACTCATTGTTAAAAGAAATTTGAAAAGATCCAAATAATTAGAAGGAAATTCCATGCTCATGGATTGGAAGACTAAATATTATTAAGAAGTCAATTCTACTCAAATTGAAATACAGATTCAATACAATCCCAATAAAAATTCCACCAGCATTTTAAAAAAATAAATGGAAAGCATGATTATCAAATTTATTTGGAAGGTTAAGGTGTCCCGAATAGCCAGAAACATCTTAAAAAGGAAAAGCAAAGTTGGAGGACTCTCACTTCCGGACTTTAAATCATATTACCTAGCTACAGTGGTAAAAACAGCATGGTATTGGCATAAAGACAGAAACACAGACCAATGGAACTGAACTGATGGTTCAGAATCAGACTCTCACATCTATGGTCAAGTGATTTTTGACTAGCCTGTCAAACCCACCTAGCTCGGGCAGAACAGTTCATTCAACAAATGGTACTGAGAGAACTGGATATCCATAGCCAAAAGAAGGAAAGAGGACCCCTATCTCACACTTTATACAAAAATTAACTCAAAAAGGATCAAAAACCTAAATATAAAAGCAAGAACCATAAAATTTCTAGAAGAAAATGTAGGAAAATATCTCCAAGACCTGGTGGCAGTTGGTGGATTCTTAAAGGAGATAAGAGGAGGATTGAGATAGACTATTGATATTTAATGTATGTAGCAGTTTTAATTAGCTTTATTGTAAAAGTGTGGAAAGGTATAGAGTTGATGTTAACACATTATAGTAAATAACAACTGGTTTATAAATGGGGATGTGGCTGAAAATGGTAGTGTAGGGATGTAAATGCCAATTGACAGAAAGATAGAGAATAATCTAGGAACTGAATAGCACAGTAAAACCAGAGGTGGATGAGAATTGTGGTTGATGGTACAAATGCAAGAGTGTCCTTTGTGAGCTAGAGCAGATATACATCACTATTGCAGGGTGGTGGGAATGTGGAGAAACATGTGAAAAATACAACTGGAGTGACCTATGTATGGACTGTGGTTAACAGTAATAATATAATATTCATGCATCCATGCCAAAGATGTACTGTGTTGATAATGGGGGAATTTGGAAAAAGTATGCCAAACATACACTGTGAACCTGGTAATGATCTGATGATATTATCTCATAATCTGTAAAAAATGTTCCACCACAGTGTGGTGTGGTGATAGAGGGGTAGTTTTTTTTCTTCTCCCTCCCGGGGGGGGGGGGGGGGCGGAATTCTGCACATGTGCATGATTGTTTTGTAAGTTTACAAATTCTTTCATAAAAATATATTTAAAAAATAATAACAGGGTAGGTTGGGGGGAAAATACACCAAATGTAAGATAAGGACTATAGTTAGTAGTAAGATATTGACAATATTCTTTCATAATTTGTAACAAATGTCTCACAACAATGCAAGGTGTTAGTGGTGGGTTGATGTATGGAACCCCTGAATGATGTTATGCATGTCTGCTTTGTAAGTTCATAACTTTTACTATATACTTACTATGTATGTTCATGTATAAATGATATAAAAATAATAATAATAGGGTGGGTTGGGGGAAAATACTTTGGTTAGTAGTAATATTTTGATGATGCCCTTTAATCATTAGTTGAAAATGTTTCACAGAAATGCAAGGTATTGGTGGTAGGGTGAGGTATGAGAGCCCTGTATGATGTTATGTATGTTTGTTTTGTAAGTTCACAACTATTCTGTACAATTATTGTTTATGTATGTTTATGTATGAGTTATATCCATCAATAAATTTTTCAAAAATTAAAAAAACCAAAAATATAATTTTACGTTATTCCTTTGTTTCATCTAAACTCAAGTTTCAATATAAAAAATATGTAACAGCTGAAACGAGTTTATTTTAAATAAGGTCTTTTATTTCACCTGATTTTTAAGCTAAGCTTGTTAAGGTAAGTAATGGTAAGTGTTTCCAAAATGAAGATGCTTACATGACCCCAGTGTTTTAGATTCACACACCTGCTCACAAAGAGGAAAGGATTCAAAACACATTAATGATTGTTACCATTTAAAACAATATCCAAATTGCCCAAACTTTCTCTTTTTAAAAAAATAAAATTAATTGGCACAAATAAACTAGTAAATAATTAATATTATTACAACTTCAAGAATGTTGTAAGGGAGTACTAAGTTACAAAAAAAAACCCTTCACTGTTCAACTATTTCTTAAAATGAAATTGAAAAGGCCAAATTTGTGGTATAGTGCCCACATACCATGGGAAGAGTCTGTTAAGTGTCCTTCCAACAGATAAGATTATAGCAATCAGGGTATTTGAGTTATTAACTTAGAAAAAGCTTGAATTCACTTAACAGTAGATGTCATTGCAAAGGAAAAATGTGATGATGTTATCAAAGTATACTCTAGTTTCAAATCTCTAGATCAAATATACATATAAAAATAAAGGCTCTTTTGGGACTTAATATATTTTGTAGTACTCACCAGGATAGCCCGAGTCGTGCTATGCATGCTTAACTAATGTTTTATAGTAGATTCAGTGGGATGTCTGAAGAACATTCTTTTACATGGAAGATCAGAGTCAGAATCAGAGTTTGGAAACTGCACTCTCCCACTGGGAATGTGATAAGACATCCTGAGGCGAGCAGAGAGGTTACGAGTGGAAGACTCCTGAACAGTAGCTTAAATGACCTGTAACAACTTGTGCAGTCTGTCTCTGTGGTTCAAAGTAGAGAGGCCATGGACATGTATCCTCACTTCAAATTTTTTAAAAACCCTTTCTCTGAAGCATGTACATTGGGGTTAGGGACAGAAAGCTATGGATTGATCTAGATTAGGAAAAATATTTTCAATGAGTGTGGAACTTTCAACCCAATTTTAATCCACTGAAAATTGACTTCCTACCTTCTGAAACTGCTTTTATCATAGTTCCCAAATCCAGGCTTTATTTTATGTAGTCAGCTTAACCAAACCTGAAATCTCTTTTTTTCTTAACTATTGTTTACTCTCTTTTCTTCCATGATAGCACTGTCTCCTGGTTTCCCTCTTGTTTTTCCAGCAACTCCTTCTCAGCCTCTTCTTTAGAGTCCCTCAAAGATGAACTGCCTCTCAGTCTATGCTTTACAATTCTTTCTGTTCTCACACAGGTTCTTGGGTAATCTTAACTATGTGTCTGTCCATTCTAGATCTTTCTCCTGGGCTCTA
The DNA here is from genome assembly GCA_026826555.1 of Tolypeutes matacus. Lineage (NCBI taxonomy): Eukaryota > Metazoa > Chordata > Mammalia > Cingulata > Chlamyphoridae > Tolypeutes > Tolypeutes matacus. The sequence continues at coordinate 44,563,433 of JAKSZT010054215.1, forward strand.
GACTTGTATATCCATCAGCCTATGGGACATTTCCATTCAGCCCCCATCAGTGGGTGCATGCTATGTGCCAGGCATTGTGCTACAAGTGGGAAAGATGGGGACCTCACATTGTCCAGGCCTAACAGAGGACTTATTATTTGTTACCCCCTTTTCCTCAAATCTGCTCCAGAGTGGAGATGCTACCTTTTCTGGGTAATCTTATTAATTTCCCCCTGCCCAATTGCTCCAAATCTATATTTAGGCTTATTCATAATTTTCTGTTTATTTTCTCTCTTCCCTGTTAGACTACCACTCTTTGAAAGTAGGATTCTGAATTTCCAATACTTGGAAAAAGTAGATATGCTGAAAGAATGAAACAAGGAGGGATAATTTTTTTGTTTTAATGGTTAAGTATAGAAATAGTATAAATCATAATTTTCTATATATAATAGAGATCACTTAAGTTATTTAAATTATTCTAGCATAATCTTATTATTTTTCTCAATTTGTATAACTTTTAAAAATATTTATGTACTAAAATATAGATGCTTTGCTAAGTCTTTTGTGGAAAAAATGGCATTGTGCTATTAATATAAGACACAGAATGCAAATTCATTTCTTTAAGGCAGACTCCCTAAAAATATCATTCATAATTACATGTGTTTTGTTTTAAGACACAAAGAGTCTTGCTCAGTAAATCTCCGTTATTTATCTTACATCCACAGCTGGCAGCCACAGCATATGCATATACTCAAACGCTCACAATCTAATTAACCTTGTTTGTAGAGGGTCAGTGCATTTATGACACAACTAAAACAGCTACAGAAGGAACCATGGGTACACTTAATAGTATTAGTTTTTTGCATATAAAAATTGCCAGTCTAATTAAAAGGTTTGCTACATATTTGAACAAATGATATAAAGCAGCATAAAAAAGGATAATCCTCCACAACCTAAAAATTTTTATTGAAAGTCAGATGGATGGGTGATAATAGACATGATTTCTAAATAAAAACACTCCAAAGCTTTACTTCTCCAAAAAAAGATTTACATTTAATATTTTTCTGAGTTTTTTCCCCTCCCCACAATAGAGAAGAATATGATTTGCACGGCTAAAGCTAGACTCTTCAAAGAATCTTTAAAAAGTGTGGGGTGGACTTCCTGTTGACCGAGATGTTGGAATAAAATACTCCAGGGAGCCATTCCCCCACAAAATCTTTGATCAGCTAGCAAAAACTGGTAGAACCATCTTCCTCAAAATTCTGGAAAACAGTTAAAACCAAGTCAAGAAAATGCAGCCTTAAAAATGTTAACAGAAGCTCATGGGATCCTTGCTACCCCCTTCCCAACCCCTCCCCAGCTGTGGTATAGAGCCAGCTTGCACTTGGATTGTAGGTCACTGGCTGTGACAGTTTGAATTTTGTGAATCCCAGAAATGATTATTGTTCTTGAACTATTCCATTCCTGTAGGATGGGGCCCTTTGATTGCATTAAATTCAGTTAAAGGACCTTTGATAAGATCACTTGATTAGATTGCTTTAGGGCTTTTGACTACTTCAGTGAAGCACAACTCAGTTTGCGACTCCACCCTCTTACTAAGCCTTATATAAGTACTGACAATAAATACAATGCCTTTTTACTTTACCATGGCTCAGAGCTCATAGACTTTTTAAAAAAAAAATCAGTTAATTTTTTATCTGATATTAACATTTTATAGTATTAAATTACATTTGTTCAGCTTCAAAGAAAAACAGTCTTATATATGCAATTCTACCCATACTCACATTTCACATAATATATTTATATTTCACATAGTATACTCAGATCATAATAGGGCAATCGTACAGTTTTTGTCCTTTTATGTCTGGCTCGCTTCACTCGACCCAATGTCCTCCAGGTTCATTCATGTTGTCAAATGTTTTATGACTTCATTTCTTCATACTGCTGCATAATATTCCATCATGTATATACTCCACAATTTGTTTATCCATTCATCAGTTGATGGACACCTGGGTTGTTTTCAACTTTTGGCTATTGTGAATAATGTTACTATGAACATCAGTGTGCAGATGTCTATTCATTTCACTGCTCTCAGTTCTTCTGGGTAGATACCTAGCAGTGGTACTGCCGGGTCCCATGGCAAGTCTATATTGATCTTCTTTAGTAAATGCCAAACAATCTTCCACACTGGCTGTACAATTCTACATTCCCACCAACAGTAAATAGGTATGAAATGATATCTCATTGTAGTTTTGATTTGCATTTCCCTAACCACTAGTGATGTTGAACATTTTTTCATGTGTCTCTTCACCATTTGTATTTCTTCTTTGGACAGTTGTCTTTTCAAATCTTTTGCCCATTTTTTAATTGGATACTTTGTCTTTTTATTGTTGAGTTGTATGATCTCCTTATATAATATGGATATTAAACCTTTGTAAGATATGTGATTGCCAAATACTTTCTCCTATTGAATCAGCTGCCTTTTCACCCTTTTGACGAAACAAACACTATACTAAGTGAAGAAGACTAGGCACAGAGTACTACATATTGCATGATTCCATTTATATAAAATGTAAATATAAATCAATTTATAAAGATGAAATTAGATGAGTAGTTATGTAGGTTTGAGGCAGGAATGTTAAGGGGTGTGGAGTCTTTCTTTTTGGAGTAATGAAATTGTTCTAAAATTTTTGAGATGATGAATGTACAACATTGTGATTATACTAAAAGCCATTAATCATACACTTTGGATAGAGCATATGGTATGTGAATATAGCTCAATAAAACTGCTTGTTGAACTAATAAATAATTGTGCAAGAATAGCCAGAAACAGCAGCTATGTACAGGAGGAGAAACAGAGAAATTGAGAGGTGAGGAAATTTCTTGTTTTCTTGTCTGTTTTTTGTTTATTATTATTATTGAAATAATGAAAATGCTCTAATTATGATTGAGGTGATGAACACACAGCTAGGTGATTATACTGAATACCACTGATTGTACACTTTGGATGAATTGTATGCTTTATTAACATGTATCAATAAAATTGATTTGTTTAAAAAATGACAAAAAAGCAGTTTCATTGAGATATATTCACATACTATACAATCTATCCGAAGTGCATAATCAATGGTTTTTAGTATAATCACAGTGCCGTGCATTACCACAAAAAAATTTAGAACAATTTCATTACTCCAAAAAGAGAATCTCTACACCCGTTAGTAGTCCCCTCTCAATCCCTCTATCCTTCCACAGCCCTACATAACTACTAATCTAATTCCATCCTTATGAAATGATTTATATTTACATCTTTTATGGCCTGATATTAACATCTTGTAACATTAACATACATTTCTTCAATTTCAAACGAAAAGTCTTATACATGCAATATTACCTATATTCATATTTCACATGAGGTTTTACTATGCTATACAGTCCCATGCTACATTGTTTGGCTTTCCTTCTAGTAACATACACGACCTTAGACTTTCACTTTTAACCACTGTCATACCCAAATATAGCACTGCTAGTTACTTTTCTAAAAATTTAAAGATTAACAAACAACCTTTTTACCAGTTCTGCACAGGTTAACCCTCAGCTTTCCATTCTCTAACCTCATTCTATTTTCTGGTGACCCATTGTCTAGTTATTAGCTCCATGAGTTTACACACCCAATTTAGTTCATGATAGTGTAATCATACAGTATTTGTCCTTTTGTGTCTGCCTTGCTTCACTCAATATAAAGTCCTCCAGGTTCATCCATGTTGTCTTTTGCTTCATGACTCCATTTCTTCTTACAGCTGCATACTATTCCAGTGTGTGCATTCACAAAATTTTGTTTATCTGTTCATCAGTTGATGGCACCTGGATTATTATCATTCAACTCCCTGAGCCCCTGCCCAATTTTTCCATTCTTCTCTCTCTTTCATTCTCTCAATTTCAGCTGCTCTGTCTTCTGTATCAGTTATTCTTTCTTCAATCATTTCAAGTCTACTGTTGTATGCCTCTAATGTGTGTGTGTGTGTGTGTGTGTGTGTGTGTGTTTAGGAGGTAACAGGGATTGAACCCAGTATCTCATACATGGGAAGCAGGTGCTCAATCACTGAGCTATACCCACTCCCCAATGAGAGTTGGATTTTTTGTTTGTTTTGTTTTTAGGAAGTACCGGGAATTGAACCCAGGACCTTGTATACGAGAAGCAGGCACTCAACCACTTAAGCTACATCCTCCCACTAATTTGTTTTTGATCTCCTTTCATGTCTTTCATTCCCATGAGTTCTGTTACTTTTCTATTCAGGTTTTCAATTTTTCTTTGTACTTGTTCAGTGTCTTTTGACGCCTTTTTCTCTTTTGCCATATTGTTTTTCAACTCATTAATTTGATTTTGAAAATCTGTATGAATCCCACTGATTAGTTATCTCAAATCCTGTGTCTCATCTGGGACTCTGATATATTCCTTTGCTTGGGCCATTTCTTCTTTTTCTTAGTATGGCTTGTAATTTTTTGCTGATGTGTAAGCATCTGATTATGATGGTGAGTTTACTCTGATGCTCAATTTCTCTCTCTTTTGTAGGGATTTAGTGGTGGCAGGCTGTGTTTTACTGCTATTCTTTAATTCTTGGTTCAACCTGTTCTAGGTCTTTAGGATTGTCCTTGCTGGTTGCTCAAATCTGGGCCACAGATCCAGTAATGTGCTGCACTGTCTTGGGAAGGGAGGCTGTAAAGGCCAGAAAAAATCTCTCTTATTTACTTTTTGTTTGTTTTAACTTTTTAAATTAAGTTTATCACTCATACATGAACATCCAAAAACAATAAGTGTATAGTATAAGTTGTGAATTTACAAAACAGACATGCATATCATCATACAGGGCTCCCATACATTAGCTTACCACCAACACCTTACATTGTTGTGAAACAATTATTACAACCTATGAAAGAACATCGTCAAAATATTACTACTAACGATAGCCAATATCTTACATTTGGTGTATTTTTCACCAAACCCACCCAGTTAATGACACCCTGTATCAGTATTATAGACATGTTATAGTTCATGAGAGAATGTTCTCACATTTGTTCTGTTAACCACAGTCCATATTCCATCACAGGATACATTGCATTATAGAGTTCCATGCTTTGTACAATCCATTCAAAGTGTATACTCAGTATCTCTCATATTCATCGTAGAGTTGTGTTGTCATCACCTCAGTCAATTTTAGAATGTTTTCTTTACTCCAAAAGGAAAAATCTCACACCCTCTTATCTCCCCCTATTGAATTGATATATCTTCTTTGCCATTGCTACAAAAATATTACAATATCACTGTTAACTGTAATCCATAAGTTACATTAGTTACAATTTTCCTGTGTATTACCATATACTTAACACACTTTGTAAAGGAAGAACATTCTTATACTATTAACCACAATCTTTATCCGCCACCAAAATCACTATGTTATACAGTCCCTACATTATTTTCTAGCTTCATTTCAATTTAAATATTACATCCATAGATTACTGCTTTCAGCCACAATCATATTTATAAATCAGCAGTGTTAGTCATATTCACTATAATGTATTACCATCAACTCAATTTCTACACATTTACAATAAACCTTATTAAAAATTCTATGTACATTAAGCATCAGCTCCCATTTTCAACCCACATTCAATTGCCTAGCAACCTGTACTCTAGTGTTTACCTCTGAGTAAACTTACTCATCATTTTAGTTCATGTTAGTAAGACCACACAATATTTGTCCTTTTGTGACTGACATTTCACTCAACAGAATGCTTATTTTACATTTAATTTTCTCACATGCACTTCCTTGGTCTCACAGCAGGTAGAGTCTTCAGCAGCCCTCTCAGTTCAAAGCCTGGTCTACAAATGACCACAACAATGTGACAGAGGATCTTGCCTGGAGGCTATTCACAGCCTCCCAATTCAAAGTTTCTCAGGGGTTGTTCTTCCACCTTTGCTGGCAGCACCCTCCCTTTTCCTGGGTAGGAAATAATTCCATTCCCATCGGTGTCTTCGACAACCAGTCCTGGTCAGTAGAGAGGGAAACTGAGAGTCGGATCTCTTTAGTTCCATGCCGGCTCCTAGGGCAAAGAATGGTGTGGCCCCATCGGGCCTAGAAGGGCTCATGGGGCACAGTACACTAAAATTTGTTGGCCAAAAGCTGAATCAGCCTTAGGTTGTGTCCCTCTCTCTTCTGTTTCCTGGGGAGGTGGATCCCTGCATCTCCCTCTGTCTGTAGCCATTGGCTTGAGGCTGGAGAATTCAAAATTGTCTGCTCGTAGAGTGGGGAAATGGCACCCGCAGCCGCAGCTGCAGCTGCAGCTTCTATCATGATCTTTTCCTTGAGATTTTTTCCCCAGGACCCTCTCTCTCCTGGGTGGCAGCCAGCCTTCCTCAGGTGTCCTAAACCCTAGAACCATTTTTCCAGGCTGTTTCTGCCTGTCCTCTAGCTATTTTTTCTGGGAGAGAAGAGAGTCTCTTGTCTTTCTAATCTGCCATCTTCCCAGATGTCTCTCTAGATTAACTTTTTTTTAAACACAGGGCTGTAAAATGCAAACAGTAAACACTAATGCAAACTATGGACTATAGTTAATAGTATAACTATAATAACATTGTTTCATCAATTGTAAGAAAGATGCCACTCTAATGCAAATTGTTAATAACAGGGAAAACTGTGTGTAAGGGGGTATATAGTGGAACTCTGTATTTTCTGCATCATTTTTCTGTAAACCTACAACTTCTCTAAAAAAAATAAATTAAAAAGAAATGTAGGATCCATGGTTCAGGGAAGCAGGGTGAAACTGATCGGATGGCGAGGGAGGATAGGAGGAGCATTCTGTACAGAACACATTTTATAAAATATGAGAACGTCTTTATAGGCCAATGTAGAGCAAAGAATACTTATAACATATAAACCCTATAAAGACTCTTCCATATTTGAAATTTTCAAACCTCATGTTGTGACCCATGAGGTAAATGCCCCCACAACTGTTCAAGGATCAATTTTATTAATTTGCATTATATCCAAAGGCACTGTATCTCATTTACATCAATTTTCTCTGTATTTAACAAATAACTTTCAGAAAGACCTTCAAATATAGCATAGACGTTTCTGTGCATTCTCTAATGGGTGATTAATATGTGATTGTCATGGTAACTACTCCCCTAAAATAGAAGTCCTCTAACTTAAGGGTCCTTCAGAATCACTTGGAGGTTTATTAAAATACAATTTGTTGGGTCCTACCCTCAGAATTAGAAATTTGTATTTCTAACAAGCCCCAGATAATGCTGATGCTCTAGGGACCTCGCTTCGAGAACCACTGTCCCAAATCATCAATAAGGGTCCCAGGAAGGAAATTCTTTTCCCTCATCCAGCTCCTTGTTCTACAATTATTATTAAAGGTGAAGAAAAATAGAATGCCATCATGGAGAAGAAAAGGAGGAAGACGCTTCAGGTGGTATCTATATCAATTACTAATTTTGGATTGATGAACGAAGTGGAATGATTCTACCAACATTTTGCTAGTTTAGGATTCTTATGATTCATGGTTGAAAAATGAGTTTTTTTCCCCATTTTTACTGAACATACTGAAGTGTCTATATTTTTTGGTGGATTTAAGACAATTTCAGTGGAGATTAATAAATGTGGTAAAATGATGGTGATGGCTTATTTTCTTTTATTTAATTAGAGGTGTGTGTGTGTTCATGTCCACATGTGTAAGTCTATATACTTTGAAAAAAGCTTCTGGCTAAATTGATTTTTGTTATGATAGGTTTTATTGTAAGAAATAGTTGTTGAATAAATGGATGTCCTTCAATGGTAAAGCAATAGGTAATGGCTCCAAATTCACTTTACAGAAAACACTATCTATAAGTGGGGACATATAAGTTTACCAAAGACCCTAGGTGTTTAGAAAAAAAAGAGTGATATTTACATTTTTAAATACAAATAAAACGATAATTTGGAAAGTGCGAAGGAAATATATATATATAATAATTTAACTGGATTAAATTTAAAATTTGATATAATTAAGTAGTTGTCTTGATCTAGCATTCTCAATTTCCCTCTGCACAAATATAGGTAGACAATATAGTTGCAAAAAATGAAATTTATTTCTCAATCAATAAAAAATCACAATATGTGATAAAATACATGTATAAGAAAGATGATAATCAGGATGTGGCTATAAGCATCCATTTTTAAACTTTTCTTCTAACTTTAAAAAGCACATGCAGCAAAGTATTCAAATTTTTTTTCTATCAGATATGAGGCACATTTCCTATATAGTTAAATCATTGATTCGTGAAGTCAAAGCAATTTCAGATTTCAATAGAATTGTAAGAAGCTACAACCATGGTAGACTCAACTATAATGTTGGGAAGGCAGAAAATGTCAAATATATAATTTGGAAGAGAAAACAAGCTCCTCTGCCAGTATTTCAAAATCCTGAAGAATATAATCTTTTACTACAGGATATGTTTTAAAACATGTGCAAATATATCCTTAGAGAGCAATGGTTCCAGTACTAAGTATTTCTGGAAAGTTCTTAAGGGTCCCAAAGATAGTATTTCAAATTTCATCTCAACTCCTTTTTAAGGATGTTAGGAAAACAGAGTATTTTTAGGGAAATCTATTTCATCTTTGCAACTGATGCAAAAATCTGTTGTCATAGTCAAGTTTATTGTAGTATGAGTTTATAAAGTTGTGGCTACATCTTAAAGAAAGGAAGAAAATTATATGATTTTTTTCTCTTTTTCAGTAAAACCATCATCTTCATTATCAAATAACTCTCTTCAAAATCATCAAATTTATTGTGAATATTATATAATTAATACTGAATCCAAAGATATCAAAATGAAAATACAGACCTTAATATGACAAACCAAATAACTTTAGAATGTTTTTATTTACGATCAAAATTTAATAAAAAAATACCATCAAGAAGTTTTATTCAAATTTTAAATTGTTATAGATTCTCAATGACTATCATAAAAAAGTAAGGCATATTGTATGTTCAGCATATTCATTAGGAATCAAGGTTTGCCACAATAAATATCAAAATTATTGAATAAAGTACAAGTGGGTTTATTTCGAGAACTTATAACACTATATTGCATTTACTTTAAAAGGATTTCTGAGTAGTAAATATCTTCATGACCTTAAAATTTACCATAAATTCTCATTATTATATTTAATTCAATAATGTAATGTTCGTTTTAGGATCGTGTTCATTCACTCATTCAAGAAATGGAATGCCTAACCATGTTCCTGGCATTGTGTTATATATTGTGGATATAAGGAAAGTTAAGATATAGACCCTGCTTGCAAAGTTTGTTTTCTGCTAAAGACAACATATCTAAAGTAACAATCAAAACTGCCTACTAAATTCTATTATATAGGTTTGCAGAGTGCTGAAGTGCAAGGAGGTATCTAACCCACAGGAATGGTTTATGCAAAGAAGTCACTTATAATCTCAGCCCAGAAAGATAAATAGGGAACAGTCTTTGGGATGGTTATGAGTAATAAGGAGTAGGGTGAAATTAAAGAACATCTAGTGATTTATTAGGGTTGAATATATGATTATGGTAATTATAAAATGGACAGTAATATTTTTAAAGCACTAAATGATTTGTATTTTTCTGTACATATTCTGTAGCATAATGCATGGAATGATACAAAAGATGCAACATTAGTGTGGCAGTTTGATGTAATTATGAATTCCAAAAATATAATTGAATCATGCTTGTAAACTGATCTGTTAATCTGGGCATGATTAGGTTAGGGTTAGGGCATTGAGCCCCACCCCTTGGTGGGTGGAGAATTGAATATAAAAGGCAAGGCAAAGGAAAGTTGAAGCAGTCTTTTGAGAAGCAGTTTTGATATTGGAAAGAAGGCCCCAGGAGAAGCAAGCCATTTGCCTGATCGTCTACAGCTGACCTTGTGGAGGAAACAGGAGCCAGCTGACCTTGTGGAGGAAACAGGAGCTAAGCCCTGAGAGAAACGCAGCCCCGGGAAGAGAGGAACCCCAGAAGCCTGAACCCTGGTAAACGCTGGCAACTGTCTTGCCCTAACACGTGGCAATGGCCTGTGGTGAGAGAAGAAACCTAACGCTTTATGGCCAGGTATCTGTGGACTTCTACCCCGAATAAATACCCTTTATAAAGACCAACCCATTTTTGGTGTTTCACATTAGCACCCCTTTGGCTGACTAATACAATTAGTCACAGATTTTAGGGAAGAAATGGATTAAAAAGGAGAAAAGGAAGTAGTTCTGCTCCAAGAATAATCATGTTTACTAAAGACATCTAGAAAGTGACTGTACTAGTTCTGATTTCAGGAAAAGCTAGAGTAAGGAAAAGGTAGGATGAAGCCTTTCTGTTTAAAAACTCTGACATTCAACTTCAGATTTAAATTCCTTACTATGTACCTCTGGATGGATGAATGAATGAGTATACCAAAGAGGGAACTGGACACTTGCATGTCCTGTCCAGGACAGCCACTTATCTTCTTTGTAGTATTAGATATAATATTTAGCTCTTATTCCACATCTACAAAACAAGACCATAACACACATATACACACACTTGCATTTAGTGCAGTTTTCAGGATTCAATTAAAAAAGTAAAAGATTGCACATATTTAAATTTCCATTTGGTGTTTCTGGACTACTTTAATTTTAAAATCATTTTTTCACTTATCCACAGAACTTGATTCAGAACCGGTTACATTGCAATAGAGAAAACCAATTTAACAACTATGAGTTTGGAATTTTAAATAACTTTGAAAAAATAGTTCCTTTTGGAACTATTTCTAATTACTTTTTATAATTTGCCTAATTATATTTATTTTCTCTTCATTCTCACTGCTCTCCAAGAGTCAAAAAAAAAAGCCATATATGTGTTTTTCTTATAAAACATAGAGCTACCAAATAATGTTCTGAATTAAATCTCACCATACACCTTGCTTTTATTGATGACATTGCGGCCATGTGCCAAAGCTTAGTACCCTTTCGTCAAACAGCATTAAGGGTGATCATGAGTAACAAGCACAAGTCACTGTCATGGCCAAAGTCTGTCAACAATCTCCAGCACTGGTTTTAGGTAGGCTACCCCCTGACCTTGTCTCCTAGTACACCCTCTCCTTGTCTCTCAATAAGGGCATGTGCATTTCTGCTTCTGGACATTTGCCCTTCCTGTTCCCTCTGTTTGGAACTCTATCCCCCTTACTCTACTTAGGTCTTGGCTCAAATATCACCTTATTAGAAGGAGACCCTTCCTGACCACTCTATGTAAAATATTCCTCTCTCCTATCTTTGCCTACTCCAGAAACTTTCTCTTCCCTTACCCTGTTTTATTTTTTATAGTCACCACATGACATATTATACTTTTATTTCCTATTTGCTTATTGTTTTGCTATTCCTATTAGAATGTAAGCCTTGTGAGAGTGGGGACTTTGCTTTGTTTATGGCTGTATCCCCAATATCTAGAACAGTGGCTGACACAAAAAGGCAAATATTAGTTGAATTAATCAATGAATCAACAATAAGTAAACTAAAACTAGCAGACTGTACCTATAGTGACACATTTATGTATAACTTAGGGACTGTTTGTGTTTTTAATGAAATGGTTGGTTTTAATAACCTAGCAACCTTCAATGAGGTATCAGTTAAATACAGCTTCCAAAGGATCAATGGCCATATTGAAAAATCTATTGATACTATACATTGACTAACTATGAAGAATAATGACTGAAAATTCTGCTTTATATTAATGTTGGAAGAAAATTTAAATAGAATAATTTCAGGTACATGATTAGGAAACCACATTATAAAGGAAGGGGCATTTAAACTAAAAGTCAAAGGTGGAGATGGAGCCAAGCAGTGAGTAGCATTGAGGAAAAATGGTTCACACAATGAGAACAATATAGAGAAAGATTCTGAACGGGAAAGAGTCTTCACACAGGCAAGGAAATAAAATGCCTGCTGAATGGAATGAGAGCAGATCACCGTAGGAGTTGAAGAGACAGGCAAAGATTACATTGTTTGGGATCTTGTAGGTCATTGAGGTAGGTTTTCATTGTGTTCCAAGAGCAACGAAAAGCCACTGAAAGTTTTAAAATTTGGGACAGTAATACAATGTGATTTATATTTTTAAATGATAGTCTGGACTTCCAGGTCCAGATGAGATGCAGTAGACACAGTTCTCTTTATTCCTCCTGTAAGTATAACTAACAATCCTGGATATTATATATGAAACAAACATAAGAAGGCTTTGATATCTGGAGAGAAGACAGGGTGGCTCAGGACCTTGGGACACAAGAAACAACACAGCAGTGTTTGCTTGGGTTTTCTTTTTGCCTGGACTGGGTGATGGAGAAGCCAGCAACTTACAAATACCAAGAGGCACAGACAAATAATCCCAAGAAAACCCTGCTTTCTAGCCAAAGGGCCATGAAAACAGAAGCCTAGCAAGAGAGAAAATTTTAAATAATAACCACTCTATTCCTGTCAAATACCATAGAAAAACTGTGGTCCCATAACCATTCACACCAGCAAATGTCGAATGAGGATCTTAGACTTCCGTATTGACCTAGTGGTAATGAGGTGCTCCAACCCTCCCTCTAGGGTGTATCAAAGAAGGTTGAATGGCCAGGACTTTCATCCCTGCCTGGATCGATGCGAAGGAGCCACCGCACCCCACAGTAGTGTCAGTGGGGGAGGCTGAATTTCTACCCCACCAATGATGATGATGATAAACTGCTTCCTCACTGAGGTAGTGCAGAGAAATCCCAGTGAGAAGCTGGGCCTTTCACCAACTCCTAGTCATAAGAAGACTCCATGGGAAGTAGTAAAAAGAAGGTGCCCCTGCCTCTTGAAGGCAGGGTAGTGTCAGCAGAGGCCTAGTGCGGAGCCTTAACTCCCACCCCCACCCAGTAGGAACAAGGAGTTCTGCCTGCTCCTGGGGTGTCAACAAAAGATGAATGGGAAACCTGGACTTCCACCCCACCTGGAAGGATTAAGGTACAGCCCACCTTTCACCATGGGTGAAGTGTTAAGGGAGGCCTGCTGAAACAGGAGATTTAAATAAGATCCAGAGTCTCATAACATAATATTCAAAATTCCCAGTAGTTATAAAGAATCACTTGTCATACCAAGAACTGGAAAATCTCAACTTGAATGAACAAAGACAATCAATAGACACCAACAGTGAGGTGACAAGGATATTGGAAATAGCTGACAAAGATTTTAAAGCAGTCATCATAAACTGCTTCAGAAAACAATTATGAATATGAATGAAACAGGAAAAAATAGAAAGTCTCAGCAAAGGAAGAGAAGATATGAACAGAGCTTCAGAAACGTGTGGAACTATAACAAAAGATCTATCATTTGTGCCACTGAAATTCTAGAAGAGAAGACATTCTGAAAAAGAAAAATCCAGGTCCATCCAGATTGTTTCATGGGAGAATTCTACTGAATGTTTAAAGATGATTTTACACCAATTCTAAACAATCTCTTTCAGAAACAGAAGAAAAGGGAACGCTTTCCAATTCATTTATAAAGCCAGTATTACTCTGATACCAGAACCAACAACAGAACAAAAAAAGAAAACAACAACAACAAAAAACTACAGACCAACATCTCTCATAAATATAGGCACAAAAGTCCTTAAAAATATATTAGCAAATAGAATTCAGCACTCTTACTTTTCTCAACAACATATAAAATAATTGTATATATCACCAAGTATTGATTTCACAGACACAGACTGGTTCAATATTTTAAAATCAATGTAATCTACAATATTAACAGCTAAAGAAAAAAGTCATATGATCATATAAATTGTTGCAAAAAGATCATTTAATAAAATTCAATACCTTCTCATGATAAAAACTCTCCAAATACAAGGGAGAGGAACTTCCTCAACTTGATTAAAAAACATCTAAAAACATAACAAAACAAAAACCCTACAGCTAACATGATATTTAACGGTGAAAGATGGTATGCTTTCCCCCAAAGACTGAGAAAAAGGAAAGGATTTTGCTTTCCCCACTCTTATTCAACATAGTGTTGGAAATTCTAGTCAGAAGAAAATAAGGCAAGAAAAAGAAATAATAGGCATACTGATTGGAAAGGAAGAAATAAAACTGTTTGCAGACAACATGATTATCTACATAGAAGATTCTAATGAATCTACAAAAAATCTCCTATAACTAACAAGTGCATTTAACAAGGTCACAGGATACAAGATCCTCATACAAAAATCAACTTTATTTCTATATACTGATAATGAACATATAGACACTGAAATCAGTAATACAAGACCAATCAATCAAAAAAGAGAAACACTCAGGTGTCATCCTAACAAAACATGTATAGGTCTTGCATACTGAAAACTAAAATTCAAGAAATCAAAGAGCTAAATAAATGGAGGCATATATTTATGAGTTGGAAGACTCAGCATAGTAAAGATGGCAAAGAGCCTCAAATTAATGTGCAGGTTTAATACAATTCCTATCAAAACTCTAGTAAGATTTTTTTGAAGAGACAGACAAATTTACTTTAAAATTTGTATGGAAATAAAAGGGAACTACACTGCTATACACTTCTTTTTGAAAAAGAAGAAGAGGAATCAGTCTATGCAAGTGATGGGTAAAAGCCTTGTTATATAGCTACAGCAAATAAAGCTGCATGGTATTTGTTGAGGTATAGATACAGAGATCATTGGAAAAGAATGGAGAATCCAGAAATAAATCCACACAACTATGGCCAATTGATTTTGGACACAGATATAAAAGCAATCCAAAGGAGGATGGATAGCCTCTCCAACAAATGGTACAGGAGTAACTGAATATTCAAAGGCAAAAAATAAAGGTGAGCTTTGACCTAGTCCTCACACCTTATACAAAATGGATCATAAATTTAAACGTAAAACTGCAAAACTTTTAGAAGAAAATATAGGAAAAATCTTTGGGACCTAGAGCTTGACATAGCATTCTTACACATGATACCCAAACTCCATGCCATAGAATGAAAGGAAATCCATAAATCAGACTTCATCAAGATTAGAAACTTTCTTTCTGCAATGAATCCCATTAAGAGTATGAAAAGACCGGGAGAAAATATCTGCCAAAGGACTATTATTTGGAATAAACAACCCTCAAAACTCAAAAAAAAAACAAAACAAAACAAAAAAAAAAAACCCCACACAATTAGAAATTGGGCAAAAGACATGAAGAGGTTATATAGATGAGGAATATGCACATAAAAAGATTTTCAACATCATTGGCCATTGGGGAAATGCTAATTAATACTATGATGCAATATCAATATGCAACCATTAGAGCAGCTAAAATTTTTAAATAGCAATAACTCCAAATGCTGCAAGGCTATTTAAAAACTGGATTTTTCATACATTGCTGGAATGTAAAATTGCTGGAATGAAAAAAACTGGATTTTTCATATATTGCTAGAATGTAAAATTATATAGCCATTCTTTAAAAAACTAACCACTTACCATGTTGCCCACCAATTGCACTTTGGAAAACTTATCCCATAGAAATGAAAATTTATATCCATATACACGAAAAAAAAACTGTACACAAATATTCATAGCAGATTTATAACAGCCTCAAATTGGAAACAACCAAAATGCCTTTCAATAGTTGAATGGTTAAGGATACTGTGGTACATCCTTACTATGGAACAATGTTTCACATCAGAAGGGAATGAACTATTGGTATATGCATCAACTTGGGTGAAACTTGAGAGCATTATGCTGATCCAAAAAAAAAAAATCTCATATGTCACATACTGTATGATACCATTTATATAACATCCTCAACATGACAAATTATGGAGTTGCAGAACAGATTAGTGGTTGCCAGGAATTAGGGAAAGTGGGAGGAGTGGGTGGGAGTGGCTATAAAGAATAGCACAGAGAGATCTTCGTGGTGGTGGAACAGTTCTGTATCTGGATGGCAGTTGTCATTCCCCACACTTGATAAAATGACATAGGACTACACATACACATTGTATCAATGGCAATATCCTGGTTTTTATATTGTACTGTAATTATATAAGTTGTAAACTTTGGGGGAAATGAGGTGGAGGGTGTAAAGGACCTCTCTCTGTACTACTTGTGTCACTCCATGTGAACCTATAATTATTTCAAAATAAAAAATATAGCAAAAAGGTATCTGACTGCTGTGTGGTAAGACTGTGTTCAGGTAAGAGATGAGGGTGACTTGGCCTTATGGCTGTGCATGAGGCCGCATAGAGGGCAGAGGCAGGGTGGAGGGGTGGGCAAGGGAGAACCTTTATCTGGATGACTCACAAATTTAAGAATATGAGAAATTATCAGTCTTGTGAAATAAGACAAGAGGGCTAAAACAAAACTCTTTTGTCCTGAGGAATGACAGGAGAGATCCATCAAGAGAGCATGAATGGAGTCCTGTCTAGCCACAGTGATGACAAAAATAATAACAGCTCAGGCTCAACAGATGGCCTTATATTTCACAGCAAAGATCCATCACAGTGCTCAAAACTAAAGGCAGTGCTCAAGGAGGGACTCTATTGAGCAATACAGAACACAGAAAAGTAATTAAAGAAAGCTACACAACTGACTGAAGAGCCATAGAAATAAATGTTGTGACCAGGAGAAGGGAGAGTAAAACAAAATATAGTAAAGCAAAGGAAACGCTTTATTTTAAAGTGTTGCCTATAATTTTATTGGGGATAATACATTCAGGACTATATTGGCTTCTGTTACATCTTGAAAGTAATAAAAGGTAGCTAAAGATCCTGAATAAAAATGCAGTGAACCTTAAGAGGTGAAATCACTAGATATTTTTAATGAATTTAGATAAACACACCTAAAACAGAACTAACCCATTTTCTTATTTTATGTAATTAATTTGGCATATATTAAAATATACTCTACTCAACTCAGATTTGAAAGATAAGCACATGTAAGAATTTGACTAAACAATATTGGAAAATGCATTTAAAAACGTGTCCATCCACCTGCTCTCCACCCTGATGTATCATAGGTATTGAGTTGATATCTGGACTCTTGATAATCCAATACTTGATAAGTAACAAGCATCTGTTGTTACTTGTTTTGGGTGAACAAGAAGGATCCAGTTTAGCATTGTGTTTAGTTCCCTAAGCCATGAAACAATAAAGCAACCAACCAGTCCCATATACCTTTAAATGGCCACAGCTGTACCCTTTGCTCATTATTAGTCCCTTGGAAAATAGTGTCTGAGAAATGCTAACTGCAAAATTTCTGAAAAACCTCCCCCTCATCCTGCCTATTCATACAAACTTCCAGTTTATGATAATAATAAAAACAGCAAGTTCCTTTCTTTTTTTATATTTTAGACAAGTAGCCCAATGAATCAAGGTGAACAGAAAAAGGATAAAGTATCACTATTAGAAGCTTGCTGGAGTTGTTTGTTGAAGTTATCTTTATGGAGAATACAGATTTTCAGGCAAGGAGGATGACGTGAATTACTTAAAAAAAAAAAAAGAAAAAAAGAAGAAAAAAAAGTACCTAGGATGAAAAGTCAACATCTGAAATAATTTTTAAAAATTTTTTAATGATCAAAGTTCATCAAGACTAATTCATTTAATATCAAATTTTTGTTAAATCTGCCAAACATACAGGACACCAGATCAGTTTCAAAGTTATCCCTTACAAGATTGTGCCTTTTAAGAACCAATTTTCAAAGGAACTATAGCCGTTATCATTAGCAATCCAAGCCAGCAGCTGCCACAGATAATGAAGGATCTTATCTAATCTGGCTCTAAAATAATGCTCACAGAAGTAATGTAGAGAAAAATCAGCAAGAAGCAAGGAAACAAATTACAATTAAAGCTATCAGGAAAAGAAAAACAACCGAGAAATGACAGAATGGCAAGTTTATTCATAGAGCAATTCACAAATTATTAAAATCTGACAAATACTTGTTGAATGACAACTGAAAGGAACCTAATATTAATGAATATATAAGTTATTTGAATTAAGAAGTAAGGTACATTGTGACGGCTTTGAAGAAGTGGGTGCTGGGTACTTGTAAGCCTAGAGAAAAGCATCTAATTCCCTTTGGGAGTCAGGTAAAGTTTCTCGAAGAAAAAGATGATGGAGTTGGGTCTAAATTATGAGTAGGATGTAACTATGGGACAAAGTAGGGAAAGTCAGGCCACATAAACAGCACTGGTAATCTAGGCCACCCTATAAGAATAGAGTAAAGGAAGATGTAGGGAAATGACAGTCGATGATGTGGGAAAGTTAGGAAGATGACCAGATCCTAACTTTGTGAGATGGACTGAAGCTTTCAATTTTGTACTGTAAACTACGGGAAATCCTTCAATGGTCAGATTTAAGGAAGACAGTGGCATGGGGTTCATGTTGTAGATCTAGAGAGATGCCCCTGGCTTTAGTGTGGCTAGATGGCAGCGGGGCATGCCAGGGCAGCGGGAGTAGGAAGTGAGAAACTGGAGCAGTAAGAAAAACAGGTGGAAGCTCTGGTGACCACACTGTGAGCGGCGGCAGAAAGAGAGGGACAGACTGAAGAAATTCTCTTCAGGGAGTGAGGGAGGAATGCTAGATAATGTGTTTGTTTGGCCAGGAGTTGAAAAGAACAAAGGGGACAATTAAAATGCCATTGTACAGTTCCCCTCCAATTATAGCCTTAGAATATCTCTGTAAAGTTAAGTTATTTTTTGTTCAGGGGTCAGTTACAGGCCCCAAAGAAATAGGAGGTAGATCCAGATAATTTAGGCATTTTGGTTCATAGTTTGGAGTCCTAGGAGAATAACCAAGGCCTATTAGGCATCTCAGTATCAGGGAAGGCTTCTGCTTGGACATGACCAAATGGTGACTATTTATTAAACCCCCAATACAAAACAGGGCTTGAGTTCCTTTTTAATTGCCTGACACCTTGAAACACTGAAAGAAATGCTTCATTTATAAAATGCTCTCATAATGCTGACTATCATCAAGTCTTCTTCAAGTTTTATTCTGTCTACTAAAAAAAAAAAAAAAGCAGTGAAAGTAATTCAGCCTGAGAGAGAGAGCCCTCCTAGTCACCCTCTACCCTCACAGCTTTGGTTCTCTGTCCCAGGAATTGTCTCTAGCCTGTATAAAGAAAGGACAGGGACTCCATCAGGCAAGATGGAGGGTACAGGGAATGCAACCCTGTCCTTTCAGGCCAGGAAAGCCAACCATTTCTCAATTAAATGTAGACTCCCTAAATTCACAGTAGAAAAATATACATAAGGCAGCATGAGGATGGGGTGAGCTCATTTTTTAAAATATACTTTATTTTCTAAAGATACTTAGATTAGGAAAGCCAAAGTCTGGGGAGGCAAGATGGCGTTAGTTTAGGAGGGCACTTGCTGACTCACTCTCTGAGGACGGCTGATTGGGGACAGGGTCCTGCCCAGGGGTCTGTGCTGGGGGTGCACGGAGTGAGAACCTTGGGGACATTGCTCTAGAGGGAGTTAGATGGCACAGATTGCTTGGGAGAGATTCATGAGTTTCTCCCCTGCTTGTGGTGGTTAACACAGATGGCTGAGCTCCACCCTCAGGGAAAAAGGCTGGTTTGAGCCGCGACTCCCGCCAGCAACCCGGTGAGAGGGAGCGTTCTCCGAGAGTGGGAAGATTCTAGTGGAGGGTGGGGAGGGGTTTCCTTTCTGTGGATTTGGCTGCCTGGAACCCTTTGCCGCTTTGGGGAACAAAATAGCTGGCTTGAAGTGGCACCAGGCTGAGGGGAGTGTTGAATCTGCTGAGGAAAGTTGATTTACCTAGCTGCCCAGGGATATGCCCCAATCCCCGCCGGCAACCCAGTGAAGTGGCATTCTCCGAGAATGGGAGGGTTCTGACAGAAGGTGGAGAGGGGTTTCCATTCTGCAGATTTGGCTGCCTAGACCCCTTAAAGCTTTGGGGAACAGATAAGCCGGCTTGAAGCAGCGCCAGGCTGAGGGGAGAGGCAAATCTACTGAGGAAGCATGATTTACCCAACAGCCCAGGTGATATTGAGGCTTGGCTCCAGAGGGGGCAGAGTCAGCCAATTTTATCATTCTGCATTGACAAGCATCAGAGCTTCAGGTCCCCTGGGGAGGCCAGGAAGTGGGAAGTGCTTGATTAGTTTTCACGAGCCTAGTTAGGGTCCCCTCGGTGAAGGGGGTGGTCTAGAAGAGGTCTTCTTTTGGGTCCCTTATTTTGCCAAAAAAAAAAAAAAAAAAAAAAAAAAAAGAAGACAGTCACTTTAAAAAATAAAAAAATAATTTTTCTTTTAAAATTTAGTTTAATAGCTAAAATCTGCCTCAAAACCTGCAGATAGAACCTTGCAGGGCAATTGATTGATCAACACAAGCAGGATGAGAGGTTCCACAAGGGCCCAAGAAGGAACACTGTTCCTCCTTAGCTTTGTTTGACTGCTTGCTTGTGTGGTTGGTGGGTTTTTCTTTGTTTATTTGTTGTCCCTTGCTTTTCTTTCCTCTTTCCTCCCCCTCTTCTTTCTTTCTTTCTTTTTTTTAATTCTAAATTAGGTGCTGCTAGCTTCTCTCTTCTTTGCTGTGCTTCTTCTTCAGTGATTTCCCATTCTCTGTCTATACTGATTTTGTCTTCCATTGCTATCTCTTTTCCTTCCTTCATCTTTCTGCCTTCTGCTTTCTGTTGTGGTTCTTACATACAACGTTTTTTCATCAGCCCACATCTTCAAGGGTGTCGATTTCTATTCTATCTATTCTGTTTTCTTCATTTTTTAATATTAACTTTTTCCTTTCAGCCCTTTCTTTACTCTTTCTCTCTCTCCTCATCCTTCTAGCCTTCTAAATCATTATATATTTTTTCCTCTATTTGGTTTCCCAGTCCATTGTAGGTACTCCACTCTTTTTCCTCTTACTCTATGCTGCCTACATGAGTTAAATATTCGTTTTACTCAGTCTTATAGGGCTCCTCTTCTAACATTTTTCAATATTAACTATTATCCTTCTTCTTTTCTCACATCTTTCAATTCCTCTAGCCCTAATCTTTTGCCTTCAAGGGAACATAGAAAGAAGTAAGGAAATAAAATAAGAAGGAAAATAGTCAAAGAGAAAACTTAACACACACAGAGAACCACCAGCTAAATAAAACTCTAGAGCAGAGAGAGAAGCTAATCAACAGAATAAACCCATCAAGATAAAATGGTGACTAGAGGGTAACAAAAAATTACAAACCACACTGAGAAACAGGAAGACATGGACCAGTCCAATGAACAAACAAAAACCAGGAAGGGATGCAGAACACTGAACAACTAATCGAAGCTTTCCAAACAAATATCATGGACCAACTTAATGAAGTGAAGGAAGAGATTAAGGATATTAAGAGGACACTGGGAGAATATAAGGAAAAAATTGTAAACATACATAAAAAGATAATGGATATGATGGTGATCAATGGCACAATGCAAGAAATCAAAAAGATGCTGGATTCACATAACAGCAGATTTGAAGAGGCCGAAGAAAGAATTAGTGATGTGGAAGACAATACATCTGAAATCAAACAGATAGTAGAACAGATAGATAAAAAGATAGGGAAAAAAATAGCAGGGATTCAGGGATTTAATTGACAACACAAAACCCACAAACATACACATTATAGGCATCCCAGAAGGAGAAGAGATGGGAAAGGGAACAGAAGGAGTGTTGAAGAAAATAATGGCTGAAAACTTCCCAACCCTATTGAGAGAGATGGATATACAAGTCCAGGAAGCACAGCGCACCCCAAACGGTATAAATCCTAACAGGCCAACCCCAAGATATATACTTGTCAAAATGTCCAATGCTCAAGACAAAGAGAAAATACTCAAGGCAGCGAGAGAAAAGAGAACCATAACATACAAGGGAAGCACAATAAGAGTAAGTGCTGATTTCTCATCTGAAACCATGGAGGTAAGAAGACAGTGGTATGACATAGTCAAAGAACTAAAAGAAAAAAACTTCCAGCCATGAATTCTCTATCCAGCAAAACTGGCATTCAAAATTGATGGAGAGTTCAAAATATTCACAGATAAACAGAAATTAAGAGAGTATGCCCATAAGAAACCTGCACTTCAAGAAATACTAAGGGAAGTTCTATAAGTTGAAAGGAAAAAACAAGGGAGAGAGAGTTGGAGGAGAGTTTAAAAACAACTAAAAAGACAAAAACAGAGCAAAAACAATATATGACATACATTAACTGAAAAAAATAGGGCTGAGGTAAGAAATTCATCAAGTAATAACACTGAATGTTAATGGATCAAATTCACCACTCAAGAGACATCAATTGGCAAAATGGACAAGGAAATATGATCCATCTATATGCTGTCTACAAGAAACCCACCTTCGACCCACGGATTCAAGGAGGCTGAAAGTGAATGACTGGAAAACAATTTTACAAGCAAACAATTGCCAAAAAAGGGCAGGAGTAGCTATTCTAATATCAGGCAAAATAGACTTTAAGTGCAAAACTATTGTAAGAGACAAAGAAGGACACTATATATTAGCAAAAGGGGTAATCTCTCAAGAAGAGAGAACAATCAAACATTTATGCACCTAATCGGGGTGCCTCAAAATACATGAGACAAACCCTGGAAAAACTAAGTGGAGAAATAAATGCCTCTACAATTATAGTGTGGGACTTTAATACACCATTATCACCATTAGACAGAACATCTAGACAGAGAATCAATAAAGAAACAAAGACTCTGAACAATACATTAGAGGACCTGGACTATACAGAACACTACATCCAAATACAGCAGGATTTACATTCTTCTCGAGTGCACATGGATAATAAACCAAGATAGACCACAAGCTAAGCCACAAAACAACTCTCAATGAATTCAGAAATATTGAGATTATACAAAGTAATTTCTCTGACCACAATGGAATGAAATTGGAAATCACTAAGGGCCAGAGAAACAGATTAGGTACAAAGATATGGAAGTTAAACAACATATTCTTAGACAAACAGTGGGTCAAGGAGGAACTCTCAAAAGAAATCAGTAACTATCTTGAAATTAATGAAAATGACAACACAACATATCAAAACCTATTGGATGCAGCCAAAGCTGTCCTGAGAGGGAAGTTCATAACCATAAATACATATATTAAAAAAGAAGAAGGAGCTAAAATTGAAGACCTACCTGCACACTTGGAGGAACTGGAAAAACAGCAACAAACTAAACCTAAAGGAATTACAAAGAAGGAAATTACAAAGATTAGAGCAGAACTAAATGAAATAGAGACTAAGAAAGCACTAGAAAAAATAAACAAAACCAAAAGCTGGTTCGTTGAGAAGATCAATTAAATTTACAAACCCTTAGCCAGACTAACAAAGAAAAAGAGAGAGCAGTTGCAAATACACAAAATAAGGAATGAGCAAGGGGATATCACTACTGACCCCACAGAAATAGAGAGTATCATAAGAGGATACTTTGAAAAATTATATGCCAACAAGAATGATAATTTAGAGGAAATGGACAAGTTTCTAGAAACCCACAAACAGCCTACATTGATGAAAGAAGAAATTGATTAACTCAACAGTCCAATTACAAGTAAAGAGATAGACTCAGTCAACAAAAACCTCCCAATTAAGAAGAGCCCAGGACCAGATGGCTTCACAGCTGAATTCTACCAAACATTCCAGAAAGGGCTAACACCAATCTTGCTTAAGCTCTTCCAAAAAATAGAAGTAGAAGGAATATTGCCTAACTCATTCTATGATGCCAACACCCTAATACCAAAACCAAACAAAGTTACCACAAGAAAGGAAAATTACAGACCAATTTCTCTAATGACCATAGATGCTAAAATCCTCAACAAAATACTCGCTAATTGCATTCAACAACATATCAAAAGGATTATAGACCATGACCAAATGCGTTTCATCCTGGGAATGCAAGGATGATTTAATATAAAAAAATCAATCAATGTAATACACCACATAAACAGACTGAAAGAAAAAAATCACATGATCATCTCTATAGATGCAGAAAAAGCATTTGACAAAATACAGCACCCTTTCCTCATAAAAACACTGCAAAAGATAGGAATAGAAGGAAACTTTCTGAATATGATAAAGGGTATATATGAAAAATCCAAAGCTAACATCATCTTCAATGGTGAAATCCTAAAAGCCTTCCTTCTGAGATTGGGAACAAGACAATGATGCCCACTATCACCACTCCTATTTAACATTGTCTTAGAAGTACTTGCTCGAGCACTGAGGCAAGAAAAAGATATAAAAGGCATACAAATTGGAAAAGAAGTTGTAAAAATGTCATTATTTGCAGACAACATGATCCTATACGTAGAAAGCCCTGAGAAATCTACAACAAAGCTTCTAGAGCTTATAAAGGAGTTCAGTAATGTCGCAGGCTATAAGATCAATGCTCAAAAATCAGTAGCATTTCTGTACACCAATAATGAGCAATCTGAGGAGGAAATCGAGAAAAAAATACCATTTACAATAGTAACTAAAAGAATCAAATACCTAGGAATAAATTTAACTAAAGATGTAAAGGGCTTATACACAGAAAACTACACAACACTGTTAAAGGAAATCAAAGAAGACTTAAATAAATGGAAGGATATTCCCTGTCCATGGATAGGAAGACTAAACATCAACAAGATGCCTATCCTACCGAAACTAATCTACAGATTTAATGCAATCCCAATAAAAATCAACACTGTATTTTTAAGGAACTGGAAAAACTAACTACAAAATATATTTGGAAAGGTCAGAGGCCTTGAATTGCCAAAGACATATTGAAAAAGAAAAATGAAGTTGGAGGTATCACATTACCTGACTTTAAAACATACTACAAAGCTACAGTTCTCAAAATTGCATGGTATTGGCACAAGGATAGACATACTGACCAATGGAACTGAATTGAGAGTTCTGATATAGATCCTCGCATATACAGTCATCTGATATTCGACAAGGCCACCAAGCACACTCAGTTGGGAGAGAATGGCCTCTTTAACAAGTGGTGCTTGGAGAACTGGATATCCATATCCAAAAGAATGAGAGAGTAATACCATCTCACACCTTACACAAAAATCAACTCAAGATGGATCAAAGATCTAAATATAAGAGCCCAAACCATAAAAACCTTGGAAGATAATGTAGGGAAGCATCTACAGGACCTTGTAATAGCAAATGGTTTCATGAACTTCACACCCAAAGCACAAGCAGCAAGAGAAAAAATAGATAAAAGGGATTTCCTCAAAATTAAAAACTTCTGCACCTCAAAGGATGTTATTAAGAAAATAAAAAGGCAACCTACCCAATGGGAGAAAATATTTGGCAACCATATATCTGATAGGAGCCTAATATCCTGCATATATAAAGAAACCCTACACCTTGAAAATAAAAAGACAAACAACCCATTTAAAAAAATGGGCAAGTGACCTGAAAAGATACTTCTCCAAGGAAGAAATACAAATGGCCAAAAAGCACATAAAAAATGCTCGACATCGCTAGCTATTAGGGAAATGCAAATCAAAACTACAATGAGATACCATCTTATACCCATCCGAATGGCAGCTATTAAAAAAACAGCAGACTAAGTGTTGGAGAGGATGTGGGGGAATAGGAACCCTCATCCACTGCTGGTGGGATTGTGGAATGGTCCAGCCACTCACTGTACAGGACAGTTTGGCGGTTCCTCAGAAAACTAATAATAGATCTTCCGTATGATCCAGCAATTCCACTGCTGGGTATATACCCAGAAGAATTGAAAGCAAAGACACGAACAGATATATGCACACCAATGTTCATAGCGGCATTGTTCACAATTGCCTAAAGTTGGAATCAGCCCCGGGGCCCATCAACAGGTGAATGGATAAGCAAAATGTGGTACATACATACAATGGAATATTACTCAGCTGTAAGAAGGAATAAAATGCTAACACATGGAATAACATAGATGAATCTTGAAGACCTTATGTTGACTGAAGCAAGCCAGGTATTGAAGGATGAACAGAATATGACCTCACTAATTTGAATTGAGGAAAGTGAGCAGTCTCTGAGAACCATTGTCTGAAAGATAGGTTAACAAGGGAGAGAAAGAGAAGAAAAGGTTGTGAGCCATCATCCATACGGACATAATCTATGGTAAAGTGATAGAGTATAGTTGAATATTGACGGATAGGACAGGTGTGTAGTGATATTACTGGGTTTGGTGGTGGAGGGTTGACAGGTGGGTAAATTAGGACGGGTGGGTTAGAATACCCAGGATACTGGGAGGAGAGATCGAGAGGGACTAGGTGAACATCGGATTTGTGGGTATGAGGTTGAAAGTGCAGGAGTGGGAATGCTCTATGACAATATGACAAGGTAGTGTCACTGGGTTAGGGTGTAGGTTGGGGGGGCATTCAAGATGGGGAGCATCTGGAGTAGGCTTCTGGGGAGTGTGTGAGTGTTTGTCCTGTCATAATGTGTTGTGTCGGGGAGTGGAGACCCACATGGTGAGTGGGAAGGAGATGGACCCCCATCTTTGGGAGGGCTGATTCACCCAGAAACAGACAGGTGGGTGTCTCTTAGGAGCAAGTGTGGATCCTAACAGGGGAGGACAATCAGCATGTCAAGATCTCTTGTTGAATATAATTATGAATCTTGTCATCCAATGAATCAAGACAGGGGGGTGTCATGTGCCCCAGGGGGATGGGGAGGAAGGAACAGAAAAGGTCAAACGCGGTATTTAGTGGTCATGGGAAATGTTTTTCATTACCTTACAGTAATGGACACAGGACATGGCAAATATCATCAAGAATTATTAAACTGTACCGTCTAAATTGTAAACTATACTGTAAACCATTGACAATGTTTAGTAGCTATGTTTCACTATCTATATAACAGTTATAACATTGCTACCATCCACATAAAAAGTTTTAATATGGGGTGAGGAAAGGGGGAGGAGGTTGGGTATATGAGATTCTCTAGCATTCTGTGTGTCTTTGCTGTGACCTAAAACTACTTTGAAAATTAAATGAAAATTTGGGAGACACTGGGGAGTGAGAGGGGCAAGGTGCCACGGTACAGACTGGACACCCGATAATGCAGTGATAAAAGGGGAAAAAAAATAACAATAATTATTTTTTGTTTGTTTTTTTCCCATTTTTGAATGTCCCAATCCTTTAATTAAATTTTATTTTTAGTTTTTTTTTTCTGAGTTTCCATGAATTTTATCTATTACATTTAAGTTTATCATTATCCTTTCATTTTCCTGTTAATTATTTGGTTATTATATGGGCTTCATCTTCAAGGAAGGTTTAGATCACAGAAAGGTTACAATGGGGATTGCAGAGGATCATTGGTGGGGGATTCATGGGAGGAAGTTCATCTGAATATATATGAAAGATATATAAAATTGTCCAAATGATCAAGAGGTGAGGCATGGTCACAGTGGGTGGACAATCACTCACTAAATGAGGGAATCTGAATTCCCAGCCTGGAGAGCTCTGCCACATTCTCCAAGGGAGCAGCAACAGTCCCCCGAGTGCAGGGGCAGTGTCTGGCAAAGGAGGATGGTCCACTAATGGGTTCTTGTTATATCAATAACAAGACCAGCATTATGAGTCTTTGCTCTTGTAATGGAAACTTAGCCTACTGTTATGGGGTGCCTAAGGGTTGCTACCTGAGAGCCTCCTTGTTGCTCAAATGTGGCCTCTCTCTAAGCCAAACTCAGCATATGAATTCATTACCTTCCCTCCAACAAGGTACATGACTCCCAGGGATGAGCCTCCCTAACAATAAGGGATTAACACCAAGTGCCAACTGGCAATACCACAGGAAAAATACCTTGAATAAAAGGGGGAAAAGGTAAAGACAAATGAGTTCATGTGGCTAAGAGACTTCAAAGAGAGTCAGGAGGTCATCCCAGAGGTAACGCTTATGCACACCTCAGTAGGATCTCATAGAACACCAAAGTGGATATCACCCCACACAGAGGGGCTCCTGAGGGCTCTGGAGACACCCAGGTCCTATATAAGAGGAGATAGCTCCAGAGATTGATGTCTATCAGTGGGCTCTACTTTGGAATCTGTGCTTCTGAGTGTGACAGAGTTGTTAAATAAGTCCTCCCTCCACATGGCCCATCAGTCCCTTCTCTTCAAACCTATATGTGATGTTGGAGTTTGTAGGTGTACTTCCAGAGACAGGAGCCTCTGGCCTGCCTATGTGCCAACTGTGCCTGGAATCTCAGTGGAGCTGCAACTCCTACTCTACAGCTCAATGGACTCACCCAAGTCACCTGGTGAGGAGATGATGATGGACAACGGCCATCCCAGGGAATGGAGAGAGTCTGCAGCTGCAGGAAGGATAATCCCATCCATTGTATCCATGGGAATATAAACCACCTCTCACTTGGAGGTGGAGTGGACATCACCATGCCAAACTCCTCGGGATTGGGGGAAGAGCTATGGACTAGAGTGGACTCACAGTTATTCTATTGTAGACATATTGTGATTCAAGCAATGGAAGAAATACAACAGTGAGGTGGAGCCAGTGGCCACTGGATGCTTTAGGGTCAGGGAAGGGAAAAGCAGTTGTGATACAGGGGCTTTTTCAGGACTTGGGAATTATCCTGAGTGACATTACAACGACAGATACAGGGCATTTTACATCAGCATATAACATGCAGAACTGTGTGGGAGAGAGTGTGGTCTACAATGTGAACTATGGTCCATGCTTAATGGCAAAGCCCCAGGATGTGTATATCCATTGCAGGTGATGTGCCACACTAATGAAAGATGTTTATGTGGGATGTTATGGGAGGTGTGGGAGGTGGGGAACATGGGAATCCTTGTAATTTTTGTGTAACATTTATGTACTCTAAGCATCTTTTAAAATATTTTTAAAAAATTATTTAAAAAAAAAAGATACTTAGAGTACATAAATGTTACATAAAAAATATAGGGGATTCCCATATGCCCTGCTTCCTACCCCTGCCACATTTTCCCATATTAACAACATCCTTCATTAGAGTGTTACATTTGTTACAATTGATGAACACAATTTGGAGCATTGCCACTAAGTGTGGATTATAGTTTATAGTTTATACTTTGTCCTGAAAAATTTTGTAAGTTATGACAAGATATATAATGGCCTGTATCCATCATTGCAGTGTCATTCAGGACAATTCCAATGTCCTGAAAATGTCCCCATATTACACCTGTTTTTCCCTCTCCCTCTCCTCAGAACCTCTGGTGGCCACTGCATCCACATCAATGATAAAGTTCTTCCATTGCTAGAATAACAATAAATGTATAGTAAAATAACAGTAAGTCTACTCTAGTCCATCATTCATTCTCCAATCCTGAGGATTCTGGGATGGTGATGCCCACTCTGCCTCTAATTGAGAGGGGTCTTTGATCCCATGGGGCAGATGGATGGGATCTTGCTTGCAGTTGCAGACTCTCTCTGTTCCTTGGGATGGTCATTGTCCATCATCATCTCCTTGTTAGTTGTCCTGGGTGAGTCCAACGAACTGGAGAGTAGGTGTTGCAACTCTTGTTGAGATTCAGGGCCCAACTGGCACATGGAAAGCCCAACGATTTAAGTCTCTTGGACATATACCTATCAACTCTAGTACTAACTACAGGTTGAAATAGAATGAGCTCATTCTTTAAGAGAGGAAAATCAAGGTCTCCTATTACTGAATTGCAACCCAAGGATAAACCCTCAGGAGAACAGGAGGTAAAAAGCTTCTCCAACTCCCAGAAATATTCACCCTTCAATCACTGAAATTTAGTTCTTTGTATACCATTTCCTTTTAATCTTTCATGAAGCCTTGTTTACTCTCATTTCTTTTAGATGTATTTTATCTCAAAAGCATCCAAGAAAACTTCTAGCTGGATTAACAATTTGATTGCTGTGATTACAATTTGGCTAATATATGTAGACTCATACTGTGGCTGAGATATATGAAAATTCATATTCTTAAAGCCAAGGCATAATTCCTAATAATCTTCTTCTAAATGATCTATGCTGGCTTTTGTCATTTATGTTCAGTCCTATGCCATTTTAGAAAGTGATTTTTTAGTCTTGCAATTGTCCTCATATATCTATAAATAAAGAACATAGTTTACGTAAGCAAGAATGTTTTGTTTTCTGACAAAGAAAAAGTGAAAACAACTAATTCAACAGAAATAGTAAGGTACATTTCTAAGAACCCGATGCAGTTTAGAAAATAATGGATGTCTTTCATAAACTCTTGCAGCATAAAGGCAGCCTGTAATTTCCATTGAGTTAGGCCTTCTGCATACAGGTCAGCGCACAGAGTAATTCTGGCCTTATAAGACTTCTCCCAGGACATCTCACAATGACATGTACAATAGAGTAATTCTTTGGCTGCTTGCAGTTCAGAGCAAAATCCATAGCAAGATCAATGTGTGCTGCTTATAACTTTCTTTTTGATGGGGCAAGAGGGAAAGTAAAGGCAAGAAGATGACAGGTTGACTGAGCCTCCTTGGCACAATGATTTTGAAAGTTAAAAATTTG
The DNA here is from genome assembly GCA_026826555.1 of Tolypeutes matacus. NCBI lineage: Eukaryota > Metazoa > Chordata > Mammalia > Cingulata > Chlamyphoridae > Tolypeutes > Tolypeutes matacus. The sequence goes on from JAKSZT010054215.1 coordinate 44,593,968, forward strand.
TCTTAATGTTTAAATATGTCCACTATGCTTTTGAAATTTATATATATAATTTCATGTTTGTTGTTGAGGAAGAAAGCTTATGATAAAATTTACAGAAAATACTTTTTCCTCAAAATATTACTCTAAAGTCTCTACTATTTGTTAAAATAGTCAAGTTTTGCAGTAAATCAGCAATATATGGTGATTTATGTTATAATTAAACCCTCTATATCATTTTGGGGGATATGATGATAAGAGATTTATAACTATATGAAAATTACAAGAAAATAAGGGCAGGTAATCACTGGATAGCTTTTCCTAGTCTAGGGTCCCATGAGGGACTTACACTATACCCATAAAAAGTCAATTTTACTTTCTTTAAAGGTGTGAGAATGCTTTGATATTTGTGAGCTAATGTTGGATGCATTAATTATGTCTTGGGTTTTGAGTTTCTTGGAGAATTGACTCTACATGACTAATTTATCATTGGCATACTTATTAGAAGAGTTAAGTCAAGCAGGTAAGTCATGCATGATCTTTGATACTTTTGATGATGTTAATTAATTTTTGAGACTTTTACCCTCAACTATTAAGAAGGAATAACTAAGCGTTAGGTGAAATTAAATTATTAGATCTATTTTTTAATTTATGCATGTCATATTCAAAATCATCGAACGCATATTTTCACTACTGTTGCAAACAGCTGAGTTCATCATACATTAGGAAATATGTAACAAACACATTAAGGGAAGCCGATGTGGCTCAAGTGATTGGGCTCACGTCTACCATATAGGAGGCCCAGGGTTCAATTCCTGGGGCCTCCTGTTGAAAGCAAGCTGGCCCAAGCGGTGAGCTGGCCTGCGCAGCGTGCTGGCCTATACGGAGAGCTGGCCTGCGTGGAGAGCTGGCGCAGCAAGATGACAGAACAAAAAGAGACACAGAGGAGAGACAATAAGAAACGCAGCAGACCAGGGAGCTGAGGTGGTGCAAGAGACTGAGTGTCTCTCTCTCACTCCAGAAGGTCCTAGGATCGGTTCCCGGTGCTGGCTAAAGAGAAGACAAGCAGACACAGAAGAACACACAGTGAATGGACACAGAGAGCAGACAGCGAGTCTGAAACAATGAGGAGGGGGGAGAAATAAATAAATAAACATTAAGACATTTTTAAAAGTTTGACAATTTTCTATGGAATAGATATTCTAGTAGGAATATACGTTTGGGTTCACAGCATATCCTTCACCTCTATTGCAGCATTGTGTGGCAGCTCTACCCTTCCATCACAAAGGGACTCAGAATGAACTAGAACTTCCAGATTCCATGTCCATTGGCTAGCCAGACTGCAGGGTTCTCATATCAATATTATCACCTCTATTGCCAACTAGATCCCCTTGTTCTTACTGGCTGCCCTGACGCATTCTTCCTTTCATCTCCTTCCCATAAGCCCTCAACAACCCCCCACCCCAAATTTGGTATCCTGCCAAGGACTTATCCATCCTCTTCCTGTGGCAGGATTCTACACAAGTGCCTCCCGCACTCACCTTGTAGGGAATCCTGCTACCCCTGAACTACACCTGCCACCTGCCAAGATCACAGTATTTGACAGAGCCACATTTTCCTGAGGCTGTACCCATAACTGCTTCTGACAACTATCCTATTAGGCTCTTTTAGGCATTGGGTGTTTATTGCCCAATCAGTTTTACCCAATATAAGTCTCCAGGTTTCCTTATCAATGCTGACAGCTTTGTTTGGCAGAAGATCCAGTACTCTTTCTGCCCAGTGGAGTCAGAGTAATTACTGTGGCCAATCATACACTACAAGATGCCTCCTCATGAATGCACAGGCAGATATCTAAACTTTCACTCAAGTGAATGTGACTACAAGATTCTAAAGGTGTTATAAAAATGGCCATTTGGAAAAGATAATTTTCCAAATAAAGCACCAATATTGATATCATTATGAAATATATGCCCTAAGTTTTAAGTCTTGACAAATCAACTAAATTTTTGGACTCTCCAAAATAGGTTCACAATTATATAGAAAACTTCACTGAGACTGCATTCCTTGACTTTCCTGTCTAGTTCTAAGATCAAAGGGAAGTTCATAAGCATACTTAGTTAGCTGAGTAATGTATTATCTCATTTGTCAGAGGATAGTGTCCCGTGAAACAGGGTCCTCTTAATAATACTCAATTATACCAATAGGCTTCAGCCATAGCAAGAATTTTTATGGTTATAAAAACCATTCTATTTAATCACAGACTTAAAACAGCAAATATATGATAACACCATAGTATGCTATGTAATGCATTTTTTGAGTGAAGGTAAATTAGAGTGTAGCATGATTTACATGAAAAAACGCGTCTCAGGCCACCCTTGCAATTCCTTGTACCTATCGATGATAATACCACTAATGATAGTTTCTATGTGGTCAGCAGTTGAAAAACACTGATCCGCACAATCTTCTAATTCAGTACTTTCATTTCTATTTTTCACACTTGATCTTTTCTTCTCACACAAACTAACCGGCTTTTTATGTGAGGTAATCTATCACTTTTACAACCTGTCACTCTGCAACCATAGCTTGATGTTAACAGCTGGCCCTGAAATTTTGTGCAAAATGAGCCCCTTTCTTTCACACCCTTCTATCCTGATTGTTGCAGCTCAAGAAAATTTTTTCTGATATTCTAGTTGTCCAGATATAAACAGGCTGTGACACAAAGTTGACACAGTTTTAGTTAGTGAATCGAGTATTAATTTCCAAGTTTCATGTGTGCGTGTGTGTGTGTGTGTGCGTGCGTATGGTGTGTTCATTTTGTGGAATATTCTGTTGTCTGCTATTGTCCACACTTTCCAAGTTCAGTGCCCCAATGTCATGATTGAATTAATAAACACTTATTCAGGGCTTTCTTTGTTTCAGATGTAAAGGGTGCTTTCATATATTCTATTTCACTGTGATAAGTAGTTAACTACAGTGCTGGTCCACCGGCCATATTTATGGATTTTCATATCTATAAACACTTTTAACAGGTGCAAGTGTAATTATTCTATGAGGCAGATAAAGTAACAGTGTCAAGACACATTTCTTAGCCAAGAACAAATGTGAAATGTTAACAATGTGGTATAGACCTTCAGTTGCCTATGGGACTTTATGCTGTTTTACACGTATTTGGTCTGCTATAAGGACAACTTCCTGATAGATTCCTTTATAAAATATTATCATTTGGGGCAATCATATATTGCTCACGTGATGGTTTATGGCTCTGTGTTCTTTGTGAAAATCGTAGACCAAACATGGAACTTTGCATTGGCAGGAAAACACATTGTAAAAATTTACGATCCGGACTCAGCCTGGCTTCAAATCCTGGCTCCATCACTTTCTAGTTATATGGGCATACTTGACCAAACTGTGTTTCAAGTTTTTGGGTTTTTGTTTTAGCGACCAGATGGGGGTAATGATAAAGTTTACCCCTCAGAGTTGTCAAGTGGTTTAAGTGAGACAATACATGTAAACTGCTTGCAACATAAGCCATCAATAAAGGTGGTCAAAGTAATCGATAACACAGATCATTATTTTTGTTGTCATACGTTATCATTCAAGAGACCAATATTGACTTTACAAAGCAGACCATGATCTCAAGATTGAATTGGAACTTTGTGAAACTTAATTAAGGAAGAGATGGGCAAGAGGAATGCTAATGGCCTGCTAAGGAAAAATCAATACAGACTGGCTTCATTTCTTGGTGTCACAGGATAGGAAAACACAGCGAATTAAGTGCATCTGTATTGCTCCAGGCTTGACAGAACCTCTGCAAGCTCCTCAAAGCTAGGATCAAACTTTATATGTATATGTATATACAAAAAATCCAAATGGAAAATATGTATAATATAGTCAACAAAGGTATATTAGAGTTTAAATTTTTGGCCTTTATGTATTCAAATGATTGAAAATGAAATATATAATTTAATGTAGTTGTTTAGTACTTGTGGCCTCTATGGTAGAGAGATGAGCATATTATAGTGCTTAGTAGGATCCAACAAATGCATCCACAAATCACCTTTACAGCCCATAGTAAATAACAAATCTTTGCACAGAGTAGGTAATTATGGAAACTTTTTAAATAACAGGGAGTAAAGCAGATGAGACATTTGGAGGATTGTTATGTCTATGGCAGCAACTAATGAATCTCTGGCAACACAGAGGTAACTTAACTGCTATTTGTGGCGGGTCACAGGGTTTTCAGCTCAATCCTGTCATGGTCTTTCATTGATGGCTGGGCTGGAAACAGAGGATAACTACCCCATTAGTGAAAGGATCAAGGCTGGGAAACACAAAGGCTAACAGGAAATCTACAGTATTTAGAGGGTGGAATGAGAAGTTAAATCCAAGAAGGTGAAATTTTTAAGAACTTTTTATTTTAAGTAACATATATACAACTCAACATTTTTCATTTTAGCCACTTTCAAGTTTATAATTTAGTGGTACAATTCACAATATTGTGCTGCCATTGCCAATATCCATTACCCCACCTTTTATCGCCTCCAACAGAAATCTGCACTCAATAGCTCCCTCTTCCACACCCCCCATTCCAGGCCCCTGGTAATTTATAAACTACTCTCTGTCTGTCTCTACGAACTTTGCTTATTTCAAGTTACTTCATATAAGTGAAATCATATACTATCTAACCAGATGAAATGTTAATTAAATGTATGGTATAAAACAATATAGAAATTAGAAAAAATGTGGAAACTGTATGAAGATTTTAGTTGACTATAAGATCATCATAAGCCACAAGTATGCTGTTGTTGAAAGAAAAGAATAAAAAAAGCTTGTATGCTGTATTATTTTATACAGAATAGTAAAGTGCTAATTCTATTGTACTCCATGCTGGATAAACCATTCTGGAGAACTGTATTGAGTCAGTGTCAAACAGACAAATTACAAGACATTTTGTAGCAAGAATCCAAATAAAGAGTGGGCTGTAAAGCCTTAAGGGAATGAGAGCCATAAACACTGGAGCTATTGAGCCTGGAAAGAACTCTGGGAGATGAAATGATGAACGAGGTGGCAAAGCCATCACGTGGAAAAGCAGCTGCATATATGAAAAATAAAGATAAATTTAGAGGTGGCAGATAAAATGCATTTAATGGAGAAGAAGTGAATTCCTCATAACTAGATTTTGTCAAGGTGAAGCTTAAAGAAAATTGAAGTGTCTATTTGGTGGGTATGAAATTTGATGACCTTTTATGTACTTCCTCAACCTGAGGATCTATGACTCAGTGAATTTCTTACCTTAGTATGTACATAGTTGGGCTAATATGTGTGCTTATGTACATGGTTACAACAGGCAAAACCATAAGCCTATTTGCAAAATATACAAGGAATTATGTTAAAATGAAAGTATTAAAGTTAAGGTAGCAAATTAAGGATAATTATTTGTATGTGTGCCATTTTGTTTCAGTGCCATCAGTATGGTGTTTTTACCAAACTTATATTTGAAATATATATGCATTTATATTGAATGGTCTGAAAGCAGTATCAGGTTTTGTAGCAGTAGGAGGATGCTACAACAAAGAAAATACATAGAGAGATCTCTGAAAACAGATTCTAATATCGTTTCTGGACACTTTATTGAAGCTCTTGGTGGGCTTTATAAAGTTGACTGAATAATAATCAAATACAGAATTTTATATTATACCTTTGAAATATCCTATCACAGATTATCATGTTTGTAAGGGCTCAAAGAGGTCAGCTCATAGTTTCCTTAACTCTGGTCTGTAGTTTGTTGTAGCTCCATGATGGAGTTTTCATTAGGATATTACAAAAAATGTAAACAAATAAGAACAATGTTATGAGTTTCTCATAATGTGAAATATTGTCACTTTTTAAAGTGTCAAAATATCAATTCTTGGTACGTCTCACCCTGCAGCACATCCATACCCATGTCCCAGGTGTGTACTTTTCCTTTTTCTCATTTCTCAATAAACTCTTTTTACTGGCCTCTAAAAAAGTTTATCAATTCTTTAATGAAATTCTGATAAATACAGGTGCTGGTTTTTTTAATAGTGTCCCTGTGTCCATTTTTCCATTTTTAATTTTAAAAAATCATATAGGTACATAAAACCCCAAAGACCAGCAATACTTAACCTAAGTAGTAATACCGCCTATACTTAATTGTTAATTTTTCATTTTTTATGGAAGAAAAGCAGAACTTCCACAGTCTCTGGACATTTTTCCAGCAACTTGAATGACTCAACTAATGATTTAGATAATGAACACCTCAGAGTCAATCTCTGCCTCAGTTGGGGGGTATGTTAAGTTAAGCACTTTGACAATGTAGACTGAGTTACTATGAGGCATTAACGAGCAGGCATAAAATGAGAAATGTTCATTTCAAAAAGAAGAGAGGTAGTGAGTCATTGGGAGGAACTGTGGCACCATAGCACAGATGCATGTCTGTCCAATTTTCATGAATCCCATGAGATTCAATTCAGGGAGCTGGAAAAGCTTAACAACATAATTACTGAAGCAATTTGAAATCACACCATTGTCCTGTTTTGTGCAATCTCAGTGGTAAATGACAATGATGAAAGTGAGTTTTAGATTTGGACTATCAGAAGACAATTTCTAAAATATAAAGCAAAGGAATGAATAGAAATCCACAACATCTCCCCCCAAAATAAGCAATTTACCACATACTCCTCAAGTGTCTCCTCTCCTTCTACCTCCCCCAGGCTAAATAAGACAACTAGTTGTCCACAACTAGACTGAAGAGAGGTCCACAGATTTGTGTGTTCTGGTGAGAACACCACTCTATTCTACTCCCTCCCCAATACTTGTAAATTTTCCTCTCCTTCCTGCCATAAACTTCCTTTGATTTGCTTAATCCCAAGGAAGAGGCATTAATTAGAACTGTTTCCACTCCCTCCCGGAGCAGCCACCAGGACCATATCCATCACACCTTGCAGCTCTTTAACTTCAGTCACCATAAGATGTCCATGACCCTAGGTCAACCCTCTTGTCTGGGACAATTCTCTCCACAGCTCTCTGGACATATTCTAGTCCACCGCTATCTCCCATCATTGGATGATCCCCAGACCTTTCCATTGTGTCCATTAACAATACAGAGAATCCTCTGTATTCTCAACCTCTTTTCTGAGTTTTCCCATTCTCTTCTTGTGCTAATTGAAATGATTATCCTTTAAGAACACATCTTCCAACTCTGGGCCCAGACCATAGCAAATGTCCAACTTGCTCCTCACTGCCATCTCCAGGCCCTTTTCCATCCTCCCTCAAAAAACAAACCAAACAGTCAAGCCAAGGTCCTTTGAAACACATGCCATCAGATTGCAGCACCCAACACCTTTCCTGGCTCAACTATCCACTGTTCTGGTCATTTCCTTCATTTGCTAAAGGTTTTAGCCTTGGCTTACTCCCTTTCTATATTTATAACCATGTGTGGGCCTTCAACACTGCCTGGAAATCTTGCTTCTTTTCTCTGACCAATTCTCATCTTCACTTTGAAGATAATTTAACACCTTCTCCTCTCTCTTCAAATCTATACCTTCTCTTCACTCTCCCCCTCCAGCTATGCCACATTTCTATGTTCTGCTTCATGTCCTGAACCACACGTTTGCTCTTTTTTTTTCCCTTTAACTCACTCACCTCTCCAATGAAACAGTTCCCAATAGTGTCAATAAACTCCATGGTTCCAAATCCAATGGTCAAATCTCAGTCTTCATCACAAACCTTTCAATAGTACTCTACACACTTCTTCATTGCTGAAACACTGGTTCCACTTGAGTGTACTTCTACCTCACTTGTCTATGCTTCTCAGACTTTTTTTCTAGATGGAGCCCCTGATCATGATATGCAAGTGTTAGGGTGTCTAGAGGTACTCAGTCCTTGGCCTCCTTCTCTAAGTATACTCACTCAGATTATCTCACCCAGTGCCCCATTTCTAAATATTATCTAAAGGCATGCATTTCTCAAATCTATAACTCTACTTCTATATGTCCTCAGAAACTCAGGTTTGAATATACAACTGCTTAGACAATATCACCTTTGGATAATAGGTTCTTCTAATTTAAGATATGCAAAACTGAACTTTAATCACCCAATTCCCGCCATCCTGCTTTTCCCACAGCTTTTTCATCTCAGAAAGTCATCCAGTTACTCAGGACTTGAAGTCATATTTGACTTTCTTCTATTTTGCTATGTCCAATATTTTTTAGCGAAATGCAATACACCGGTGCTGTAGTTTTCTGGGATGCCTAAAGTAATATAACATGAAATGAGTCAGCTTTTCACAATGGGAATTTATTAGCTTACAAGCTTACAGTTTTGAGGACATGAGAATCACCAAGGCAATGCTTTCTTCCCAAAGAGCAGCTGCCAGTGATCCTGGACTTCTCTCCGATGTGGCAAGGCACATGGAAGTATCTGCTGGTCTCTCCCTCCTCTTCCAGGTTTAGTTGCTTTCAGTTTCTTGCTTCCATGGCTTTTTCTCTCTTTTGTATTTATCTCATTTATAAAGGACTTCAGCCAGAGGATTAAGACCCACCCTGGAGTATGCCTTAACTGTAGTAACCTCATCAAAATGCCCTACTTAGAAAAGCTTTATACTCACAGGAATGTTTTAGATTTAAGAACTTGATTTTTCTGGGATACATGGAGTTCCAAACTTCTACAGCCAGGAAATCATGTTGTCTTACATTAAAAATGCACTTAGAATTTAAACACTCTTCACCACCTCCATTACTACAACTTTAGACCAAGCCAATATCAATTCTTAACTGGACCTTAAACTAGACTTGCAATTGGTCTTCTTGCCTTCACTTTTGTCCACTTCTCCAACCCACACCAAAACCCCAAACCTAAAATACATTCTTCACACAATAGCCTGAGTGAGTGTTTAAAAATATAAATCAGATTATGTCAAGCATCTGCTCCAAAATTTTCAATGGCTTCCCATCATTTTAGAAAAATATCCAAATACCATACGTCTGCAAGGCCTGACGTGAACTACTGCTTGGTCTATGCTCTATGCTTTTACTCTTTTCCTTGTGGTTCATTCTGCTTTGGTGATCCAGACCTTCTTTCTGTTCCTTGAAAAACTCAAGCATTTTGTTTTCTTGCCTCAAGAACTCTTGAAAATACAGATTCCTGGTGAATATGCTTCCTCCATGTAATCAGATGATTTCTTTGCACTTTTTAGTCAAATCCCTGTCTTGTATTCCCTCTCTTATGTAATCTAAATAGCATCTGTGGTCACTTTCCATCCCATTATTTGTCATTAATTAAAAGTATCTACCAGTACCTGAATGGATATGTGTGTGTGTATTTTTTTATGATTTGTTTACTTGTTTGATTTTATCTCCTCCACTAAAATAAAAATTCTATGCTTTCAATAGGACAGAATGAGATCACTGTGTGCTTTCTTCACTGTGTGAAGTGAAAAAGATCACTGTGGTAGTTACTCAGTATATATTGGGCAAATGAATGGATGATCAAAGATACTTTTTCATACTTATATTTTAAATGCTGTCATCACTATGTTCCAAGATATACTGCTAGTTAATATAATAAATCACCTTGTAAATAAATGCTTCTTTCTTGGGAGGATTTAAATTTAAATTTGAGTATCATAATAAAAACACATGCAACAAATGGGTTAAAACAAAATCAATGTAATGTTTATCACATTGGCATTACTATTTGACCAGTAAAACTGTCTTGTTTTTGACATACATAAAATTCTTTTCAAAACTGAGCTTTATATGAGGGTAATTTTATAGTGTTTGAGATAGAAAAATTGTTAATATTTTACAATGCTTTTGAAATCTCATTTGGTACCTAACACTGAAGAATATTATAAATCCTACTACGTAACTGATTTTTCACAACCTGCAAGAAAGTTACTTTAAGTGAACATGGCAACTGTTCCTGGGCTGGCTTAGTTGGTGTTCAGCTTTATTACAGATGCAGAAGAAATTTTGTACAAGATGCAGACCCTACCTTCAAGGAGTAATGGGATTCATTCTGGTCAATGGGACTGTTTAAAATATTAAGTATGTACAAGAACCATAACAAAATCTCAAACTCTTGGTTATCTAACACATAGTAAGTCTGGTTAAGAGAAGTATTATTTATGGAGCATAATTTGAAGGATATCAAATCTATTTTTTCATCTAGATAGTTTATGTTTTGCCTAAAATTCTTTTATTTAGTTATATGATTTCGTGCTGTGGCCCTAAATATTACTGGAAGATGATAATAGGTATTGTTTTATGAAATCTGATAACAATCTGTTGTAGAGGCATTAATGAACTCACTGTCCATCTACTATATCTTTGAGTATCCATTACATAAAGCCCCAATAAGACTATGTTCCAGGAAAACTTTTTATTTCCCTGGGAAATCAGTATAATTTCTATATTCTGTACAATGAAGTCATATAAATGAAAATGTTTCTTTTTATCATTGTGGTGAACAGGAAGCTCAGAAACAAATGCAAATTTCAACCATTAGAGTTGTGGAGAATTTTATGGCTTACATTTTAGTGGTCTACTCTCTCCTCTCAACTTTTATGTTTTCATGTTCATGAATTTTAAAAATTCTTTGCATACAGATTTTATTATATGAGTTCTCAAGTTATTTGTGTAATAAGATAAGAAATAAGTTAAGAGAAAAATATAGCAATGAGAGAGACCTGATGTGGCCCAGTGGTTGAGCACCGGCTTCCCACATACAAGGTCTGGGGTTCAATCCCTGGCCCCAGTACCTCAAAAGAACAAAACAAAACAAAAAAATATATAGCAATTAGATATTTCATATTTCTTGGACACCCTCAATCTTATGCATTATTTTCAATAGAGGTGATTAATTATGTGTAAAGTTTAAAGAGATTTTAATACTAATACCCAAGATTTTCAAATAACTATTAAAAAATCAGAGTGTTATTTGTCACATATACCACTTGACTTAGGGTTCAAAAAATATTGGGACTATATTTAAAAGAGATCCTGAAAGAATAGAAACAATTTTAGGAAATAGGAAAACATTTTATTTTTTTAAGAACATATAAAGTTGATACAATATAAATAATATAAACCAACCAAAGAGGTTGCAACCGAAAAAAAAAATTTTTTTTTTTGAGAGAACACATTCTAATTCATGGTATTCCTAAATTTCTTTAGTTTAGTTTTAGTTTTTCTATATGTATAAAAAAAAAAAAAAAAAAAAAAGATATGTATGCAAAAACAATACAAATAACAAATCTTTTAGCAACTAAAACATTGATGCAGCAAACAATCTGACTGATTCATATGCCAAAAGCAACAGTAGCTGTGTTTTCACACAAGTGAAAATATTAAAGACATAGCAATATTTATAAAGATTGATTTGAAATATGTAAAAGTGCTTTGAAAAATGCCTGGAAGGAAATATGCCATAATAATAACTGAATTTATGTCTGGAATAGGGATTATAGGTTCATCTGCCCCACATCTCTTTAATACCTTTTTCATGCTTACCAAATTTCAAGAAAATATCATTTATTATTTATATAATTTTAAAGAAATTATACTGAAATTAGCAGCTATCCACACACATGTGTTTCTTGTACCAACTCTCTATTAGTAGAAGAGGTAGCACTTGTAATGAAACTCCTATCCACTCTTAGTGGCATGTATATTTTTAACCTCCTAATTCAGGGGTTCTTAACCAGGGGACCTTTGGGGGTCTGTGGAAAATTTCAGGGGATCTGTGAACTTGAATTGAGAAAAATCAACTTATTATCTTTATTTTCTCTGACCTCTGATGTTGAGTGTCATAAAACTATCTGTCACTATATTCTAAGAAGGGGTCTGTGGTTTTCACCTGACTGGCAAAGGGGTCCATGGAACAAAAAAGGATAAGAGCCCCTGATCAAAACAGATTCATAGCAGAAAGCTTTTTATCCTTTATAAAATCTGTTCAATTGATAGTAGCTGCAGCATGTTGAGAATGATTCTGAGGTTGCATCCTTGGCACAGGAGAGTTATAAAATGGCATCAATGAAGAGCAGTCTTGCACAGGTATATGAAAGAGGATTAGTTAGATATTTTCCATTACAGGGCAAATAACTGTTATTGTGGTTATATATATAACCAAATAAAAGTGTTTCTGAGTAAGAACAAGTTTTACATACATATTTTCTTCCAACTTACTTTTGACTCATAATGTAAAAATCAACAAATTTCTCTTGAATCCAAGTCTTACCTATATACATATCTTCTCTCTATAAATTCTTACCTTATATCTAGGAAAGAATTCAATTTTGCATCACATAATAAAGTATGGCTACTCTGGCAGATTGAATCACATACCCAAACAAAAGACATGATAAAATCTTAATCCACATTCCAGTGGGTGTGAATCCATTTGTAAACAGGCCTTTAGAAGATCTTATTATTAGTTAAGGTGGGGCCAAAATGAATCAGGGTGGGTTGTACTCCATGTTACTGTAGGAAAGAGAGGAAATTCATGCACAGTCAGTGAGTAAAACTGGAAACTGGAAGAAGATGGAAGATGTAGAGCCAGAAGTCAGAGAAAGCCACGTGAGGAGACCAAGGACACTGCCATATGACAGAGGCAGAAATGCAAGTCAAGGAACCCAAAGGATTGTCGTGAACCATCACCACAATCCTCCCTACTCCGGAAGAAAGCATGACATTGCTGATGCCTTGCTTTGGGAATGCTGACCTCTAAAACCGGGAGCCAATACGTTTCTGTTGTAAAGCCAACCCATTGTGTGGTATTTGGCATAGCAGCTCTGGCAAACTAAGACAGTTATTATCTAATTTGGGGTTCTTTTTTCAATTGCCTATGAGAAATAGTTATTACCCATCTAATAAAGTAAATAAATACAAACCTATATACCAAATTACCCTCTTCTCTGTGCTATAACAATAATATCTCTAACGCTTGTGTAAAAGTGGTAGATTATATCAGGACTCTAATATTCTCTTTTTTTAATAGCAAATTATATGGGAGAGGAAGGAAGAAAAATGATACGGGCAACTTTGTTGAGTTTCAGGTACAGAGATAATGTAAGACAGCGAGCTGCTTTTATAATACCAGAGTGACATGTCCAAATGAAAAAAAGAAGGTGCAATAAAAAATATTCTCTCCTTTGCTCTTTTGAAGTCTGCTGTATGATCAGAACACCCCGCTATTAAGAGCTAAACCTACCTAATCCATTTAACTTTTAGAACAAAACCATATTCTCCTTAATTTTTGAAATGCTGGTTTTTAAACTCCTTCAGGCAAAGAACCTAGAGAAATTCTCACAATATACTAATTTTACCATTAACTGAAATTATAAATAACTGATATTTTATTAAGGCTATGGAGTCTATTTGTAATTTTCTACAACCTATTTTGCTATTTCTTGCAACCATAACAATCTAAAGAGAGAAAATTTGTAATTCTGAAAATAAGAATATGAATATGAATATCCAGAGAAAAGTGACATAAGCACACGCAAGAGCATTTTCAAGGAAAAGAATAATGTGTCAATATATTAAATAAATAATGTGACATAAGCACACGCAAGAGCATTTTCAAGGAAAAGAATAATGTGTCAATAAATTAAAAACGTAAGACATCATGTTCCAAAATATTAAGAAACACATCCACCATACCATACTCCATACAAAGCAAGTTATAATCCTCAGAAATTTAGTTCAATGCATTTAAGTTGAAATTGTAGACACCTCAAGCATGACCAATGTAGTAAAATAAGAAAGAATGGCAATGATCCAATATATGGAGGAAATGTATGTCTTAAAATTCACAATAACCTGGAACTGTAATTCCAGATGACCTCAGTTATAGCTGATAGCTGGTCAGGTTGAAGAAAAGTTTGCTAAGTCTTTTACAGGGAGGGGAAGAAGGTGGTAGTTTAACTCCAGACTTTGATGAAACTTTATAAGCTTAAAAAAGCATATTGTAAATTTATGAATAATAAATAAAAGATAAAAAATATGATGCATGCCTTCAGAATCATCAGTGGGAAAAAAAACAGAATAAAGATGAATTAGTCAATTTTTTAAAAGGTAGGTAAAGGGGCTAAGAGAAGCAACAAGAAAGTATGAGAAAAATAGAAAAAGTGAGGAATAAGTCAAAATTGTCAATAATCACAATAAATATAAATAAGTAGTCTGGATATTCAGTCTAGGTAAGTTGCTCTATGCTGTTTACAAATGCCATGCCCAGTGAAATGGCCAAAAAAAGTTTATTTTAAAGGGATAGACAAAGGTGTAGCAAGTGAGTGCTAATGAAATGAAAGCAGTTTTGGCAATCTAAATAGCAGATAAAACAAAATTCAAGAGAAAGAGCATTCAAGTGAACAAAAAACAAACAAACAGGTGTTTCATAGAAAAGCAAGGAGTAATAAGGGCAACTGTAGTTGATTGGGAGCTCTTAACATTCCTCTTGCAAAAACTGAGATCAAGCAGAGAAAATAATTAAGAGAGTCTGTATGTCCTGTTTTGTTTGCTGGTCCCAGTTTATGATTATTGTCTCCCTAATTATTTATTAACAGCACCCCCATTTCCCACTCACATGTGGACAAATTATACAGCCATACTGATAATTAAGGATATAATGATTTTTAGTAAATTTAGTAGGACAGTCAACAAACTTTCTCATTACTTTTGTGCTCTCTTCCTTGATTTTGTCACCTTCAACGACAACCACGTTGTTCCTTCTGTTTCTAGCCTTTTCTCTTAGATTTTGGATGACTTGCTCCTTGTCCACATTCAGACCCTAGTTTTAGTATCACCTCCTCTAAGCATCCGATCTAAAGTAGACACTGCAATTATCTGTCCGCCTATCACATTTCTCTGTTGCATCCCCCTCAATGGACCTATCAACATCTGAAATTATACTGTTTGTATATTTGTTTACTTCTTTATCCTTGCCTCCTTTTACCAGCATGCAAGCTTCATCAGAGTAAGGGCCTTGCTAGCTTTGTTTTCTGCTATATCTCAAGTGTCTGGTGCAATATTTTAAAACTGTCAATTTTTTGCTGTTGAAAGAATCATCATGAGAGCATTACATATTAAAAGTTATAGGATATGGCTTGAGTAGTGGCCAAGGGAATACTCCAACACATCAATAACAAGAGAAGATGTTGAAAACTGGGCAATAATCTACACCTAAAATTTCATAAATCCAGGGATTTTTCAAAGTGAGATTCCAGGAGTAAATGCTTCCTTTATGAAATAAGTTTTTCTAAACTATTGATAAAGACAGTGTCCCAGAATGATAGCAGTTCCAAACTCAGATGTGGAAGAGTAGGGAAAACAATAAAATAATATAAATCATGTGCATAACTACAAGAACCCTAAATATGACCTTTAGCACATGAAATTCAGTTATGCATGAGATCAAACATAATGATGAAGTACACTTTTTCCAGGAATACCAGAGTAGTATAGTTAACAGGATATTTAACAACAGGAAATACATTAATGAATTAAACCTACAATAATAGATTAAAAGAATAAAACTCTCAATAACTGTTTAGAAAGTACTTAATAAAATATAGCACTAATTTCTGACAAACTCTCTATAACCCATGAAATGAAGGAACTTCCCATGAAAAGGTGTATCAATTAGAAAGCAACAGTAATCATTATATTCACTAATGAAATATTAGAAAACATTTCCACTAAAGTCAAGAAAATATAAAAGATGCCCATTATTTTCACTATTATTCAACATGAAATTGGAAATCCTATCCAGGACAATTAGGAAAGAGGAAGGAAACTTTAAAAAAATAAAAACAACTTGCTTGCAAATAATATAGTTGACCAAAAAACTCAAGACAATTAAATATTGTCAACTATAAAACAATTAGAACTATTAAGAAAGTAAGATCAATATTTGAAAAAAAAAAAAACCAATGGCTCTACACCAGAAATAACCAATTAAAAATGTAAAAGCAAGTCTTTTTATTAGTACAAGAAATATAAAATACCTATAAATAAACCAAACAAGAAATGTTGAGGGCCCATATAAAGTAGACCCTCAATATTTTTGACAGAATATTTGGAGAAAGACAATGATCTTTTTTCTGGATTCAATACTGGAAAAAAAACTTAGAATAACTCTCTAAACCATCCGAAAGATAAAATATCCTATAATATTTTTTAAAAAGATTTATCTTGAAAAAGAACTTCCTACTGATAGAGGGGCATTGCCCCTCTATCAATAATGATGTATGAATATATAGTGATAAAGATAGTGTGATACTGGTTTTAAAATAGACAAACACATTAAAATAAAATAGAGTTGAGAATGGGATCCATGTAAACGTAGAAATTAAGTTCACAGAAGGCAAAGGCATTTCACATTAGTGAAGAAATAATGGGTTCTTCCAATAGTCATGTTTGGACAACTCAACTATCTACTGAGTCACTACAATATAATGGTTTATAGCACGGCCCCTAGACCAGCAGCATCAGAATCTCCAGACAACTTGTTAGAAATGCCAATTCTTGGGCCCCAACTCAGATTGACTGAATTATATACTCTGGGGGTAGGGACCAGCAATCCAGGGGATTGTGATGCACCCTGAAGTTTGAAAACCACTGCTTTAGAGAATAACAACCAAAGTCAGCCTGCTTAAGTTCAAATCACAGTTTTCTCACTTACTGACTTTTCATAACTCTAAGTATGTTAATCTGTGTTTCAATTTCCTCATACGCAGATAGTGCAGAATAACAATATCTTGCAGGAATGTTTGGAGGATTAAATTAGATAATTCATTTAAATACTTAACCCAAGGCTTGTGGTATGGTAAATAACCTATACAGGTTCACTAGTATTATTTGGACAATATTTATCTCATGCGAAAAAAATGATTCCACATGTTCTAAAGACATAAGCATCATAAAATAAAACACCATTGGAAATTTCTGGGGAAGATGGAAGAGTAGGCAGTTCCAGGACTCAGTCCTTCCACCAAAACAACTATTAAAACAGGCAGGAACTGCCTGAAACAACTATTTTGAAACCCTGGAGGCCAGAACACTGTACAGCATCCAGGGAAGAGTGGGAGGAAGAGACTGATAAACTACAATAAAAAAAACAGTAATTTGCTCTCTCTGCACAGTGGCTACATGTGCTCATTCCCCAATCTCATGGCAGGTCACTCTGGGGGTCCAGTCCCTGGAAATCTCACTGATGACAAAGAGGGATGTAAACATCCTGTTCTCCAAGAACAGAGGTGGGCACATCTGATCACTAGTCACAAATTTTGATTAGTGAATTCAGATAGTAGGGGCACAGCTCTAAGGGCAGCTATTGTTTCAACTTGCCCCAAACAAAGGTGGTGACAGACATGGGTGGAGGTGGTGGAGATTTAAAGAGGCAGCTCTTCCTCAAGGCTGTGGGGGACAGTTAGCTGAAGGGCTACATTTGCTGGGCAGCCAGGAAAGCTCAGCTCTGGGGAAGCATCAGAGAAGCTTTTGACGTCCTTCCTGATCCCTGACCCAGGGCACATTGGAGCTGGTCTGTGCCCCCTTTCTGGGTCCCAAGCCCTATTTTTGCTGGGAAGGACTGACTTGGGAAAGTCCTCTCCAGACTGACCCTCTTTCCAGAATTTGCTCTCCAGGCAAAAGTGGCATGAGACAACAAAAGGAATGTAAAAAACTATAGAGACAGACAGTCTAGGACAAAGTCCTGCCAGCTTCAAACACGGGGAGAGGGAGCTCTGTTTTTTGGGAAACAGGGGGGAAAACCAAATACCTGTAATCAGGGAAACTCCAAAACAACTAACAAGCAAAAGTCCAAGACAAGAACAGAGACCTAGAAAGACAGAGAAAACCCTGCACACAGAATTCATTATGGGCTGAAGCTCAAAAAAATCTGTCTTATCACCAGTAAGTTACAAAACTAAGAAACAGACATCTCAGGGGATAAATCCCAGTCCTATTTTAAAATATTAAAATGTGTGTAACAAAAGATTACTAGACAAAGAAACAGTAAATGATGGCCCATCCAAAGGAATAAGAAAAAAATCCAGAAAACACCAACAAAGATGATGAGAATATGGACATACCAAACATAGCCTTTAAAAAAATCTTTAAAATGCTAAAGGAGATAAAGAAAGTACAGAGAAAGAACTAAAGGATATCAGGAAAAAATGAATGAGCAATAAGAGTATATAAGTAAAGAGAGAAATTTTAAAAAGGAACCAGACAGAACTATTGGAGTTGAAGACCACAATAACTGAAATTAAAAATGTCCAAGAGGGTTTCAATAGCAGATTGGCTGGCATATAGAAAGAATCGGTGAACTTGAAGACAAACTTAAAATGAGTCAGGCTGAGGAACAGAAAGAAATATTAAAAGTGAAAATAGCCTAAGGCAGCTATAGGACAGCATCAAGTGCATCCATATAAACATTATGGGAGTCCCAGAAGGAGAAGTGAGAATGGAAAAAGGAATATTCACAGAAATAATGACAGAGAATTTCCCAAACTTAGCAAAAGACATGAATATGCACATCCAAGAAGCTAAGAGAACACCAAACAGGATAAACATGAAGAAAAATACATCCAGTATTTTAGTTTGCCAAAGGGCTGCCAATGCAAAGTACCAGAATTGGTTTGGTTTTTTATGAAGGGGATTTATTTGGGGTAAAAACTTACAGTTCCAAGGCCATGAAAATCCACACTGAGGCACCATTAGATGCTTTCTCACCAAAGTCAGCTGCCACACATTGAAGCAAGATGGCTACCAATCTCTGCTGAGGTTTGAGCTCAGCTGAGAGCAACCAGGAAAAGGGCTTGTCTCTGTCTGGGCCTCCTATATCAGTCTCAACAGTTCCGCTCTCTTCCCAAGTTCAGCTGTAAGCTATCAGGCATACAGCACAGCTCATCTCCTCTTGAGCTGCTCTGTAGGTTCAGCCTTTTGGGGCTTTGTGCTTAAGCAATCCTCTAGTCCTCTCTCTCACATGGCAAGCTCAATCATGGCTGCTTCCTTTTTCCTGTGTTTGTCTTTCTCTGTGTTTCCATTTATATCAGACCCAGCAAGAGGGTGGGACTTAACCAGACTCACGCCTCAATGACATAGTTCAATCAAAAGCCCTAAAGTGATTGTATCAAGTAATCTAATTAAAGGACCTTCAAATGAATTTAATGCAATCAAAAGGTATCATATCCACAAGAACAGATTAATTTTAAAAACATAATCTTTTTCTTTTTTGGATTCATAAAATAATCTCAAACTACCACACACCGCCGTATATTGATTACACTACCTAATGCAAAGGACAAGAAGAGAGTTCTGAAAGCTGCAGGAGAAGAGCAATGTGTATGTATTACACTGTGTGCTGATTTCTCATGAGAAAGCATGGAGGCAAGAAGGCAGTGGGTTTAAATATTTAAAGTGCTGAAGGAAAACAACTACCCATCAAGAATTTTATATCCATTGAGACTCTCTTTCAAATATAAGGGAAAGATGAAGACATTCTCATATAAACAAAAGCTGAGGGACTCTAGTCACCATTAGACCTACCCTACCAACAATGCTAAAGGGAATTCTTTAGGCTGAAGGGAAAGGACACTAGACAGTGGTTCAAAGCAGTATGCAGAAATAAAGACCTGTGGTGAAGGTAACCATTTGCTAATTACAAATGCCATGACTGTTGTATTGTATTGCTTGATATGTAACTCCACTTCTTACGTCCTACAGGTACTAAATTGTAAATGCATAAAACCTAATGATAGACCTATGTTTTTTGACATTCAATGTACAAAGATATAAGTATTAAAAAGTACAAAAAATGGTGGGTGGTCAGAGAGAAATAGGAAAAGTTTATGTGCATGCTATTGAAGTTAGATTTTTATTAAACCAAATATTAATATTATATATTTAAGATGTTAAATTTTAACCCCATGGTAAAAACAAGGAAAATAGATGAAAAATATATCCAGCTGGAAATGAGAAGGCACTCAATATGGTACAAGACAAACAAGCAAATAAATATAAAATTAGGCATTAGTGTTAGAACCGAGGGACTAAAAAGGTATAAGACTTACAAAGTCTAAATAGCAAAATGGCAGGAAAAAAGTCCAGCACGAAAAAAAGAAGGAAGTTGGAGGACTCACATTTCCCAATCTTAAAACTTCTTACAAAGACACAGTAAACAAAACAGCATGGAATCGAATTGAGAGCTCAAAAATCAACCCTCACATTTATGGACAACCAATTTTTTACAAGGTGGTAAAGACCACTCAATTTGGAAAGAACAGTCTCTTTAACAAATGGTGCTGAGAATACTGGATCTCCAATTGCAAAAAGAAAAAAAAAAAAAGGAGGAGGACGCTTATATCACACCATATATAAAAATAAACTCAAGGCAGATCATATATAACTATCACACTCCTAGAAGAAAATGTAGGGAAGCAGCTTTGGGACCTTGTGTTAGGGAATGGTTTCTTATACTTTATACCCAAAGCACAAACAACAGAGGAAAAAAGAGATAAATAGGACCTCATCAAAATTAAAAACATGTGTGCCTCACAGGACTTTTTTTCATGAAAGTGAAAAGACAAGTTACTCAAAGGAAGAAAATATTTGGATATCACAAATCTGATAAGGGCTTAATATCCAGGGTATATAAAGAAATCCTACAACTCAATAATAAAAAGATAAACAACCTAAGTAAAAATGGGCAAAAGACTTGAACAGGCATCTCTCCAAAGAAGATATACAAATGGCCAGAAAGCACATGAAAAGATGCTCAACATCATTAGCCATCAGGGAAATGCAAATTAAAAACACAATGAGATATTTCACACCTACTAGAATAACTGCTATTTTTAAAAAATGGAAAATAAGTGTTGGAGAGATTGTAGAGAAATAGGAACACTCATTCATTGCTAGCAGGAATGTAAAATGGTACAGCCGCTTTGATAGTTTGGCGGTTCCTCAGAAAGCTAAGTATAGAATTACCATATGTATTAGTCAGCCAAAGGGGTGCTGATGCAAAGTACCATGAATTTGTTGGCTTTTATAAAGGGTATTTATTTGAGGTAGAAGTTTACAGTTACTAAGGCCCTAAAGAGTCCACTTCAAGTTTGATTTCTCATCCAAAGTCAGTTGCCACATGTTGAATCAAGAGCCTTCCTCTTCCTCTTAAGGCTCCATGGGTGCAGCTTCTTCTGATCTCAGCTGTAGGCTGGAGGGCTTGTTTCTTTCCAGGCTCAGCGGCTCTGTTCTCTTCACACGGTCAGCTGTAAACTATCAGGTGAATGGCTCATCTCTATTCCCACGGCCACAGGATAAAAGTCCTCTCCTCTTCCATGTCTGTGGAGCTCTCGCTTCATGTGTGTATCTTATTCTGTGTGAATGTCCATTTATATAGCCCACCAAGGAGGCAGGGACTCAACCCTGAGTCGCCCTAATGATGTGGCCGAAACAAATCCCTAATCTTGATTTAATCAAGAATTTAATACAATCAAAGGGTATCACACCCAGAGGAACAGGCCAGTTTACAAACATAATCAATATCTTTTTAAAAAAATTCATAAATAATCTCAAACTGCCACACCATATGACCCAGCAATCCCACTACTAGGTATATACCCAAAAGAATTGAAAGCAGGGACTCTAAAAGATATTTGCACACCAATATTCATTGTTGCATTATTCACAGTTGCCGTAAGATGGAAGCAACCAAAGTGTCCGTCAACCAATGAAAGGATAAATAAAATGTGCTATATACATACAATGGAATATTATCCAGGCATAAAAAATGAAGTTCTGATACATGTGACAACATGGGTAAACCTTGAAGACATCATGTTGAGTGAAACAAGCCAGAAACAAAAGGACAAATAATTGTATGATCTCACTGATATGAAATAATTAGAATAAGCAACCTCATAGAGTACGAATCTAGAATATAGGATGGGATGTGGATAGAGAATATGAAATCGAGGCTTAAAATACACAGAGTTTGTATGTGGAATGATGGGAATGTTTTGGTACTGGATGGTGGTGATGGTAGCACAACATTGTGAATGCAGTTAACAGCAATGAAATACACACCTAAATATGATTAAAATGGGAAATATTAGATTGTATATATGGTATCATAATATATATATATTTTTAAATCAATGGAACTACACTGCATAAATAGTGAACACCAAGTTAAACCATAGACTATAGTTAGTATTAAAATTATAAAAACATGCTAACATCGTTGTAACAAATGTTCCATACCAATGCAAGGTGTTAATAATAGTGTGGTACATGGGAATCCTATATTTTATGTATTATTGTTCTGTAAACCGAAAATTTCCCTAATAAAGAAAAAATAAAAATAAAAAAATTTAAAAATGAATAAAATACCCCTTCCCCCACCCCACCCCCCAAAAAAATCACTGTATGGGGAAGCGGCTGTGGCTCAATCAGTAGGGCTCCCGTTTACCATACGGGAGGCCCCGGGTTTGGTTCCCGGGGCCTCCTGGTGAAGGCAAGCCCGCCCGCATGGCGTGGTTAGCTGACCCAGCGAGCACAAGCAGCAAGGGGGGGATAAATGAATAAATAAATAAAATCTTTAAAAAAAAAAAAAAATCACTGTATGATTTAAGTCCTTTGGTAGGAAATGTCTTCCTAAGACACCAAACCGAGAATCCATTTAAAAAGATTGATAAATTTGCTTATTAAGATATTTAAACTTTCTCTACCACAAGTAAATAAAGAAACAAATGCCACAATGAGAGGCAAATAACTCAACTGAACAATGGGCAAATTTATAAAAAGGAAATACAAATGGCCAATAAAGATATGAAAAGATGATAAATGTCACTAGTGAATAAGAAAATGCAATTTAAAACAATGAGCTATCAATTTTCACAGATCAGACAGGCAAAATATAAAAAAGGATCAATAATATCCATTGATGGTTCAGGAGTAGGAAACTGACACACTCATTACAGGTTTAAGTTTACTTGGGAAAACTGTTTTAGAGGAAAAGTTGGTAGTATTAACGAAAATTTACTTGCAGGACAACATCCTAAAAAACAAACAAGTTGGCAGTGGACAAGAAGACAACTGTTCAGGGAAGACAAATTGACTTTGTTGCTATTAAAAGACATTAGGGTCAAACAATATATCAATCAACAGGGGAAAGCTTTTACAAAGTAAAAGAATCTATTTATGGTTTATTAGGTAACACTAATAAATAATTAGAAAGGCTTATGTATTCAGATATGGAAAAAAAAATCACCTGAATAAATCAAGTAAGAGAAATGGAAAAATTTAAGTACTTCACAGTCTATTTTCCTTTAGAAAATTATGTGTATTAACTATATATTTTCAAAAATTCATAGGAACCCAGGTATCTGTCAATAAATGAATAGATAAACAAAATGTGGCATTTACACCCAATAGAATATTATTTGGCCGCAAGAAAAAAATGAAGTAATGAGACAAGCTGCAACATGGAAGAATCTTGAAAACATATGCATATAAAATAAGCAAGACACTAAGTACAAAAATTGTTGCTATCACGTATAAGAGATATCTAGAAAGAGCAAACTCATTGAGATAGAAAGCAGATTAGAGGTCACCAGGGTCGGGGAACACGGAAGGGGGATGTTTGTAAAAATAAAATAATAAATTTATAGGAAAAGGGGCAGAAAGACACATCCCAAGTTTCTTTTTGAGAAAGAGAAAGGGATTATCAGAGTAGTGAAAGAAGACAATTCTATTTTATAAACTTCTGCATTTTAAATCTTTATCATGAGAACACATTCACGTGCTACTTGTATGATTAACACAGAGACTTCTGGTATTGGGTACATGACAGTCAAAAGTGCTTGAAAACCTGTCCATGTGCATTGGATACTGTTTCACAACTAAGAATTGTCCTGACCTTTTGTGCTCTCAATACTTTTATTTAAAACCTTTCATAGCATTATAGTAATAGCTACATTTACTCAGAAAATTTTTATTATTTAGAATACATTTTAAGTGACTGGAACACAAACCTCAATAAAACAGAGCAGTGATTGAGAGACCAGGTCTGGTAACGGATAATCTGGATTAAAACGCCAGTTCTTTTTCACTCTAGTTGTATGACCTGGGCAATGTACTAAACGTCATTGTGCCTCAGTGTCCTCACCTGTACAATGGGGATTGTTGTGGAGATTAAATTATTTGAGACATGTAAAACGCTCAGAACAGTGCCTGCTACATAGAAAACACTAAATAAGTATTAGCAGTGATTGTTAATGCTGAGGTACACACCTACAAAACATCTCCTCCGCTCTTCCAGGAGGAAAAAAATAATCCATACCTTCAGTAATTTTTCTTTTCCTTTTCCACAAGATGTTTATCTCGGTCTGACCATTATGATAAATGTGTCTTTTTCAATCCTTTCTTAATATTTATTTTCCCTTTCATACTCCCTTTTGTATATGAATAATAGTGTTTTAGGTCATGCAACTGCAACTTAAAAACCTATTTTTATAGGTTATCTTTGTCTTAATAGGGTACATACAACGGCTGGAAGATACATTCCTTCCTTTCTTTCAATCATCAAATATTTTTGATCTCCTTATATGTTAGACATCCAGGACACAACAGCTGAAAAGTGAGACCCAATTCCTGCCTGCTTAGATGGCTGAAAACAAACAAATGCCAAAACTCAAGTAAAATGAATATGCAGTTCAATATCACAAAAAGTCCTTTCAATTAAAACTTTAATCTGAAAAAGAATGGGGAGCAGCTTCATCTACTCCAGTGGTTTTCAGCACAGGCAGCAGCTCCTCCTATTGTGTGGTAAGCAGAAGCCAGGGACACCTGCAACACACTTGGCTTTTCCTTCACAGAAGAACTGCCCAAATCTTGCGAGAATTTCAAAATGTCCCTTGAGACATTCACAATGTCTCAAAAAACCTGTTTACCATTTTCTAATACTATAACCTAACTCTGTTTTACATATAAACACAAAGTCGTTTTCTTCCCACAAAAGTTTAATATACACCAAATTTTTCGGGAATATAGTTACTGTAGAATTTGAGGGGAGAATGCACATTGTTTTGAAAATTTACCAAGACTTATGCATCTTTCTGGAAAGTGGCATCACCAACATCAATGTCACTAGAGCTGTCTGAGATATCAATGCAATATACTTGTATCAACACAGAGGCATCACAAGCTGTCCTGGTCACTGTCAATCCATGCTGAGTTTAGGACCAGGTGTTAGCATCTTAATATTTCATTATGTTGTTTATGTAAAAGGTTGAAGAACTTACATGTTGAAAAACGTTATTTTAAATAATTTTCCTTTAATTTTTCCTTTATATTTCACTTAGGGAATTATATTGATTTTTTAAAAGTTGTGTGTAAATAGGTTGCATTATGAATTTTATTCATGAGCATATGGGGCATGACAAAATACTTGTTTTAAAGAGGGGCTTTAGGTCCGATAGGTTTAAGAATTACAAAGCTACGCAGACAAAAGGTCAGAAAACCTCTTAGTAAAATTTAGCTGGGAAAAAATGAGGGATGGGAGTTCAGTGAAGTTAGTTTTCTGCCTGACTCCAGAGAAACAAACAAACAAACAAAAAATGAGTAGTTAAAAGCTGGAGTGCAACCTCTTCACACATGAAGAATCTGAGAAGCAGGGATGTGACAAATATCAATGCCTAGTAAGTAGCTGGGCATGGGATCAAACCTCAAAACCAGTGACAACTCTTTGGTTCATCTTTTTAGACTATTATGCTGACCTCAGTAACTTAGGAAGGGAATCAGGGTAAATGAAATGCAGAAGACAAAAGAGATAGGCAAGTAACTAATTCAGAAGCTGGAAGTTCCTTTGGTGATTCATTCAAAACCTGTAATATTTAATCCTAACTATGTACGATTTACTTGTAGCCAAGAGGAAGGAGGTAGAAGTTTGAGAATAAAAGATATAGGAAAATAATGGAAAAGCCAATTTTGGAAATACTGACACATACAACCATACACATTATTTTTCCATAAATAATAAAAGTCAATTGTCATTATTTCTACATTTATCTTTTAATTATGGATAGTTAATTGCAGAAACATATCTTCAGATTATCTTTCCCTACTGGATACCTTAGACTACAACTGGTTAGATCAGCAGGCGTTAACTGTTGATGCTTAATGACTCCTCAGTGCGTCCCGTGGCAGATCCCGAGCGGCAACATCACTCCCCCCCCCCCCACCCCCGCTCTGTGCGTTTTGATCCATGGGAAATTTTTAGTCTGTTTCTGACAACCAGATTTTGGGAAAACAAAAACCTATCTATCCTTTTGCTCATGTCCCCAAATCTCTTACATTATTTCACCAACAGAAGTGTCTTGCATTCCAGTATTATAGCAGAGCAAAGTGTTCAAGCCCTAGAGTCTGCGTGTAAGGGTTTTAAATCCTGGCTCTGGCACTTAGGAGCTGTGTGAACTTGAGCAACTTACAAAACCATTGCTGGCCTCCGTTTTCTCATCTGGAAAAGGTGGGTAATAATGTTAAACTCATAGGATTATTTAAGGATTTAATGAGATTACGCATGAAAAAACGCATTTAGAACAGTTACAGTTAAAAAAACAACAATCATTCTGCTAGTTAATTCTATGACTTATCTTTGATTTCACGTTCTATAAATTATAGACTTAATACTTTCCAAAGGATGTGGTAGCCATTGATGTCATAACTCTCAGATTCACCACATCCAAAATAGAATTCATCCTCTCTAGCTACCATGTCTCCAATAACCTTGCTCCTTCTATTTTATTCCTTACTTTGCTAATGGAACATCCAGTGAAGAGTTTCTCAAGCTAAAAAGCTCAACAAAATCTTCATTTCTCCCTTCTCCTTTGGTCCCAAACCCATGAACTCACCAAATCTTGTCCAAATTACATTCTCAATAATCTGCTTCAGGACTTCTTCCTTCGTTCCCAAAGAGCTACAAAAATTCTCCCTGTGCCCAGGTACTTTCCACCTTCCATCCCGTCCAATGTGAGGCCATCATATTTCTCTTCCTAAAGCATAATCCTGAAGATTATGGCTTGCAATTTTTTTAATGTGTTCATTATATGAACAAATATAAACTCATCTGCCCCCTTATGTACTAGGTAGGTGCTGATGGTACAGAAACAGATGGTTCTAGTTCCTGCTCTCCAAGGGCTTATGGCCTGGTGGGGAGATAAACGAGTGCAGAGGCCATTTTAATGCAGTGTCATGCATGCTGTTTGTGTTTGTAGTTACAAAATTCTATAAGATTGGGGAGGTGGCAGTAACATGGACTAGGGAGAGGGATATGGAAACAAAGGCTTCCTTTCATGGTATTAATTGCTTAAATATAAATAAATAAAACAAACTTCAAAGGCTTCCTATTACATTTGGTGGACTCCAAATCCTGCAGTTGCAGTCTGGCATTCAGATTCTCCATAAAGTAGCCTGAACTGAGTCTCCCAGCAGCTTTCACACACTCTACAACCCAGTCAATTTGTCTCCTTACAGCTCCTTAAAGGAGCCCAAGCACCAACATTTTTTTCCCCTTTGATTTCTTTGCTCATTTGCTCAGCCTAAAATGGCCTTCTTCCCCTTTGCCACTTTTCCAGGAATAGCTTATATGCTACCACCTCCTCAGTGAAGTCTTCAAAAACACCCTGGTATGAATTAATCTCTTTATTCCCTCCTTCCTAAGGTCACTTTGTACTTCTATTAGCACCTACCCAGTTGGCCCAGTTTTAGAATACCATATGCATGCATCTTTTCTCCCACTGGATTGTGTCCTGGGAGGAGACAGATGCCATGTCTCAATCACCTTTACTTTCCTCAGAGCAGGCTTTACAATGACCAGCCTCTAGGAGGTGCTCAGTAAACACTTTTTGAGCTAAATTAAATTAAATTAAATGGTTGAGAAGGCATTTTTCTTCTCCATGAACTTTGAGCACTTCCTTGAAAGGCACTCTATTCAAAGGACTTAACCTTTTGGCTGAATATTTCCATGTTCTTTTCTCAACTATGAGGGAGGAGATTTTTAACAGAAGGAAATAAAGGAAAGCCCCACTTGACTATTTTTAAAAGTATTACCTTTGTTTCAGGGATTTTTAGATGCTTTTCAAAAATGTCTTAAAATCCAAAGTCAGAAATGGTTTAAAAATCTGATCTGATTGCAGAGAGAATGATGAATGAATTTAAGATTAATGTAACATACTGGACTAAAACTAACAGATGTATTCAAATTGCCTTGTACTTTCTGACCTCAGCATCTTAATTATAAAATATTTTTGTGTTTGCATTCATTTGCAGAGTTGAATATTTTACATAGACTATAGCCTATGAATGAAGTGATAGTAAAAGATATCAGCAGAAAGTGATAAATCCGACAGTTTGTAAAAAATGAAAGGCTAAAAGACAGTAAAATACTTTTTTTCATTTATGTACAGCATAGTTTAAATTTTCAATGGAAAATCTAGATTATTTAATGGTATCTTCAAAATGCTAATGCTATGGGAAGCCCTAGGAGAGTTGTGATTGTTTCTATGAGATATGAGGAAACAGTGTTTGGCTCATGGTCACACAGTCAGTAGTGAAAGATCTAGACTACAATTCACATCTCCTGACCAAGTCCTCTGCTGGTCTCACCAGTGGCAGACAACGATGCCTCCAGCAGAGCATTAGAAATTACATTCAAAGCTGAAACACAGAACTTGTAAGCTGTGGATGAGATTTCCAACAAAACCGAGTTCCTCATGCATCTTTTTTCTCTTTTAATACTGTGCTTCCATTTAGACAAATCTCTTAACTATGTACTCACCTCTGCCTCAGACCAGTGGCTTTCCAGAAGGCAATATCATTTTAAGACATGAGAAAAATTAATTTCCTAAGTTCTAGCTACTGTATGACTATACAGAAATGTCGAGGTTGAACACGCTGTTGACTGTGTTCTGTGAGCAGGGAGGGGAAGGAGGCGAGGCTACACGTATATTAGAAGACAGTCTGCTAATTTCTTGGTAGCAACAACAAAGGACATTTGTTTTATACTTTGTCACCTGGACTTCTAGAATGAGGAAAGCAAAGAAGTTAAGAGTGGGGGCTCTGGATCAGTCAGCTTGGATTTTAATTAGGCTCTACTTTTTAGTGTGATCTCAAACAGATTTCCCATCAGTAAAATTGGGATAAAAGTAGTTAATTTCTTTATAATGTTAAATGTTAAATGATACATATTTAAAAGTGCTTGGTATAGAATTTGGCACTTAAATTGCCAATACTTTTGTTCTTATTATGATTAGTAATAGTATGGAATTATTAATTTTGCTTTTCCATGTACAATAATATAACAAGCAGATATGGGGGAGTTGGGTGGGGATGGATTTGGTGATAGGGTATATGTGAGAAGAGACTAAAAGTGATATTGGAGACAGATTACCAAGTGATAAACACAGCAAAATTTCAACATGATTTCATTTTTCTTGGAGGAAGAAAAACAACTGGAGTAAATGTCAGAAGAATCTAGAATGATAGCACATGAACACAGGCCCAAGAGCAGGTGGTCCGTTTTAAAGGCAGAACTTTCATTAAAGTGTAGCCATCTTATGAAGTCTCAAATTAGGACAAAGTAGTCTCAATGCAGATGATCAGGTCCTTGTTCTCAGAATTAGTTTTGACTCACCACTGTGAGCATTTACTCTGCCTTCACAGAGTGGGCTGGTGTAACAGCTTGCCTTCTACTACTGCCATGCGTGAGAGCAATCCTCACCAGCAACAAATATTTTGTCAAGGATGAAAGGGCTTAGAATGGTCTACACAGTTCTTGCCTTAGTTTATAATCTCAGAGAGTAAAAGGGACATGTTATCAGACATATGGATCCAGAGAATCTGGGAAAGCCCCTCATAATTATATTTATTAAAAATATTTTGTGATACAGTGTTTAATAACTCTCAAAATTATGGTTGAAACCATTAAAGAAGGATTTTCTGAAACATATTCTTATATTTTATTTTATTTAAAAACTCCTAAATCTACTCTGGAGGAAACCAGACTTTCAGAGAATCATGAACCTCTATCACTTCATACATGTGGCTTACTGTTTTTGTTAAGATGCAATTTGGCATGATAATAGCAGCTTATATTAAGAGACAAAGGAAAAAGCATGTAAGACATGGAACTCTATGAATACAGTTGAAGACTTTTTTTTACTACAGTATAAAATGACCATATTGTGACTATCCATAGGGAAAAGGTCACTCTTATTTCCCAGTCTGTAACAGGTGGCCTTCTGCTAAGCAACTGGTTTGTTTTTCTCTTATGGACCCTCTGAATTGCATAATTCTTCATGTTCCCCCTTTTGAAATGAACGTTAAAAAGCTTGAGCCAAATTTTGTCTAATCTCTAATATATATATATATATATATATACACACACAAATATATAAACATTTTCCACACTTCTGTTTTCTTTTGGATCTATTTTAGTTTCCTACCACTATATTCTCTGTCTTATATTTCTCTTCATTAAAACTTTATTCTACCTTGCCATATTGCATGCTGACTTCAGTCATACACTATAACTTAATGAATAATGAATGAATGAATGAATGAATCTGTACTTTTAATGATGAAGAAGTCACCCCATGATATTTAAAGGATAAATGACACAGAGCATATCAATCTATATAAATCTGCAGAGTTTTAAAAATCAGATAAGAATTCTGGAGGTTAGGCAGTCACTACTGTGTGGGTTCAGTTGCTCACATATGTTGGACTTAATGTCTCTTGGATTTTCTGAATGTTTTCCTCATATTGACGTTGTGGCTGCTGCAGCTCCCCTCATTCTGCCATTGTTCAAAACAAGATGAAATGAATGGGGGAGCAGTGCCAGTAGACATCCACCTACATCTCGGTGGTTAGGACTGTGTCCCATTGTTACTCATACTTATAGAGGTGTAGAGCCTCTACAGTAGGGGCAGACAATTGAGATGTTGGGACTAGATTCTGGGGGTAATAACATACACTCTGCCATAGGTTTCAACCATGGAAATAAGACATTCCATTAAAATGAACCCCAAATTTTCAACCCTCAGTTCAAGTTTGATTCATATTCTCTCTCTACTCTTCCACTTTTTAATGTAAGGTTTAGGTACTTGTTTTGTTTTAAAGAAGAACTTACACAATTGGGGGTTTGTTTTAGGGGTACAACTGAAATAAAGCATGCTGATGAAAGGCAGTTTTTTCTGACAATGAGCAGGTCCCGCACTATGGAAGTTTCATCTCATTATGAAACGGCACCAATGCATTAGGTCTGGGTAGTGCTTTTCTTTTAGGAAGCACTTCAACCTGGACCTCTTAGTTAACCAGAACATAAATCATTTACTTAAGTTTTATTTAAATCAGAAAGAGAATATTTGGCATTTCTGAGGGTGAAATTTGTAGGAAACTAGCTCTATGACCTTTTGTTTTGTTTTGTTTTCACTGCCATGTTCTGTTCTGTAAAACACTGTGTCATAGGAGCTGAGAGAACCCTTAACTGTCAGTATGGAATAGGCACTACCAGCTGGAGTGGCAAGTCTAGAATTTTTAATGGGATAAACTCTCCAAGCTATGAAGTTAATGTTCTCCTTCAATTGCAAGTAACTTTGACAATCAGTTCTAATAGATTTGGCAGACATTCCCTGAGCTCAGTCCAGTGTCTAATTTCAAGGTTTTGGGCAATTCATAATAGTTGTAGAGGAAATTCAGGTTTCAAGGTCATACTTCATAGCAACCATGTATTAGAAACAGATGGGTTTTTAAGACAGAGGCATGGAGACTCTAACTTATTAAAAAGGGAAATAAAACATCAAATTAAGCAATAAATCAATCACAATAGCAGGTATATTAACATTTTTATGACCTCCTGTGTACTCCAAAAAGAGAAAACACTCATCTTGCAATCCTCTGCCAAAGGCTGAACATAAAAGCACTTTCAATGGACAAAAAGGGTCTAAGTAACTTCACTACAGAAAGGAATTGATGGAGAATTTCCCCAAACAGGTGACTTTCATATTGTTTGATACAGACTCAAGCAATGCCTGGATTTTGTTTAACTGCAGTATGTGGACCTATTTATCATGGCTTAGTGGTCTAAGTAAGAGTGTAATAACTGAAAACTGGTTGTTTCATTCTCTGTCTTACCAGTGATTTTCTCTGACCTTGGACTAGGCACTGGACTCTACAGAATTGCTTTTCCAGGGCAGTCTGTTGAACTTTTACTTTCGTTCTGTAGGACAAAAGTAACTTAAAAAGTGGAAAAGCAAATATACAAGTAACAAAGCTGGATAAATTAAACTAGCAACAATGTGTTTTCACTTATATCTCAACATATTTTGGAACTCCAAATATAGATTTGTTTTGCCACTAAAAGTATTTTACCTTTTTTGTAGGAAGTAAAGGACCTTGGATAAAAACAAAATGAAACATTGTCTCATGTCTTCTTTCACTGAGATTTCTGTCTATATCTAGAGTGTCTACTATTAAAATGCCATTCTTTATTAACTTTTGGCAGCATCTGGTGAACAACTAAAAATATCCTTTATAAGGGACTAAGGGAAGATAAGCAAGCTATTTCTTTGATGAGTAGACAATTCTCTTTGGTTTGTGGGAAGTCCTACTTGAAATAAAAGGATTTGACTACATGATCTTTTGAGTTCCTATCTAATCTTTCCGCTGCACTCATACAGCAGAAATATCTTACCTCTGAGATTCACGTATAGCTACGCAGACGCACAAATGCACACACACACACACACACACTCAATATAAAGGCATCTCACACTTCCATTCACACACAGATCTATGTATTTGTACATGAGCTAAGGGAATGTGAGAAGGAAAGCGGGGGGGAGAAAGAAAAAGGTGGCCAAATGCTTAAAAAGTAGCAAACCTGAGAAAAATGGGCATGAGAAACAAGCTGAGCCTTTCCTAAGGCCCTGCCTGGTAGTTCAGTGTCTGTTCCCTATTAGCAGAAATAACATATCATCCCAGTACCGACAATTCTTCCCTGGGCCTCTTGCACATGAAAACCAAATATACTTGCAAAATTATGTATTCCAACTTTAAATAAATGAAAAACATATAGACAAAGGAAAAGAAACATAGCCTTTATTGAAATGCCTTCTCTCCTCTTGCTTATTAACCAAACATCAACGTTTCAAAAATGGGTAAAAAATACAAATTGTGCTTTCTTAAATAACTAAAGTGATCAACTTCTTGTGTTAGGAAGATTCAGAAATTATTTACATAGGACTTAGTCAACTGTATGAAGTGCAGTAAAACAATTATAATTTTAAACTTCTGTGATGATATAAATATAAGGATGTAGAAGTTTTCTGTTTATTGATTAATTCAAATGATAGCTAATACTTACAGATTGCTTTATATGTGCCAGGCACTGTTCTTGGTATTTTCCATTCATGTACTCACCACAGAAGTAGATCCCATTATTACCCCTATTTCCACACATGAAGATTTTGAAGCAAATTGTGCAAGAGAATCAGCCAGTAAGAGTGAGAGGCTAGGTCCCAAAGGCAGTCAGTGTGGGGTAGGAATCCCTGCTCAACCTTGAAACTGTACTGCTTTCTAAGAATGTTCTATATTCACCCTATTTTTTAACCAATCAAACTTAGCTTAAAGAGTTTAAGAGCAGCGCACTCCAGAGGATAAAAGCCGTTAATCAAGACTATTTCTCGTTACGTTCCTTCCTTTTATGTGTGTGTAGTAAAATTCTGTAAAATTTTGTTTCTCTCTCAAGAGCATAAGAGCAAAGGTCCTGGTGAATAATGGATTTTTTATTTCTAACCAGAACATGTGTGGTCATGTTCATTTATCATGTATCACCAAGCATAACTTTCTACTAGCAATCATTCTGCTAAAGAGCATGGCCTAATGTTCCAAAGGAGTGCTGAGTTCAAGGATGTGCCAACATGTACAGTCTTACAACACCAAGAGACCTACAAGAAAGAGTACTGGGCACTGGAGTCCAACTTCAGTCTTGTGATGTGGAAATCATATTAACCTATTTACAAGCAGAGTAGATGCATGAGTAAGAAAACAGATCCATGGATCACTTAAAATCCTTAGAAGACACCTTGCCTAGTCAATCTATTTCATGCCTCCCCTCATTATGTCTAAATATACTTCCACAGGAAAAGCACCTTAGATCAAATGTAAATCACATACTCTTCAGCTTTCTACAAAAACCTA
Organism: Tolypeutes matacus; assembly: GCA_026826555.1. Taxonomy (NCBI): domain Eukaryota; kingdom Metazoa; phylum Chordata; class Mammalia; order Cingulata; family Chlamyphoridae; genus Tolypeutes; species Tolypeutes matacus. The sequence continues at coordinate 44,628,227 of JAKSZT010054215.1, forward strand.
TTTGATCCCAATTCTTTCTGGGTCAAAAATATGAGTTGAAGAATTATTGAATTCTTTTTCTATCACTGGGTATCACAGGAGTAGTTTTATTTGAATAGTGGAACTGCCTACTTTGGAACTATATAATTGCTGAGCATGCTTTCCTTTAACAAAAGATCTAAAGAACACAGAAAGCCTGTGATTTCTCAATGCTTTTTCAAAACTTATGAACCAAAGGTCTAAGCATTCACTCAAGCAGGAATAGCTTATATACAGAAAAATGTGAAGGAGGTACCGATGAACTCCAGGAATAAGACAGAAAGAGTTGCAAGAGCAGCAGAGGACAAAAGAAAGAATTAAAATGGAAAAAGATTTAAAGCAAGAGGAAGTGGGAAGAGAGAGAGAACAGGGAGAATGGTGGAGAAATGAATGACAGCCCTGGTTGTTCAGCCTATTTTCCATATTTTGGGGGTCCAGAAGCAAATGCTGTACATCTGCCTGAGCCTGTGGAGACTCCAATGCCCCAGGGAGTGGGACACTTCTTCACTTCTACTTTGCTCACTGTTCTTTGGGGGATCATGCAGACTTTGCAGGGTTGAGGAACAAAGAGCTCCATCCCTGTACCCATAAGAATGGTGCACTGCACACTCACTACAAATCTGACATCAAATATGATTATGTGTTGCCTTGCCAAAATGTGTTAAATGTGACTGTTCCTCTCTCAAGGCAGAATTAAGGGTTAGTGGGGTTGAAAAATTTAGCTTGCATTTAATCCATGTTCCAGCTCATCCAGTGTGTACAGCTCCAGGTTGCCACACACTCTCCTGCCACACACTCTCCTGCCCTTGAGTACCAGGCTCTCTGCACAAGGAATTAAATCGAGTCCTCAGTCTGACACAAATGGCCAGGCTGTCACAGATTCCTGGAGTATTTTCCTTTAGATTCTGAGGAACCTATAAACTTTTTTTTAAAAGAAATGCTCTCATGTCTCTACAAAGTTTTAAAAACTATAATTTGTCTGCAAGCCGCCAACAACAGGAAAGGCGCACCATCTTTGCATTCCAGAGCACCAGCCACTAGAAAAAATAACTCTGCTCTGTCCAAATCCAATAATGGCTCTCAGTTACTTGGGAAAAAAATGTGTAATTTAATGTACTGCTATCTCGTACAACAGGCTATTTATAATAGGACTCAGATGATATCCTACCAATCTTCATGAGAAGAGTGGTTTTTCTGGGTTACTTTAAGTAAACTGCTTTTCAAAAGATTTTTTTTGTGATTGATTCTCAAGAATGGAAAATGGCATTATTGGCTTCTAGTCCCAAAGCAAAAATCTCTCATTTTTAATGGTAAATGTAAACGGTAATTATGGCATGTTGTTTGTAGCATGTCAAAACAAGAACATAGTACTTCCAGTTGGGAAAAAATTCACAAAGTTAGGCACCATAGTACAAAATGAAAATTTATATTTTTTGCAAGGATATTTTCATACAAAGGGTCAAGAGAGTACAGCAATTTACAACAGAGTTCTACGTCTTGTGGTTATTTTCACACAAAGGTCACCACTTGAGCTTGTTAAACAACAAAAGAACCATATGGCTCAACTCACAGTACTCATAAGCAGTGACACTGCTTTACTAGCTCTAAAAGGAACTAGTAGAGAACACAGTAAATCAAACATCAGGAATAACTATCAGCATGATTAGTAAAAGTTTAACATGTGAAGCACAGCATGAACTACTCCAAGCCCTAGGGTACTCTACTGTTGCCAAAAAACTGGTAGAACTCAACCAGCAGCCCCAGCAGCCCTGACTCTGCAGGCTGGGTCTAAGACACCACATGACACAGAAACATAGTTCTTCCTAAATCACCATTTCCAGATTTAATTAGTAAAATCAAGAATAAGAGATAAGGTTGTAAAAGACTATAATTTAGAAGCCATCACTAGATAATTTCTCAGTATGTAAAGACCCCCTCACTAAAGTTAAAATGATAAAAGACAAATGATCTTGAAGTTTGAGCTTGAGTTATTTATTCTGCATGACACTTAGTTTCCTCAACTGCAAAATGGGACTGATAGGCCTGCCTTCCTTACCGCCCAAGGTTACTGCAAGGATCAAAGAAGATCATATCTGTGGAAACTTTGTGTGTAATGTAAGGTGCTATATAAGCAAGCAGTATTATTATAATAAACTAGTACATTATATGTAGGGTCTGTGAGAGGTTTTTTTCTTTCTTGTTTAGATGGACACAATGCTTATAAATGATCTAAGGTGATTTATGTGTCTAAATAATCATAAATATTATTTTTTCTTTTAAGTTTTCCACTTGGACAAATGGAACACTGGCAGGCAATATTCAACTATACATGTGTAAATATTTTTGCCTATGCTGCAAGCTGAGTCCTATCTCCAAAATAGTCATATTTTGAAGTTAGCTGAAAAGTAAATGGACTGTAGTTCTACTTTTAAAATAGGAAAATTAAAGAGAGAAATCATTCCAAGCATTCTTTGGAAAAGAATTCTAATACTATTTTCAAAGAATGAATATGTTTTTGAAAATTGATCTCCTTCATACAATGAGTCTCCCACATCACTGGTCTTTCTTGAAAAGGATGAGGCTGCTTCGGAAGTCTGCAAGTGACAAAGTGCTGCACCATGGCACGGCAGCTTCTCCAGGGATGAGTAATTTGGGATCAAAGAGGGTCTGTAAACAAGCTACTGCATAAGCTCTACTACAAGAGACAAAAATGTTGATTTCTTCATTTGAATGTTTTAATTAAGGGCTGAAAGCTCATCCTTCTTGACTCTCAGGTTGTAAGCTCAGTCTTTCTGTTCAAGAATTTGTCTCCTGTGAATTAAAGATATGAATGATAAATATGCATGTGTCCGTAACGGACATGCGCACTCCACAGCCTGCCCCTACTTGGGGCCATATGCTCTGATGGCAAGCTGTCCACTGCCAAGCTGGCCCACTTCACTTCAGCAAAGCTGCCAACCTTCCGAAGGTCTGTGTGTGGGTATACTGTGATGAGATCTAACTTCCTGCAAAGAGCCTTCCACCCAGTCTGCGTATGGATCTGTTTGTACTTGACCATACTTGTTGGTTTTCAGTGTCCTAAAACAAATGCTCCTAGCATGAATAAAAAGAGGGCAGAATTCCTTAATATTTCAGGCATCTGTGGACACAGAACACATGCAAAACTTCCCATAGGAAAGGCTCATAGGGGACAAGGGGGCCATAGACAAAAGAGGGAGGAAAAATGATCCATCTACATGGTATTTGTGCAAGAATTAGGAAGTAATATTACCTGAGGGCCCCGGAGTGAGCTTTTTTATCATCCTGCATACAAAAATATGCTTCACACCCTCAAGTGGTTCTATAAAGGTGGGTGGGAGGAAGTAAGTGTGCAGGAGGACCATCCTGTTAGTGGGGGCACTGATGTCAACGAGGTAGCATGCCCTCTTTATAGCCCTCTTGAAACCTAAATCTGAAAGCACTGAAGCAAAGGACAGGAGGCAAAACCCAGTGTCTTTAGATGGGATAACAGTGAGACACCAAAATAATTCATCTGTTTAAAGTACTAACTGTTCTAGGGAAGACTCTGTTCTTTATAAATATTAAAGAGCAGTAACCCAAGGCCAACAAGATCATGAATAAAATGACTGACAGAGATCAAGACACATGTTTTGAAATTCACAGGAAGTTGATGCATGTCAGAGGGGCATAAATCAAAGGCATTGCTACAGGAGAACCCCGAAGGGTGACAACTACTGTGTATATGTATTCATTCACTCAGTTCATTCATTCATTTATCCGTACAACAAATGCTAAATAAGCACTGATTATGTGCCAGGTGCCAGGGATACTGCTCATGGAGCCCTCATTCCAGTGGAGGGACGGGGGTGGGGGGATGGGGGACGGGACAGACAATAAACAATCAAACGCATGATTCGATGCCAGATAGTAGTAAAACCTGTGAAGAAGGTGAAGTGGGAAAAAGGGATAGAGTGACATGGGTGCTCCTTTAGATAGAATGGGCAGGGAAGGCCCCACTGAGGACAATATTTGAACAGAGATCTTTGTGAAGGGAGAGTGTGAGCCACAGGAAGCTCTGGGGGAAAGAGTATTCCAGGTAGAGGGAAGAGCAAGTGCAAAGGCCCTGAGGTAGGCAAAAGCTTGGCACTTTCAAGGAAAAGCCATGAAGTAGAGAGAGGGAGGGCAAGGGTCAGAATGATATGAAATGAGGCTGGAAACAGAGGCTCAGTCAGAGGGTATAGGTCTGATCTGTAACGCTTGGCAAGGCCACTGAGTTTTTTAACCTAAGTGTGATAGAAGTGACTGATGGTTTTAGGGTGATGAAGGATATTATCTCAGATTTACACTTTTATATGATTATTCTTGCTTTGTTTCTGAAGGACTGGCCATAGGAAGAAAAAGGAGAAGCAGGGAATCCATAATCCAGCTACCAAAATAGTATAGATAATAAATACTATGACTTGGACCAAAGTGATCTTTGCGAAGCACGTGATAAGTGGTTGGATTGGGATATATTTTGAGGGCACAGCTAAAAGAATTTGCTGAGAGACTGGTTATGGGATGTCTGGAGAAATGGTTGACAAGAATAACGTCTAGGCTTGGGTGTAAGCAACTGATTGCTGGGAACATACTGAGATGGGAGAAGCTTTGGGGAGAAGCATATATCAGGGAAGTTCTGTTGAAATATTAAGTAGGCAGTTTTAATAAAAAGCCTAGAGTTCAGACTTCAATCATTTGCCACATAATGGAGTGCTCAGTAAAGGATGGCTTTTATTTGGTGATGGTTGTTGCTACTGCCAAATTAACACCATATCTTAACCCTAAGATGTCACTCCAGAAAAGAGTGTGAAAAGAGGAAACAGACTGATTCAGTTGGGGCAGGAATTGTTCAAGAAGTCTACCCAGAACAGGTTCTTGCTCGGAACTAGAGAGAAAATCTGGGCAATGTTAATAAGTGCTCAAAAGCAATAGTTATCTGGAAGGGAAATGGCAGGGAACAGCAATGACAACTCCAGGTTCCCAGGCAGATAGCTACAGCAATGGTCCTCCAATGTTTTAGCCTCACTGGGAAGCTTTAAAGAAATAAGACAGTAAGGATTCATTTCAGATCTCCCGACTCAGAATATTCAAGGACAGAGTCCCAGAACATGTAATTTAAAAGGTAACTACATGTTTGAAACTACTGCCCAAGGACACACCCTTCTAAGTCCTCTAAGACATGAAATGTTTGCTAACACTGTTCAGAGAGCAGGATGGAAAGAACATCATGCTTGTCTTTTATATCACCACCATATTCAGTGGGTACATAAAGCCCATTTATTGACAAATGTACCCAACAAATAGATCTGAAAGAGGTTTGCTTTTCAGAACGGTGCTTTGAGGCCACAAGTGACCACAATGTTGCTGCACTTCAAAGAACATTTCTTTTAGACCGTAACCATAGCCACCCATGTGTATAAATGTTATTATCTGAACGTCACAGGTACCACAGCATTTCAGAAAGGGTAGGAAATAGGGAGTCAGTAACCTGGAGACTACCAGAAAATCAGGTGACTTGAGGAAAACTTTCTTTACCTCTTTTGTTCATCTTTAAATTGAGGATCTCACTATATTAGTGATTTTCAAAGACCCCTAAGGTTCTGCATTATTGCTTCAGTTGAGAACTTGGGTAAGGAGGAGGCAATTTTGATTTCCTCTTTTTCCAGTTTTGTGTTTTCCAGTTTTGTGTGTAAAAAAGGGATTCCCCACCTTTGAAAAAGAGAGGTTTGAAAAACATTATACTATGCAAATATTTTCGCTGTCCTGATTTTGTGATAATCAGGGTGGGCTAAACATTTGCTATATTAGAAACCATGTATGTGTCCCCAGATCTAGTTTTTCTCTCTAGGTCTGGCTTTTAGAACACTGGTGATAAACTAAGCCTGGTTTATTATATAGCCATCCTACATGGGAAAAGACTGTAACTCTAGGTATCTTTTGCCAACCTTAAGAGATATAGCAGGGGGATGGATGTGGTTCAAATGGTTGGGCGTCCATCTCCCATATGGAGGGACCTGGGTTCAATCTCCGGGACCTCCCAGTTAAAAACTAAAAAAAGAAAAATATAGAAGGTGTGCAGGCTACCAGGCCCCGCAAGCGGGTGAGCCCCCCAGGCCCCGTGCGTGGGTGCGCCACCAGGCCCCGCGAGCCACGCAGCAAAATGATGATATAACAGGAGAGTGACACAAGGGAGAGCCAAGACAAGCCGAAAAACCAGGAACTAAGGTGATGCACGCGGTAGGACGCCTCTCTCCCACATCAGACGTTCTGAGGATCAAATCCTAGTGAAGACAGGAGGAGATGGATGAGAAGAGAGGGCAGGAAACAGACACAGAGAGTTGCCCAGTGAATGGGCACAAAAACAGCAAAAACGGGGGGGGGGGGATGGATAAAAGTAAATAAATAAATAAATAAATCCTTAAAGTATAGGGGAGGAAGATATGGGCTATAGTTAGTAGTAATACTTTGACGATGCTCTTTCATGATTTGTTAACAAATGTTTCACAACAATGCAGGGTATTTGTGGTGGGGTGATGTGTGGGAGTCCTGTAGGATGTTATGCATGTTTGTTTTGTAAGTTCACAATGTTTACTGATCACTTATAGTTTATGTATGTTCATGTATGAATGATATACTTCAATAAATTGTTTTTAAAAACAACAACAACAAAAACAAAAACATTATACTAAGTAATCTAAAGGCACTAGCATGTCAAGCAAGCACTTTAGGCTTGCCCTTCTTGCTTCTCACCATTATCCTGTGAGTTAAGGGTTATAAAAAACACTCGTTTCATAAATGAAGAAACTGAAACTTAGAGGAGATTATATATATTTTTTAAAACATATTTTGCTGACACTGTAATCAGAACCACTCTATTTCAGATTAAGGTCTACAACATATAAAGGCTCACAGCCTTTATGTTAACCATAATGCTTCCTTCTAAAATTTTATTTCTGTTTTTGACTTAAAATAGTCTGACCTAAATTAATAACATCTCTTCCTTTGCTCGAAATTATTTTTGGCAATTAAAAAAATTGTCCACCATGAAACCCTTCCCCAAGTTCTAGCTTCATATATAAAAACTATAACTAGGACAGCTCTGCCTATATATTTGATGGATACTTGAAACACAACAAGTTTCAAGTGAACTCATTTTCATCCAAACCTCCTCTTCTCTTTCATAACACCACCATCCAGTCAACCTTTGACTCCACTTTCTTCCAAAATACTCTCTACTAGTATGTTAAATTTTCCTCATTAATTTCTCCCATCTATTCTCTCCTTTCTGTCTTTATATTCCTGCTTTAATTATCTCTCATCTAAGCAACTGCAAAGAACTTTCACTTGCTCTGCCTGTATCTCCCTGTATAAGTCCTTCTTAAGTCCACCCAGGGCTACCACAATTATTTACCCAGAAGAAAAATTCAACTCTATTATTTTCCTTCTAAAATATTTCAATGGATCTCCACCGCTGATAGAACAAAGTACAAGTTCCCAAGGTTGGCATATGAGGCTGTCTGTGATCTGCTCCTGCTTACCTCTTGAGCCTCATCCTTTGCCAAACCTGGTCTCAAACTTGTGCTCCAGCAATTCTGAGTTATTTGCAGCCCTGCATATATCATGCTATTTCTTGCTCTTATGTTTATGCTCATGTTTTCTCTCTTCCCTCATCTTCTTGAGCTGGGTGACCCCTCTATTCATTCTTTAAGCTACTTCAGGAGTTGCCTCCTTCAGGAAGCTTTTTCCTAGCCTGCATTAAGTCCTTCTCCTCTGTGTGTTCTTCTCTCATCATTTAAGGTACACTTTTGAAAGTATTTAAATATGTACCTACCCAGTTATACTATGAGGCAGGAGTTCTTAATCAGGACCTTTGGGGACCCATGGAAAGAGTTCGGTGGTCCATGAGCTTCAATTTGAAAATTCAAAAAGACATTATTCTTGTGAGGACATGTTCATGCAGTGTGATATATTTATTAAATATACACAGTACAGTGTGGACTTTGTTAGGGGTCCATGACTTTCACCTGACTGTCAAAGGAGTCAGTGGAACAAAAAGGTTAAGAAACCCTGCTATAAGGTCTTTCAGGGGCTGTGATCTATATTAGTTTTTCCATCTTTTCTTGCTAATGGTGTCTCACAAATGGTAGCCTTTCACAAAAATGTTTGTTGGATTAAAAATTTTCAAAATTGTAGGCATTTTTGCTGGAGCAGTTAGACATTTGAAGGTTTTTAAAATATATATACCATAACCTAAACCTCACATCTCATACAAAAATTAACTCAAAATGGATCATGGATATAAATGTAAAATTACAAAACTTTTGGAAATAAAAACATAGGAGAAAATATTCAGGATTTGGGGATAGGTAAGATTTCTTAAACCCGACACCAAAAGCATGATCCAAAAAGGGGAAAAAAAAAAAATCAATAAATTGAACCACATCAAAATTAAAATTTTCTCTATGAAAGACCCTATTAAAAGAATGAAGAGACAAATCACAGACTGGAAGAAAATATATATCCAATTTACTATATCCAATATAATATACACTATATATCCAATATATAGAATATTTAAAGAATTCTCAGAGCTCAACAGTAAAAACAAACAAACAATCTGATTAGAAAATGGGCAAAAGACATGAATAGACATTTCACCAAGGAGGGCATACAGATGACAGTTAGGCACATAAAAAAGAAGTTTACCATAATTAGCCTAAGGAAATGCCAATTAAAAGCACAATGAACTATCACTACACACCTCTCAGAAGGACTAAAATAAAACATTGTCATAACACCAAATGCTGGTGAGGATGCAGAGAAACTTAATATTTTATACACTGTTGGTGGGGATGCAAAATGGGTTGAGGCCACTCTGGAAAACTGTTTGGTAGTTTCTTATAAAACTAAACATCCAGCAATTGCACTTTTGAGCATTTATTCAAGGAAATGAAAACTTACATTCACACAAATACCTGTGCATGAATGTTTGTTCATAGCCTCTTTATTTATAAAAGCCCAAAACTGGGAAAAACAAAACAAAACAGATGTCCTTCAACAGATGAATGGTTAAACAAACTGTGGTACATCCATACCATGGAATACTCAGAAACTTGTGAAGTGTGAATATGATTAGTGGATTGCACCAATATCAATTCTCTGGTTGTAACACTATAATATAGTTTTGCAAGATGTTACCATTGGGGAAAGTAGGTGAAAGGTACATGGGGCTTTTCTGTGTTATTTCTTACAAGTACATGTGAATCTATAAAAAGCTCAAAACAAAAAGTTAAAAAAGTGAAAGCATTTAAATGTATTGTAGCAATTTGGGGGAAGCTTCAATATGAGAAGATGCAACAATGTATTGATCAAAAGAAGCTGCTTTGGTTAATTACATCCAACAATCATGGAGATGACTAAATTCCATTATATTAATTAAAGACAATCAGATGTGGCTACGGAAATAGATGTTTCGAAAAGCTAAAGGTCTTGGCCATTCGTCATTGCCTGTGTGGCTAACTTAGTGGGTGACCTTGGGCAATTGACCTTGGCTCATCTCTTAGATGAAAGGGTGGGGTGCGGCAGTTTGATAGTATTTATGAATTCCAAAAATAGATATTGTATTATGTTTGCAAACTGGTCTGTTCCTCTGAGTGTACTAGATTGTATTAGATTCAGAAGTTTCACTTTTACTTTATTAAATTAAGATTGGGGTTTTGATTTGGTCACATCAGTAGGACGTTGAGTCCCCGCCCCCTCGGTGGGCAGACACTCAGACAGAAAAAGGACACAGCAGAGAAGAGAACTGAGATTTGGGGCTCTGGAGCCCCAGAGAGCAAGCCGAGCCATTCGCCTGATAGTTTGCAGCTGCAGAGACCAGAGCCCTGAGCAGCGGGGCCCAGGGAAAGAGATGAGCCTGCCAGTCTACAGCTGCTATACGAAGAGGCTGGGCCCATGGAGCCTTAAGAGGAAGAGTGAGGCTGAGCCTCACAGATATCACCTGCCATCTTGCTTCAATATGTGGCAAATGACTTCGAGTGAGAAAGTACCTCTTATGGTACCTTAAGATGGACGCTTTAGGGCCTTGTGACTGTAAGCTTCTACCCCAAATAAATACCCTTTATAAAAGCCAACCGAATTCTGGTACTTTGCATTAGCACCCCTTTGGCTGACATACATGGAACAAGAGGATCTATACGCTTCACTCCAAAGTTAATGTTCTAAAATCAAGTCATGGTTTTAAGCCAACATAGAAGATATGAGTTAATTTCTGAAGGAAAAGAAAATGCTACTGAGATCTAGTTAGAAGAAAAAGGTAAAGACTTTCCCTTTGGTAAGGTTACCAACACGGTTTTAGTACAACATTTGCTGGTGAAGAGAAACTTTAGTCAATTTCTGGAAACAGGATACATCAAGCAAATGCACAACATGTGGAGGCACTTTCTTAGGAAAACTGGAAATATAACACAGCACTATCCCATTAAAACATAAGTAATAAAGAACAAAGGCAACACATATTTAATCTATTACAGTAAGCAGTACAATATGGGATATAACTGAAGACAAATACAACTATGACTCTGGAATAGTAAGATGCTTTCAAAAATCCATATGTTGTATGTATCTGCAGGTGTTATTTATGTATTTTTAAAATAATTGTTCAAGGAATTGAGTCTTTTGGCACTGTAGTAATTTTTCTCAATGAAAGGTCTGGCAAAGCAATAGATGGTTAACATTTAAAGAGAGGAAATCATTTTAATAACAGAATGTATCCTGCACTGGATGAGGGAGCATCAATCAGAAACTATCCAGCATAAGGGATTCTGTTGTGCAGGAGGTTGAAGAATTAGGAGCACAAGAACTTATATTTCCTAAACAGCAAATAGAAACCATAAGGATTAACCAACCATTAGTCCAAACAAAGATTAAGAAAATTTTTTCTTTATACAGTTTACCATCTGACAAAGCAAACAAAACTCATGAACCTGCCAGCCACATAAGTGGGAAAATCCCAACTGGAATGGATTAGCTAGAACTGATTTCAGTGTAGTGGGAATCGGGTTGGGTGAACTGTGCCAGCTGTTTTGGAGTGTTCTGAGCAAGGATTCAGAAAGGCAGAAAGCAAGGTGAAGAAAATCTACCCTAATAGCTAGAACTAAACAAACAACTAAAGGCTTTTAGGTATATATTCCAGGATAATAAACCTGTAAACACCAGTGTCACCTATATCGCCCCCCCACACACACACAAAACAAAGAAACCTACACTTCACAATTATCATGACACAGGGCAAAGTGAGGTTCATGGGCTATTAAAACACCAAACCCTCTGGCCGCATTTTTGTACCCCTTTTCTTCTTTCAGAGTACCTTAGATGTTCAATGATTCAATTTTTAATAAAATCAGTGTGATTTACCATGGGCCTTACATCTCTTATAGGGATGGTTCTCAAAGTGTATCCCCTGGACCAGTAGCAAAACCATCAGCAACAACTTGTTAGAAATGCAAATTATCAGCCTCCACCCCAGACCTCCTAAATCAAAAACTCTAGGAATGGGGTACAGCAACCTGCATTTTTACAAACCTTACAGGTGATTCTGATGCACACCAGTGCTTGAGAACTACTGTCATATACAGCCAGGGTCCAAAGCTCCATATTTCTGGTTGGCGTGGGATTAGGACAATGGTCATACACGCACAGAATTTCTTAAAAATAAAAATTGACACTTCATTTTAATAAAATACGTAATAAAATACATCTTAATAAAATAACCAAGAGTAAATTTTAGGATCCTTAAATATTCATTGTGGAGTGAATTCTGACCACTAGCATCTCTACGCTTAACATGGGCCACATTTTATTCATTCTGTTCCATTCTCCCGGTTCCCTACAGGCAGAGGAAACCTCTCATCAGGAGTCATACTCAAACTCTGTGGTCTGGGCAAAGGATGCTGAATTTAGGAGCACCCAAGTAGGACTCAAGTCTCCACTTTTCTATTTTCTACCTATGATCTTTGACAAATCACAAAGCATAAAGGAGAAAGAAATCACTGACCCACAGGGCTGTTGTGAGGAAGAAGCAAGGCACCATGTGTGAAAATGGCTTTGTAAGCTGCATTTTATTGGTCAAACATTAATTTTAAAATATTATTCTCCTTCCTCTTTGCCATTTCCTTTTCAGGAAAAGGCAAGCACAATGAAAGCAGTTTCACAGTGGATCTCAAGACATGACATCCACTAGTTCTCTTCTGCTGCACAGTCTTCTCTTTCACTGTATGTGAGTCTAGAGATTTGGGAGGTAAGCTTAATATTTTTCATTGCAGAAATCTGAGGTGAGTTGCTGGCAGCAGTCAATGGAGATACCCAACTATTTATGCAGTTGTCATTCCCTTGTCCAAGAAACCCACTGAGACATTGTCACATATCTCCTGATACCCTTCATACTTCTCAGAATTTCTATTCCATATTTCCTCATATTTCATACAACAAAATTTTGCCTTCCTTTATGTCATGTTGTCTCACTGCTTGTTTTCTTCACATCTCCCAAGTAGAATGTGAGCTCCCTAAGGACAAGGGATCTCTAGGATCAAGTCTCTCCTCCACCAGAAGAACTATTAGACAAGCAGGAATGTCTGAAACAACTACTCTGAAAATCCAGAGTACAGAAGAACACTGTAGAGCAAACAAGGAAGAGCAGGAGGAAGAGGCTGGTAAAGCACTGAAAAGAAAAGTAAACTGCTCTCTCCCATCCCCCAATCTTGCACCCTGCATAACCCTTCAGCCAATTTTCCTGATAGGACAGCTAACGCTCAAGAAAATGTTTGGCATATCAACAGTTGGTTACAAATACAAGAAACATACATTTCAGAGAATAAATTGCAAAGTTAACATTTTAAAACGTTAAATTTTACAGTGTGTAACAAAAGAGTACAAGACAAAAAAAGAAACAGGAAATGATAGTCCATCTAAAGGAAGAGGATAAAAATCCAGAAAACTCCAATGAAGAAGAACAGAAAGAGGACATACTAAATAAAGACTTTGAAAAGTGATCTTAAAAATGTTAAAGGAAAGGAAGGAAAACACAGAGAAAGAACTAAAGGATATCAGGAAAACTATGAATGCAATATAAGAATTTTAGTAAAGAGACAGAAATTTTTTTAAATGAGCCAAACAGAACTATTGGAGTTGAAGGCCACAATAACTGAAATGAAAAATTCCCAGGAGGATTTCAATAGCAGATGTGAGCTGGCAAAAGAAAGAGTGAACTGGAAGACAAGACAACTGAAATGAGTTGGGCTGAGGAGAAGAAAAAAATTACAAAAAGCAAAAATAGGCTAAGAGACTTCTGGGACAGTATCTAGCATACCAATGTATGCATTATGAGAGTCCCAGGAGGAGAAGAAAGAGAGAAAGGGGCAGAAAGAAACAAATACTGACAGATATGAAAGGAGAAATTGACAGTCCCATATTAATAGTAGGAGACTTTAATACACAACTTTCAATTAGAGATAGAACATAGAGACAGAAGATAATAAAGAAATACAAGATGTGAGCAATACTCTAAACCAACAAGACCTAACAGACATATATAGAACATTTCACCCAATAACAGCATAATACACATTCTTCCCGAAGATCATTATCAAGGATAGACCATATCTTAGGTCACAAAACAGTCCCAATAGATTTTAAAAGTATTGAAATCTTACAATTATCTTCTCCAACCACAATGGAATAGAGGTAGAACTCAAAAACAAGGGAAGAAATGGAAAATTCACAAACATGTGAAAATTAAACCATGTACTCTTAAACAACCAATGGGTTAAAGGGGAAATCAGGAGCAAAATTAGGAAATATCTTGAAGCAAATGAAAATGAAAATACAACATACCAAAACTTATGGGATATAGCAAAGGCAGTGCTGAGAGGGAAATTTATAGCTCTAAGTGCTTACATTAAAAAAAAAGAAAGATTTCAAATCAGAGACCTAACCTCAAAACTGGAAGAACCAGAAAAAGAATTCCAAAATTAAAAAAAAAAAAAAACGAGCTGATGTAAGGAAATAACAAAGATTAGAGTGGAGACAAATGAAACAGAATAGAAACAAACAACCAATAGAGAGAATCAATAAAACCAAAAGTTGGGTCTTTGAAAAGATGAATAAAATTGACAAACCTTTAGCTAAACTGATGAAGAAAAAAAGAGAGAGGGCACAAATAACTAAAATCAGATATGAAAAGGAGGACATTACTACTGAACCCCACTAAAATAAAAAGTATTTTATGAGGATATTATGAACAACTGTATGCCAATAAATTAGATAACCTACATGAAGTGGAAAAATTCTTAGAAACATAAACTATCTACACTGACTCAACAAGAATCAGAAGATCTCAACAAACGAATTACTAGAAAGATACTGAATCAGTAATCAAAAACCTCTCAACAAAGACAAGCCCATGACCAGATGGCTTCACAGGGGAATTTTACCAAACATTCTAAGATTTAATACTAACCTTGCTCAAACTTCCAAAAAAAAAAATGAAGAGGAGGGAACATGCCTTAATTCATTCTACAAGACCAACATCATCATCATACCAAAGCCAGATAAAGATACCACAAGAAAGAAAATTATAGACCAAGATCTCTTATGAATATAGATGCAAAAATCCTCAACAAAATACTAGCAAACTAAATCCAACAGCATATTAAACAAATTATACTCCATGGTCAAGGGGGTTTATCCCTGGTATGCAAGGGTGATTCAAAATAATAAAGTCAATTTATGTAATTCAGATTAGCAGAATTAAGGGGGTAAAAAACACACGATCATCTCAATTGATGCAGAAAAGGCATCTGATAAAACCCAGCACCCGTTCTTAAAAAGAAAAAAAACACTTAGAAGATTAGGAATAGAAGGAAACTTCCTCAACGTGATAAGGGGTATATATGAAAAACCCACAACTAACATCCTACTTAATAGTGAAAGACTGAAAGCTTTCCCTCCAAGATCGAGAACAACACAAGGTTGCCCATTGTCACCACTGTTATTCACCATTGTACTAGAAGTTCTTTCCAGAGCAATTACGCAAGAAGAAGAAGAAAAAGGCATCCAAATTAGAAAGGAAGAAGTAAAACTCTCCCTATTTGCAGATAACATAATCCTATAGTCAGAAAATCTTGAAAAGTCCCAAACAAAGTTGCTTGAGCTAATCAATGAATTCAGCGAAATGACAGGAACAAGAACAACACCCCAAAATCAGTAGCATTTTGATACTCAAGCAATAAACAACCAGAAGAGGAAATCAAGAAAAAATTCCATTTACAATAGCAACTAAAAGAATCAAATATTTAGGAATGAATCTAACCAAGGATGTAAAGGACATGTACACAGAAAACTAGTGTAATATTTTGGGTAATCTAAGCACCTCTTAAAATATATGTATATATATATATAAATAACATTTTTGTAAGCAAATACACATATATGCCTATATATTTATATATCATTTTGCAAATGTTTGTATGTATTGTGAGAATTTTGATTTTTACCCATAATAAAAAAAAATTAAAAAATTAAAAAAAAAAGACCTAAGTAAATGGAAATGCATTCAGTGTTCATAGATTGGAAGACTAAATATTGTTAAGATTTCAATTCTACTCAAAGAGATTAACAGATTCAATACAATCCCAACAATCTTATTTGCAGAAATGGAAAAGCTAATCATCAAATTTATATAGCCAAATAGTCAAAGGAATCTTGATAAAGACAAATGAAGTTGGAGGACTCACACTTCGCAATCTTAAAACTGATTACAAGTCACAGTAATCAAAACAGCATGGTACTAACACAACAAACATATAGACCAATGGAATTGAACTGAAAGTTCAGAAATCAATGCTTATATTATGGGCAACTGATTTTTGACAAGGGGGCAAAGATCACTCAATTGGGAAAGACTAGTATCTTCAACAAATGGTGCTGGAAAACTGGATGTCTATTTGCAAAAGAATGAAGAAAGACACCTACCTCAAAACTTACACAAAAATCAACTCAAAATGGATCAAAGACCTAAATAAAAGAGCCAGACCCATCAAACTCCTAGTAGAAAACATAAGGAAGCAGCTTCAGCACTTTGTGGTAGGTAATGGTTTCTTTTTTTCTTTTTTTTT
Organism: Tolypeutes matacus; assembly: GCA_026826555.1. Lineage (NCBI taxonomy): Eukaryota > Metazoa > Chordata > Mammalia > Cingulata > Chlamyphoridae > Tolypeutes > Tolypeutes matacus. The sequence goes on from JAKSZT010054215.1 coordinate 44,644,456, forward strand.
TTTTTTAATATGTTTTTAAAAGATACTTAGATTACATAAATGTTACACAAAAGATACAGGGATTTGCATATGCCCCACTCCCCACACCTCCCACACCCTCCCACATAAACATCCTTCATTAGTGTGGCACATTCATTGCAACTGATAAACACATCCTGGGGCTTTGCCACTAAGCATGGACCATAGTTAACATTGTAGTCCACACTCTCTCCCACACAGTTCTGCACATTATCTGATGATATAAAATGGCCTACATCTGTCGTTGCAGTGTCATTCAGGACAATGCCCAAGTCCCAAATAAGCCCCCATATTACAGCTGTTTTTCCCTCTCCCTGCCCCCAGAGCCTCCAGTGGCCACTGCCTCCACATCAATGTTAAAATTTCTTCCATTGCTCAAATCACAATATGTCTATAGTAAAATACCAGTAAGTCCACTCTAGTCCATAGTTCTTTCCCCAATCCTGAGGATTCTGGGATGGTGATGTCAACCCCCCTCTAATTGAGAGGGGGCTTATATCCCATGGGGAAGATAGATAGGACTATCTTGCTTGCAGTTGCAGACTCTCTCTGTTCCTTGGGATGGTCATTGTCCATCATCATCTTGTTAGTTATCCTGGTGAGTCCAATGAGCTGTAGAGTAGGTGTTGCAACTCCGCTGAGGTTCCGGGCCCAGCTGGCACATGGGCAGCCCAAAGCCTCGAATCTCTTGGACATACACTTGTTTTGGCTTCTTCATGTCTCTGACCCTCACTCTTCTGGGAGTTGGTAAGCAGTGTCCTGGTTTGCTGTGCCCCAAAGCAGATCCCCACAGCAGCCTCTGGCTTTTTCTTTGTTGTTTTAGTGAGAGCTAACAATTATATGTCTAACCCGTCGGCCATGTTCCCACATTCCCCCAGCAATGGTTTCTTATACTTTGCACTCAAAGCACAAGAAACACATGAAAACATAGATAAATGGGACCTCATGAAAATTTAAAAACTTGTGCTCCTCAAAGGACTTTATCATGAAAGTAAAACAACAACCTGTACAATGGGAGAAAATATTTGGAACCATATATCCAATAAAAGGTTTAATATCCAGAATATATAAACAAAACCTTTAACTTAACAAGAAAAGACAACCTGATTTTAAAAATGGGCAAAAGATTTAAATAGACATCTCTCCAAAGAAGATTTATACAAATGGCCAAAAAGCAGATGAAAAGATGCTCAACATCATTAGCTATCAGGGAAATGCAAATCAAAACCACAATGAGATACCATTTCACATGAGCTAGAATGGCTACTATTAAAAAAAAAATAAACAGAAAATTACAAGTGTTGGAGAGGATGTGGAGAAACAGGAACACTCATTCATTACTGATGGGAATGTAAAATGGTGCAGCTGCTGTAGAAGACAGTTTGCAGGTTCCTTCTGAAAGTTAAGTATAGAATTACCATATGACTCAGCAATCCCACTATGAGGTATATACCCAATACACTTGAAGCAGGTACTCAAACAGATGTTTGCACACCGATGTTCATAGAGGCATTATTCACAATTGAAAAAAGATGGAAGCAAGCCAAGTATACATTAACTGATGAATGGATGAACAAAATGTATAAACACATGCAATGGAATATTATTCAGCTGTAAAAATGAAGTTCTGATACATGTGAAAACATGGATGAACCTTGAAGATATCATGTTGAGTGAAATAAGCCAAGACTCAGAAAGTCAAATATTGTATGATCTTACTGATACGAAATAATTAGAATGAGCAAATTCATAGAGTCAGAATCTAGAATACAGGTTACCAGATTATAGGGTAGGGATAGAGAATATGTCGTTATTGCTTAAAATATACAAAGTTCCTATTTGGAATGATGGAAATATTTTGGTAATGGATAGTGGTGATGGTAGTACAACACTGTGAAGGTAATTGACAGTGCTGAAATATATATCTGAATGTGCTTAAAGGAGGAGATGTTAGGTTGTATATATGATAACAGAATAAATTTTTTTAAAGATCCATGGAATTGCACTATACAAAAAGTGAACCCGAAGTGAAACCATGGACTATAGTTACTAGTACAATTATAAAATGTGCTTTCATCAATTGTAACAAATATACCACACCAAGGCAAGGTGTTAATGATAGGGTAGTATAGGGAATCCTGTGTTTTATGCATGATTATTCTGTAAACAAACAACTTCTCAAATTTAATAAAAAGTGAAAAAAAGAGATGCAAACAATGCTCACTTGGATACTATTGCTATTCATTTCTCATGGTGGCAAGCATTGTTTAATTTTGTTTTGCTTATAAGAGATGTCCATTCAAGAATATAACATGTTTTCAACTGCTAGGGCCCTAAAGTTTTCCACTATCAGCACAGTAAGAACTTCTTAGAAGTACCTTTCAGAGAATGGTAAACCACCACTGAGGCGACAGTGATGCATTCTGACTTAAAAAGACATATTTGCCCAGGAACAACACACTGCAGCTGTGCAATTCACCTGCTAAATTCACCACTGGTGAATATCTGTATATGCTGAGGTTTTCAGGGACTGTTGTTGACAGCCATTTGTTTCATAAATGAGAGGGTCATTTTGTGTTTCCTGTTTGAGACAGTAAAGGTTACATTTCAATAGTAGCAAAGAATCTGAAAGACAATTTAGAGAACAGCTGGGGAAAACCAGGCCAGAAATGATTTACTAGTGTATACCTGACACTTCGAGATGATAGAAATAATCCCATTTCTCACTTGGGAATATAGCGAAACATAAGTTAAAAAGATGAACTCTGACTTTTTTTTCAGAAGGAAAAATGGTTAAGGGAGTTTTAGTGTTAGAGTTATCTAATATTTCTATGTTTTAACCCAATTCCATTGCCAAAACCTACAACAAAGTCTGTTAAACATACATCCTGGTGTTGGTGGTACTTTGGTGAGCAAAGGAATCAGGTAAGTATCCAGCATGATGACCTAGTGTACAAGGTGTCTTCAAACTTAGGAAACAAAGAGCTGTTTCCTTCAACGCATGCAGAAACTCAACAGAGACACAAGGGAAAGACATGCTCCTGGCAAATCCCCTCAAGTAAAAGGAGATATGCTTGAGTTGGAGACAGTGGAAGTTCAAGCCAATTCACTCACGTTTTCCAAGACAAGGTAACCTCAGAAAACTGAGGAACTTGGGCAACTCCATGAGACTGATGTGTACATAGCTGTCTACTCTATTAAAACATGCTTATATCATTACTTATTAATATTTATGACTATTTCTATAGAGCTCTGATAACTTTTTTTTTTTTTTTTAATTTTTTATTTTTTATTTTACCGGGAAGTCCCGGGGATCGAACCCAGGTCCCTCCATATGGGAGATGGACGTCCAACCAATTGAGCCATATCCGCCCCCTGTGATAACTTTTTAAAGCAGAAAATTTGAGGGCAAACCTGATTTTGTAGCTCTTCTACTTAATTACAACTATGGAGAGGTCAGTTAAATCAATCACAAGGTTATGACCAAGGTATCTCTTTCCATACACCTGGCGATAACTCATCCTAATTACACATGACCCGAGAGCATCCTATCCTTAGGAATGCTGGTTTGTCCATTCTTTTCTCCTTTTCAACCAAATAAAAGCTACTCTGCCACACCTAACTTGACTGCTTACTATATACAGCAATGCCCAGGCAATGCTAAAATTGTCTAGTAGCTTATCCACATAGAAATCTAATAAGACAGTTTATTTTTATATATTATATCCCCCTTCTTTCTTCTTTTACTAATAACTTAGTCATAGAACTAGTGAATTTCAGCTCTATCATCCGTAAATGTGATATAGAGCAAGTTACTTGACTTCTCTTTTCTCCTATGCTCTTCTCATCCAGAAAAAAAGAGCTACTAATGCCACCACAAAGGGTTATTGAGGGGTTAATTCAGATAATACATCTAAAGTGTTTAGGACAGTTCCAAGCACACAGGAAGTCTTCAGTACATGTTCACTATTTTTATTCAAGTAAGTTCCCTTATTTTGATTCCTGGTTCCAGGAGAAAATCTGATGATTTTTCTTCCTATGGAGATCTGCCTACAGGGCAAGGATGCCCTAGTCATGTTGGTCCTAATGCCAGTTATAATTCTAAATGTGCATAAGCAAATTGGCATTCTTATTTATAGCTTAGTCTCCATAAACTTGGTCAATGTGACTGTGCCCTTAAGAAAAACATCTGGCTTCTGAATTTATAAGTGAGGATCAATCCCTGGATGTTAATGAATTCACTAATGTTTATCTGTCAACCCACACCCCATCTTTATCTTGCAACTTCTACTGCTCACCTTTGACTTTTAACATAAGCTGCAGGTTAGACTCATACCAGACCATTTAAACTAGAAACTCAGGGCTGGAATCCATGCATTCTAATTGAGAAGTGCACATTTGGACTAAGTCCCATAGTTAATGTTGACCTTTAAAATCCTAAAGTCAACAAGAGAATCTGGTTCAGTAGGTCTAGAATAAGGTTTAGATACCTACACTTTTAACAAACATCCCAGATGATACTAGATGCAGGTGGTCCTTAAATCATATTTTTTAGAAAGACTGCTTTTTAAAAAAATGGCCAAGATCATAGTCATAACCAACCAGAGGTATACACAAACAATTATGACAAGTATTAACTTTGCCTTAGGCTAGGTTGTCGACATCATAAACTATTGAACCCAAGTGAATAATATGGAAAGACTGATGGAACAAAGAGCAGGGAAAACTAAAATACTATGGGCTTAGTGAGTGCTTGGGGTAGCACAATCAAGGGAATTAATGTTTCTATTTGTACAATGCTAGTGATGAGTCTCTTAGTTCACCACCACTTAGCTCAACAGATGCTGGCTGGGAGTACTGAGGGAAGAAAGCTAAGAGAAAAAGAAACAAAAGCAATGGAGATGGAGAGAAGACAGAAGCTGGTAGAGAAAAACCAAGGGCAATTGGCATAGATATCTTCATAAATGGGCAGAAGCAATTAAAGCTAAGACAGAAGTGAAGCACTGATATGTGTCGCTTTCTTCCTCCTTAATCACTAATCTAAGTCTCAAAACAAAAGCAAAAATAAAAAATAAAAAACAAAAAACAGTACATGTGCTAACTCACATGATATCACAGGAACTTTTTCCCAGTAAACTATTGTGGTGAGATGAAGTTAGGTCATTTGCCTTTCTACCCATTCCATAGCAGATTGGTGAGAGAACACCACTCTCTTTGGAGTCACTTCATTTGTTTTCCTGCCTTGTTTATGAACAGTCTTGAACTATAGGAATATGGAAAGATTCTCAGTCTCATATCCAAATTCAATCTAAAGTATTGCAGGTGCTTATAGTACTTTTTCCCCCTAGCTGTTATGTCAGCTATCTACCAGAAAATAAGGCATTAAACAAAAACAAAATAGAAAATAGAAATAAAAGGGTTTAGTGACAACATTGAGAAAAATAAACAAAAAGAACATGCAAATACTTGAATTATTTTCCTATTCTGAACAGCAGATTCATTTTTTGAGCAAATTTTCCAAAATCAACCTGATTCCTATCACTTACTAAAAGCTGTTCAGCAGCATTAGCAGAAAATATTATTTTGTACACATTTTAATGGTATATATTACTTTTACAGTTTAGCTTAAAAGGAAGAAGCAGGATTTATGTACATATGGAAGGAAAGAAAACACGACACATTTTGTGTTTATAAATAGAAACTATCCCTGTAGGGAAAAATCTGGACCACTGCCCATAGAAGACATGAAGCACACATCTCATCTTTCTAAATTACCCTCTTCTTGTCCCCATTCATTGTGTAAGAATGATTTTTCTTCATATTTAAGCCTTACCTAAGCATTTTGGTGATGATTTAATTATTACCACATTTTTAAAATGCCAAGTAATTACCAAGAAAGAAGCATGACTAGTATTTCCAGAACTGGGGGCCTTTATTTTATCAAGGACAACTCTGTGTGAGAGACAACATCTGTTACACCATTTAAAAATCTGTTCTTAAAGGGGTGGTTCCTCCAACCTGCCCAAATGGTGTTATTTAACAAATACTGTATAATGAAGATTTGGAAAAGTGTTATCCCCCAAACACTGCAGAGGCACGGCCATTTAATCACCAAAGCAAAATGAGTAAATGAGTAATAGAATTAGGTCGAAGGCACAAAGAAAACAGAAGGAATGAACAAACATAAGACAACTGGTGGTGAGGAATATTGAAAGGATAAGAGAATAATATTTTCCCAAATCAAGAATGTGTGTCATCTTAAATCAAAAGCAGATCATGCACATGAGCCATTTTCCTTGCTTACTCAAGTTCATGACATCTTCAAAAAGTGCATGGAGTAAAGGGTGGGGTGTATAGAACTGGAAAGTATCATCTCTAGAAACTAAGAAATTCAGCTTAAAAACTACATTGTCAAATGGGATACCTAGTTAAAAGGCTCAATCAAATATTAGTAACCAAAAAAAGTGGGTGCTAAGCGAATTCAAATGGAATATGTTCTCTGAGTTTAGTGAATTGCTAATTGACAGAGTGAAATAATATAAAACATGGTCCTTACATTAAATAAAACTTAGCTGTATTTAGGGCTAGAGGCCATGGACTACTACTCAAAACTATCTCAAAAAGTATCTCCTCCCATTTTATTATAATCACAAAACAATTTTAAACCTTTTAACACTTACTTTTTGTTAATTTCATCTTACCCCATTCTAGGGTTTGTAATTGTACCCCAATTATAAAATCTCTATTCAGAAATGCAGCTTCTCTTTCCTTATAACCATGTAGTCAAGATTTTCTTTAAAATGCCCAAGAACACTGTCAGCTTGCAGCAGACAATGAGCCCCTGGTGGTGGAGCTGATGTGGTGATGACAATGATGAGTCTGGACATCTGCATATGCATCTGTCTCTAACAATACTGTGTGACAAGACCTCCGAAAAAATCATCTTCAAATGATGCAGATGCCCCACCCTTTCCTCCAAATAACTTAATGACTGGTATCACTCTCAAAAAGAATATGAAAACAGCTAGAAAACCACCAATGTATGACTAGGCAGCTATGAGGAACAAAGGCAGGAAAGTATAGACATGGCTCATTTCATTTGTTCAACCACAAAACAAGAACATGGAATAATTATGCCCATTTGAGTTAAGGATACAAAATAATTGTGTAGGCCTCCCCGAGGTCACCACTGAGAATAAGATGGCCAAGGCATCGTCACCATCCTCCAAATGCCTGCGCCATGGAGCCTGTGCTGGTTGTGCCCACCTTTGGGAGCCTGGTTTTAATTCTGGCCCCTCTCAGGCCCTACACCAAATATGCGTGTATGAGCAGCAAGGCCACACCCTCCAACCACCCAGTGCCCATCCACGATGATGGCAATACATCCAGCCCAGCTGCCCCCGGGACACAAGCTTGGAGGGGCTGAAGAATCTGTGCACACCTCAGGTAACAGGGAGGAGGACCCCTCCCTTTTGACCCCCCCCAAAAATGTGAAAACCAACTTCTCCTCGAAAAAAACTGCGCAAATCATTAACATGTACTTAACCAAAGATACAGCTTTCTATAGTGCATTTTTTTTTAATTAAAAAAAATTTTTTTAAAGATAGTTAGCTTACATAAATTTTACACAAAAAAATATAGGGATTCTCATATGTCCCACTCCCCATACCTCCCACACCCTCCCCACATGAACATCCTTCATTAGTGTGACACATTCATTGCAATTGATAAACACATCCTGGGGCTTTGCCATTCAGCATGGACCATAGTTCCCATTGTAGACCACACTCTCTCCACACAGTTCTGCATGTTATGTGATGATATGAAACGGCCTATATCTGTCGTTGCAACGTCACTCAGGGCGATTCCCAAGTCCCGAAAAAGCCCCCATATTGCAACTGTTTTTCCCTCTCCCTGCCCCCGGAGCCTCCAGTGGCCACCGGCTCCTGTAATGCATTTTTAATTTCTTTACTATATTTATCCAGAAATCATTTTTAATTAAAGCACACTAAATTTTAAATACAATAAATGAATTTTCCCCAAACCTAAACTAATGAGTCAAGAATCATTAAGAGACCACATTTAGTCTATTTGGCACTGGCTAGAGGGATTAGTGAGCTTTAGTGAGCATCAGAATCCCTTGGAGGACTTGGTATATAAGACAGGCTGCTAGACCTTATCCTCTGAGTTTCTGATGCAGTAGGTTTAGGGTGGAGTCTGAGAATTTACATTCACAAAGAGTTCCAAGGTTCTGTTGATACTGCTGGTCTGAGGACCACACTTTGGAAACCACTGATCTAGTGTAGTGAGAAATTGAGGGGTAGCTACAAAGTAAATTATTTGATTTGTCTTTTGAGAGAATCCCCTAGATTGTTGTGCTTTGTGATCTCCCCAACAGCAATCATTTCTCAGCATATTGGTGGTACATAGAAAACTCTTAGCCCTATCTTTTGTGCTTAATCTGCATAGTAGTGATCAAACAACTTGACAAATCAATTCATTTATTTTAAGGTATAATTTTACATAAAAAGAAAGTCACAAGACCACTTGCTGGTAAGGTCTCCTTAGTTACAGAGTTTAAACAGGGTTTTGTATTCACTATTTTCTTCCTAGTTTAGCAACATTTCCCAGAATCCTTCTGGTTCAAATTGCATTTCAGATGGATGATGTTCCAAAGCACAATAAGGGCTGAGATGGTGTGGTTTCAGGATCCTGCTGGAAAAGAGTCTACTAAGAATGGGGACATTCTCCAACCTTGCTACAGCCCATAGCAATGATTGCCTAAGAGAAGGGAGAGTACTGACATGGGTGAATAAGAGTACCTCCAAGTGGTCCATGAACCTCAGCACAAGACCTTCATCACCAAAGGACTCACTTATCCCAGTGGCCTGGGAAGCACTTATTATTCAGAAACAGAACAGAAGTAACCCTCTGATAGTCATCCTGAGAATCAATGCTGAATGTTATTTTTTAGTTAACATTTGCATAAAACCAAGGAATGACAAGGTGTTGAGTTCCCTGGGTCTGCTTGTCATGTCATATATGGAAGTCTTGAACCTAAAGAAACCAGAAACCCAGAAATGCCAAAGGTACAGACAAAGAGGCATCAGCAAAACCCTGTTCTCTCTAGCCAAACATCCAGATAAGAAGCAGTTTAGTAAGACAACTAACATTCATACAATAATTGCTCCACTCTAGCCAAATACTTTAGAAAAAACTGTGGACCTACGATACCCATGCCAACAAAACCAATTAGGGAGCCTAGAGGACCATCCTTACCTGGCAATAACAAGGACCCCTATTACCTACCCTCTCCCCACCTAGTGGTGTCATAGAGGTCTTGAAGGGAGTTGAGACTTTCATCCCTGCAGGTTCCTCCTCCATCTCCACTGACTTATCCATAGAGAGTAGGTGGAATTCTACCTCCATCTGGTGGAGTCTTTACTCCACATTGCCACTGGGGTAGTGTCATGGAAGGCCTACTGGAGAGTCAGCACTGTTATGGTGTACCATGATAAAGAAGTTACTCCCACCCCCATGGTGTAGTGGAGGCTATGAGGGGAGCAATGAAGAGGCATTCCTACCCACCCCCAGCCAAGGAGATATCAGTGGAGACCTAGTGGGGAGCCAGAACTCCCACCCCACACCACAGTACTTAAGAGCCACCCTCAGGTGTGAAGGGATGCTGAGTGGGGAACCTGGATCTCGAACCCACCTGAATGATGGGGTAGCACCACCCCCTTGCATCTGTTGGAAAAGTGTCAGAGGAACCAGTTGAATCAGAAGGTTTAAGTAAGATCCAGCGTCTCCTAACATAATATTAAAATGTCCAGGTTTCAATTAAAAAATCACTCATAATACCAAGAAACAAGAAGTTATCAAACTGAAACAAGAAAATCAGCAGATTCCAACAATGAGATGGCAGAAATGTCAGAATTTCCTGACAAAATTTTTAAAGTGGTCATCATAAAAATGCTTCAATGAGCAATTATGAACATACTTGAAACAAATAAAAAAGTGAAAAAATTTCAGGAAAGAAATAGAAGATATAAGGAGGAACTAAGTAGGAACATTAGAACTAAAATAACAATCACCAACATATAAAAGTCAGTAGACGGGCTAAACAAAAGAATGGAAGTGATAAGATTATAGAATCAGCAAACTGAAAGACAGAACAATAGTAATTATCCAATATGAAATATATAAAGAAAATAGACTGAAAAAAAAAAAAAGAAAAAGAAAAAGAAGAACAGAGCCTCAGGAACCTCCTATGGTACACTGAAAAATGGCCCCCAAAGCTATCCATGTCCTAACTCTGGGATCTGAGAATTTTACCTTACATGGCAAAATGGAATTTGTAGATGCAATTAAGTTAGGAATTTTGAGATAGGGAGAGTATTCTGGACTATATGGGTAGGCTGAATGGAATCATAATGTCCTTATAAGAAGGAGGCAGAAGGATATTTGATTAAAGAACAGGAAGTAGAACATGTGATTATAGGAGAAAGAGGATGGAATAACGTGAGGAATTGGCAGTCAGTCAAGGAATACAGATGTCCTCCAGAAGCCAGATAAGGCAAGGAACAGGTTCTCTCCTAAAGCCTCCAGAAGGAGCAAGGCCTGCTGACACCTTGAGTTTAGCCCTGTGAAACAGATTTCATATTTCTAACCTCTAGAATTGTAAAAGAATAAATTTGTATCATTTTAAGACACCAAGATTGTGGTAATTTGTTGCAGCAACCATACAGAACTATTAGACTGTGAGACTATAATGAAAGATCTAACATTTGTGCCATTGGAGACTAAGAGGAAGAAGAGATAATGGGCAGGGCTGAAGTCCTAGAAGGAAAAAAATAGCTGAAACTTTCCCATACTTGGCAAAAGACATAAACCTACAGATTCAATAAATTGAGTGAACCTGAGTCCCAAACAGAAGAAACCCAAAGAAATCCACACCAAGACACATCATAGTTAAATTTATTAAAATTAAAGATGAAAAAAATCTTGAAAGCAGCAAAAGCAAAATGACACTTTACCTATATAGGAAAAAAAGACAATTAGAGTGTCAGTGGATTTCTCATCAGAAACCACGGTGGCCAGAGGGTAGTGACACAACATTTGTCAAGTATAGAAAAGAACTTTCAACCTAGAATCCTATATTCAGTGAAAGTATCCTTCAGGAATGAAGGGGGAATTAAGACATTCTCAGATAAAACAAAGATAATTTATTGTCAGCAGACTTCTCTAAAAGAATGGATAGACAAGCCCCAAAACAGAAAGGGACCAAAAAAAAAAAAAAGTAATTTGGGAACATTAAGAAAGAAAAAAGAACACGGTAAGCAAAAAATATGGGTAAATACTTCTCTTGCATTTTCTAAATATCGTTGACAATTGAAGCAAAAATTGTAACACTCAATAATGTGGTTCAAAATGTATGAAGAGGTAAAATTTATAACAAGTATAATTTATATTATAAATGAGGACATAGAGGGAGGTAAGTTTTCTACATTTCATTCAAATCGATACAATGACAGCAGCAATACTGTGATAAGTTATGTGTATATGATGAAATACCTAGAGTTACCACTAAAATATCTATACAAAGAGATATATTCAAAAACAATATAGATAAATAAAAGTGGAATTCTAAAAATGCTCAAGTAGGTAACAGAACAGAAAAAAAAGCAGAAACTAAAAGCAGAGAGAGCAAAATATATAAATTAAAATAGCAGACTTAAGATCTAACAGTGCAACAATTATGTAAAATGTAAATGTTCTAAATACATTAGTTAAAAGACAGAGATTGGCCCAGTGGATTAAAAAAATATAACTATATTCTGTCTACAAGAAACTTGCTTCAAATATAATGATATAGGTAGGTTGAAAGTAAAAGGATACAAAAAGATATATCATTCAAAGATCAATGAAAGCAAAGAAGGGGTTTCTAAATTAATATAAGATAAATTAAACTTCAGAGCAAACACAATTACCAGAGACAGAAAAGGATACTATTTAATGATTAAAAATGTCAATACATCAAGAAGGCATAGCAGGAGCAGAAATAGCTCAAGTGATTGAGCACCTGCTTCCCATGTGCAAGAGCCCAGGTTCATTCCCCAATACCTCCTAAAAACAAAACAAATGATAAAAGCAACTCAGGGGAGCCAGTGTAGCTCAGTGGTTGAGCCCCGGCTTCCCACATACGAGGTCCCGGGTTCAGTTGCCGCCGGCACCGGTACCTCAAAAAAAAAAAAAAAAAAAAAAAGGACGTGGCAATCCTAAACGTGTTTAGGTGGTAAAAATATTGAAGGGAGCTGGCTAATTTTGTGTGGTAATTATTAGGTTTGTTCACTCAGGTTGCCATTTTCATCCATCTGGGCACTTGATAGGATTGTACTTCTTTGCCACCTTCAAGGCAGGTATGGCCATATGACTTGCTTTGGTCCATAAAAATAAAAAGATTTTATGAAATGGTGGGTGATTCACTGTGTTCCCATGTACCATGATGAAGGAAAAGGATGTTCCAAATAATGGAGGCGGTATCAGCCTGGGTCCTGAATAAGAAGATATATTGACCAAGATGGGGATACAGCATTAGCAAGAAATAAACCTCTGCTCTTTTCAGGTACTAAGATTTTGGAATTGTTTGCTACCACAGCATAATCTAAACTATTATAACTGGTTGAAATGCTTTTCTATATCAATTATATATTTACATAATTATATATCAATTACATTAAACTAAAATAATTTCACCACAGGACACTGCACTATGCTATTGAATTGCAAAATCCAGTTAGTGAACTATTCATTGGTATATATGATAGCATGCTCCACTCTGAAAACATACACATACTAAAAACAACAATAAAGTAAAATCCAGTCTTGCATCTCTTTCATTATGGTATAAGTTAGAGTAGTAGCATACTAGTGACTCTATGACATCAAGCTTTGTATTGTTGACTGGGATAAATGAGTCACAGAAAACACATACACTGCTTTGAGCATATTCAACATCTACAAAGCAATGCTTCACACATACATATATGTGTGATTCATGGTTAATATTGACATTAATCATATCAACTGCATATTTTCCATCATTTGCAGAAAGAAAAATATTGACTAACATTTTATTTGGACTTCTGGGAAGATGGTGGGTTAGAAAGACACAGAACTCTCTTCTCTCCCAGAAAAATAGCCTGGAAACAGCCTGGAAAAAATTTTTCTGGGGGTGGGTGGGGAGCAGGTGTAGCTCAGTGGTCAAAAGTCTGCTTCCCATGTACAAGGTCCTGGGTTCAATGCCCAGTACCTCCTAAAAAATGTTCTAGGGTTCAGGATACCAGGGGATGGCTGGACACCACCCAGAAGAGAGAGGGGAACAGGAAAAAAATTTCAATGGAAAGCCTGTTGAGTAAAAGCTACAACTGCAACCACTGGTGCCCTTTCCCTATCCTATGAGCAGACAATTTTAAATTCTACAGTCTCAGGACAGCAGCTACAGAGGGGGCTGCAGGGATCTACCTCCCCAGGAAACAGGAGAGGGAGGGACACAGCCTAAGGCTGATTCAGCTTTTGACCCACAAATTTGGTCTGTTGTGTCCCATGAGCACTTCAAGGCAGGTTGGGAATGCACTATTGTTTGCCTTGGGAGCCTGTATGGGACAAAAGATATCCAGCTCTCACAAATACCCTCCCTACTGACTGGGCTTGGTTATTGAGGACACAGAGGGGAGTGGAATGATTTCCTAATTGGAAAAAGGGAAGGGGCTGTCAGCAAAGGTTGGAGAACAGCCTCTAAGAAAGTTAAAATTTCTAGGCTCTGAATAGCCTCCAGATAGGATCCTCTGTCAACTGTTGTGACCAGTGTTGCAGTGAACACACTCCAATCAGGCTTTGAACAGAGAGGGATGCCAAAGGGCACCATCTTCTGGCAGATCAAGGAAGTGCCTCTGAGGAAATTTAAAGTAAATAAGTAAGAGGATTTTTCCGACCTTTACAGTCTCCTGCCACAAGGCCATTGCAAGTGGGTCAGCAACACATTACTGGGTCTGTGCCCCAGATCTGAGCAACTAACAGGGACAATCCTAAAGACTTAGAAAAAGTTGAACCAAGAATCAAAGAATGGCAGTAACATAGAGCCTTCCAGCACTAAATCTCTATGAGAGAGAGAGAGAAATTGAGCATCAGAGTAAACTCACCATCATAATCAGATGCCTAGGCATCAGCAAAAAATTATAAGCCATACTAAGAAAATGGAAAAAATGGCCCAGGTAAAGGAACTTATCAAAGCCCAAGGTGAGACACATGATGTGAGACAACAAATCAATGAGATTCATACAAATTTCCAAAATCAAATTAATGAGTTGAAATAAATATGACTAAAGAGATAAAGGACATCAAGAAGACACTAAGAAAACACAAATAATAATTTGAAAACCTGAACAGAAAAATAATAGTGCTCATAGGAATGAGAGACACAATAGGTGAGATGAAAAACACATTAGAGGCATACAATAGCAGACTCAGAAACAATTGAAGAAAGAATAAGTGATACAGAAGACAGAACAGCTGAAATTGAAGAGAGAACAGAGAGAGAAATAATAGAAAATATTGAGCAGGAGCTCAGTGAGTTGAATGATAACACGAAATCATCAACATATGTGTCATGGGAGTTTCAGAAGGAGAAAGAAGGGAAAAGGCACAGAAGGAGTATTTGATGAAATAATAGCTCAAAAGTTCCCAACTCTCATAAAAGAAATAAATTTACATGTCCAAGAAGTGCAACATATCCCAATCAGAATAAATCCAAATAGACCTACTCCAAGACACATACTACTCAGAATGTCAAATATGAAAGATAAAGAGAAATTTCTGAGAATAGCTAGGGAGAAGCAAACCATCACATACAAGGGATGCCCAGTAAGACTTAGAGCAGATTTCTCATCAGAAACCATGGCGGTGAGAACACAGTGCTATGATATAATTAGGATACTGAGGGAGAAAAATTGCCACCTGAGAATTCTTTATCTGGCAAAACTGTCCTTCAAATATGAAGGTGAGTTTAAAATATTCACAAAGAGACAGACAATAAGAGAGTAAAAAAAGAATCTGCCTTGGCAGGAGTTATTAAAGGGAGCCTTACAGCCTTAAAGCAAAAGATAGGAGAGAAAGGCTTAGAGAGAGTGTAGAAGGCAAGAATAGCAGAAAGGATAATCAAAGGAGTAAAAAGAGAGACTAAAATAAGATATGACATATGAAAACCAAAGAATGAAATAGTGGAAGTAAATAATGCATTTACAGTAATATTACTGAATGTGAATGGAGTAAACTCCTCAATCAAAAGATATAGGCTGACTGAATGGATAAAAAACACAAACCATCCCTATGCTGCCTAAAAGAGTCTCACCTTAGAACTAGGGATACAAACCAGCTGAAAGTCAAAGGTTGGAAAAAGATACTCCATATAAACCATAACCAAAAAAGAGCAGGGATAGCTATAAAAATATTGAACAAAACAGACTTTAAATGCAAGACAGTTAAGAGTTGGAGAAGGCCATTATATATTAGTAAAAGGGACAATCCACCAGAAAGAAATAACAGTCATAAATATCTATGTACCCAACCAGGGTACCACAAAATACATGAGGCAAACTCTGGCTTCACAGGTGAATTCTGCCAAGCACTTCGAGAAGAATTAACACCAATACTGTTTAAACTCTTGCAAAAAAATGAAGAGGTGGGAAAATTATCCAACATTATGAAGCCAATATCACCCTAATACCAAAGACAGATAAAGATACCACAAGAAAAGAAAATTATAGACCAATTCTCTCTAATGAATATAGATGCAAAAATTCTCAACAAAATAGTTGCAAATAGAAACCAACAGCATATAAAATAATTATACACCATGACCAAGTGGGATTTATGCCTGGTATGGAAGGATGGCTTAACATAAGAAAATCAATTAACGTAATACACCACATTATCAAATTGAAGGGGAAAAACTATATGATCATCTCAATTAATGAAGAAAAGGCATTTGACAAAATCTAGCATTCTTCCTTCATAAAAACACTTCAAATGATAGGAATAGAAGGAAAATTCCTTAATATGATAAAGGGCATATATGAAAAACCCACAGCCAACATTGTGCTTAATGGAGAAAGGCTGAAATCTTTCCCTCTAAGATCGGGAACAAGACAATGATGCCCACTGTCACTACTGTTATTCAATATTGTGCTAGAAGTTCGAGTTCAGCAATCAGATAAGAAAATTTTTAAAAAGGCATTGAAATAGGAAAAGAGGAAGTAAAACTCACTATTCACAGATGACATGATCCTATATCTAGAAAATTCTGAAATGTTTATGGAAAAGCTACTTGAGCTAATAAACAAGTTCAGCAAAGTGACAGGATATAAGATCAACATGCAAAAATCAGTAATGTTTCTGTACACTAGTACTGAACAATCTGAGGAAATCAGGGAAAAAATTCCATGTACAATAGCAACAAAAAGACTCAAACACCTAGGAATCAATTTAGCCAAAGAAGTATAGGACCTATGTTCAGAAAACTACAAAGCAATGCTAAAAAAAAATCAGTGAAGACCTAAACAAATAGAAAGACATTCCATGTTCATGGACTGGAAGACTAAATATCATGAAGATGTCAATCCTACCCAAACTAATTTACAGATCCAATTAAATAGCAATCAAAATTCCAACAGCCTACTCTACAGAAATAGAAAAGGCAATTACCAAATTTATTTGGAATAGAAAGTGTACACTAATAGCTAAAAGCATTCTAAAAAAGAAGAGTGATGTGGGAAGACTTTCAGTGCCTGACCTGGAAACATAATACAAAGCTACACTGGTCAAAACAGCATGGTACTGGCATAGAGATAGACACATGGATCAGTGGAATAGAATTGAGAGTCCAGAAATAGACCCTCATCGCTATGGCCTCACCTACTAAGTCCATGTTACTGTGACAAAACCAACCTGTGCAGAATTGGTAAAAAGGTTGTTAATCTTTAGAAATGAACAGAAAAGTTGAAAGCAAAACATAATGTTTGTAACCAGCAGTTCTATTATATGGGTATGACAGTGGTTGAAAGGCAAAGTCTAAGATCACGTATATTTCTAGAAGGAAAGCTAAAAATTGTAACGTGGGACTGTATAGCATAGTAACACCTCATATGAAAATGGGTAATATTGCAAATATAAGACTTTTTTTGTTGTTAATGTTATGTTACTATCAGACAAAACAAAAGCATTACTCTAAGTAAAGAAACCAGACACAAAGTACTACATATTGTCTGATTCCATTTATATAAAATATAAATATAAATTAATTTATAAAGATGGAATTATATAAGTGGTTATGTAGGATTGGGGAAGGATAGAGTGATTGAGAGGTGACTGTTAAGGGGTGTGGAGTTTTTCTTTTTGGAGTACTGAAATTGTAAAAATTTTTTGTAGTGATAAATATATAACACTGTGATTATACTAAAAGGCATTGATTGTACACTTTGGATAGATTATATGGTAAGTAGATATATCTTTTAAAATGCTTTTAAAAATAAGCCTATGAGGTATGAGCCATAAGTTTATGAATGGTCATAGAACTTCCAGATGTTAAACTATTTTCCTTATCATTTGGAATGCTAAAGCATATACTCTTGATTTCAAATTTTTCAATATTTTCAAGTGGTGCTCAAGTTAGCATTTTTAATTCAAAACTATATACTGTATAGTCAAAAATTTCTCATAACCCAGCAGTGATCAGTCTTTCTCTAGGTATTCATGTATTTCTTCTTGCTTTATACATTTCTCCTGTAAAACATGGTGTAAAAAGTGTAGATATAAAAGAAGTATTTTCCCTCCACGTTTTTATTTTTATTAAGGGAAAAGTAACAAAAGATCAAATTAGGAGGTATTATGATTTTCAACAATGGCAGAAGTTTAATGCAGCAGAAAAATCATGAACCAGGTGTCATACATCAGTAGTTGGTAGTATGGACTCTGGAATCATACTGCTTGAGCTTAACGACCATCTCTACCTGTGTGACAACAGTCATGGTTATTGTGCTCCCTGTGCTTCAGTTTCCCCTTCTATGAAATGGAATTAATGGCAGTTCATGCAGACTTCATACGGAAATTGTTAGGAATCTGAGTTATTTTGTTTAAAGCCCACAGAATGATGGTCAGCACGCAGTAGTGTCGCATAAATTATCATTGTTTGCTTTAAATTTAATACACATTCCCCCCGCATGCTATCAACACTTACTATCACCTTCCTTATACTGGTAAGTGTCCCTTGGACACTTCTGAGAATCTTAGGGACTGTATTAAGAATGAATTAAAATTCTGTTTTGAGACATTTTGCCAGTTTCACAACAACCAAAAACAAACAACAAAACTATTTTTATCTGAAAGTAATTGCTGCGGTAAAGAAAGAAAATGGCTATATTTCATTAAATGTAAATAACTCTTTGCTAATAGGATAATAACCAGATAAGAGTACTGCATTCCCCACGGGCTTTAAAAATTGTTGACAGGCATTCTGTACACCTCCCCCAGTTCATGTAGATAATGGGGAAATAGTATTTGTCCCGAGGAGGAGAGAAGCAAAGAAAGAACCAGAGTGAGGCAGATGTCTTTGACTGAGAAAAAATTATCAGAAAATTAACTTGAAAACATTCAGAAAGATCACTTGACTTAGTAAATGCTTTCTCACACATCATTTTCTCAGCAAATTATGACTTCTCAGGCATACTGCTCTGACCTCCAAGTCTAATCAAGATTCCACATTCTCACAGAATTCCTTCTGTCATTCAGTGAACTTACCTCAGTCTGTAATTAAACATTCATTTTATAATTATTTTATTGAACTTCATTCTGCTGTGCTGGTGGCTCACACATCTTTCTGCTCATAATTGACCCCAGTTCCCTGCCGAGTACCAGTAACAGAAGCGTCCTCCAAAACAGTACAATTCTCACAAACCTAGAAGTGTGGGACTTGGAAGGGAAAGTCACATCAGAACTACCAAGTGAGCAAATGTAGCACTGAACACTGTCTAAAAGCAAGTTACAGATGCTAGAAAACTCTAGCAGTTCTGAGTAAGTCAAGAAAGGATAAGTGAAGGTATCATACGACTTATAATAAACTTGGAAAATTCAAGATCAATTTCATAATTCCAAGACACCTGTGCCTGATGACATGCAATCAAACTGACCACAAGACTGCACTCTAGGATCCCCAAATAAAGATTCAGCCATAATTTGCAAGTTGTGGTGGCAGTAGTGGTGGTAGGGGAGGTGTGGAGAAACCACTGAAGCGGTGGATAGTTTTTCTTACATTCCCAAGTCCCATTTCCATGTAATTCAATTGGATTTTTAAAAAAATTATAATGCTGAATAAATATGACTTTGGAACTATGTATACTGGACTTAATTAAACCAAAAGACAAGAATTTAAGGAAACCTATGAAAGCCAAAATAATTTTAAAACTCATTGTATGAAGAAGCAATAAAATTTACGTGAAAAAAAAATAAATGGAGACTTAAAACAACCATCCAAAAAAATAAATATTATGAAAGTTCCCACAAAAGCTCAAATAAAGAGTAATTCTCTAAATATGTGAAGTTCATCCCACTGAGACCTTTCTTCACATCGTGATTCATTTAAAACAAGTGAAGATTTTCAAAAGTATTTCAACTTAGAACTAATGAGAAAATTTGATTTCCCTCTTCATTGCTATACAACTTAGTATAAAGTACACATAGTTGGCTAAAAGACACGAAATACATGAACACCCTCAAAATATAGCATTCTTTTAATCACTGGTAGTTGACAGAGAATTGCATAATTATTCTTCTAAAACTGTCCAATCTCTTGTCAAAGTGATTAAAGGTAATTAAACATGCTTGAAAATTCTGCAAGATGGTGTTCTGAAGAAAATGATGCCATGGTTTGAACAAAGAACAGACTAATAACTTAGGACCTTTAAAATTCGGTGCGAACTTAAATGTGTAGTTTCAGTCATCTGCTTTTTAATAATTTACTGTTTCTGAGCTTTGCTGATCAATACTACTTTATGCAATAATTATCGTAGGAACCTTCAAGTGTGGCAAAAGGAAACTACTCAAAGGATGAGTGCCATAATTACAGTATTAAAAATTAGGAAGAATTAATTGCACTGAACAAAGTGTAGCACATAGTCAGTAAAGAAGTTCATCTTCATAGAAAGATATAGTCAATGTATCAAATATAAAATCCTATGGATAGTATGGGGTCCTATTTTTACCATAAATAAATAAATAAATAAATAAATAAATAAATAAATAAATAAAGTAACAAAACTAGACCCCCACCTGAGTTTTAATAGCTGTATGACCTTGAGAATATATTTCACCCCTCTGTGCCTCAGTTTCCTTGAGAAAAGGTCGATAACTTTATTATCGACCCCTGACGGTCTTATGGTATTGTGAGAATTGAGGGAGTTAATAAAGCTAAAGCACAGAGAATAGAGGATGGTACATGTGGAGAGCTGTTTTTTTCCTAAAGTTTCTACCTCTGGAATAAGAAAAAAAAAGTTTTTTGTAAAAGAAATTAATTACTTCAGCAATACAGGTATACTTTATGTTTATAAGGAAACACAAACACATCAAATACCAAGTAATCGTGACAGCTAACAGGAAAATTTGAACATCAAAATCAACTCAAAAGAACAAGAACAAACCTAAAGGAGGAAAATGGATGGTAAGCTTCGCAAGTGTTCATCCAACATTATGCCCCCAAGTTCTACAGTTATCTTCCTTTTCAAAGCCATACTCCAAGTCTGCCAAAGAGGAAAGTTTCACCACCTAGTCCCGGGAAGGAATGGTGCCACCGAGCACCAGCATCCTCTTCTCTCCTTGGCTCTGGTCTTTCGATACACACCTTTGCATCTCCCACTCCGGGTACCAGAACCAAACGACCGCCCGCTCTCTGTCCGACCAAAACTCCGAAGCTGGCAACAGGCTACAAAAGCCCAAGCCGCTCACCCCCGCCCCCGTGTGTCCCGCTCCACCCGGTCCCCACTCCCACCCAGCCATCCGCCCGCGCCCCGCAGTGCATTGCAACTCGCGCAGACGCCGCTGGCTGGAGCGGAACCCACCGCGAAATTCCTGGTGGAAACCCCGGCACTGGTCCCCAACAAGAATGCCATCCCTAATGGAGATGGCCACGCAACCTCCGACCAGCTCAGCCCGCGAGGACAAACGAGAGGGCAGCAGGCACAGCCCAAACAACTCAGCAGGCGACACGAGGGAGCCAGCTGCCATCGCCACCCTGGGAGCGGCGCAGCCGCGGGAGCGGGGACTGCAGCGCGGCCGGGGCTTCCACCCGCCGCCGAGATTTACCTGCGCGGCCCCGGGCGGGCCATCCTGCCGCAGCCACTACCGCCGCCCCGCGGGCCGGAGGCGCCGCCCGCCGCCCGGGGAGGGGCCGCGCCGCAGTCCTGGTTGCGGCGCCCGGCACATGCTTCGCGCTCGTCTCGGTCGGCGCCGGCGCACAGGTGGGAACCCCCGCGAGTGGGCGTTGGGGCGAATCCCTTCCCCCGCCGGCGCCCTCCGCCCGCCACTCTTGACTTTGCCGGGTGCGCTGCGCTTGCCCTTGCTCCGGCCGCGGAGACGCCCGTGCCCCGGCGCCGTAGGCAGCTGCGGTCCCTGCGCAGCTGGGGCTGCTCGTGCTGTGCACTCCCGGCTCGCCGCGGACGCCGCGGCCCCGGGTACCGGGCCGGGCTGCTGTGCGCTGCCCCCGGCGCCCACTCCTCGCCCGGCACACGGACCCTCTCCGCCCCCGCGCCTCCCTCACCCCGGAGCTGTCAGGGAAGAAAACGCCGTGCACACACCTTGGAATGGACGCGCGTCCCAGTCTCCGACTCGCCAAACTCTTAGAAGGTGTCCACTGGTCTGTAGGGAGGCTTGGGCATGGAGTAGAAGCCGCTTTCTTATTATTTAATAATGTTAAAGTGCCGGGTCCGCTGCCAGAGTTGTGGGTCATGTGGGCACAGCAGAGGCTGGCTGCTGCCAGTACCAGGGTTTCCTGAGGATCCTGAAACTATGATCTCATCCTCCTCATCCGCCTCCCCCCGCCCTTCTCTCCGCGGGCGCGCACGCACGGCACACTCTCTCTCACACACACGCACACACACACTCACACTCACACTGCATGCACTCTCCTCCTTTCTGGACTGAAATATTTCTCCAGGGAAATATAGTGTTCACGCTCTTCATTGTGGGGAGAAAAAATCCTTCCGGATAGAGATTTTTCTCTTTTAAAGCTTGATTTATGTGCTTTGTTTATTTCTTACAGTTTTCCCTCACACGTGCAGAGGATCCGAACAGAGCCTTAAAATAAAAAAAAAATAATAATAATAATAATCAGTCTCTTACGTTGACCTAGATTTTGGTCCGAAGCCAAGGATTCAAATAGTACAATTTCTATTTAAAACAGAGGCAATAATATACCAGGCTTGAGTATGGAATAGTGATAATATCTTAGATGTATGCAGTGGGTTTCTTTCCCAAGCTGCAAGCATTTCCCAAACATTACCTCATTTATTTGCAGAGCATCTTTGCAGAGGAGGTGAATGAGAAAGCAAGTAGTACTGTCACTTCAGAGACACAGAGGCATAGATAGGATAACATGACTTATCCAAGTACACATAATAAGCCAATATCTCACTATAAATAAATATTAATGTACAGCCACTCACAGGTTCCTAAAAATAATGAAGATAGTCTTTATTATTTTTAAGGTATTTATCTGCTGAGATAGAACATAAATTCATTAATTCATTTTTCTATATCTTATAATTTTTCTTGTTTATATATTCTCGTATATATCTCCAGTTTCATATATTCATACAATTTTCTTTTGGAGAGAGGTATATGTGCTGTGTGTACACACACATTTGAATTGTTGGAACTCAAATAGTAATTTCAAGCAATTTTAATCAATATTTTGGGGATAATCCCCAATATCATGGTGATTTGTATGTTTCACTTAAACCTCTTTTAAGTGCCTACTAAATGTGAAGAACTGTGCAATGTTTTGAGGGATATCGAGAAAGTTAATACCTGGTACCTCTCTGCCTTTAGTTTGCATCTAGATGTTGAAATAAGGTATGTATATTGAATGATCTGCAGGTGAGACACTTTATTATTTTTGGTGTTGTGAATGATTATAAAGGAAGTAAAATATGCAGTCCATTTATTTTTCCCCAATTAATTTGTTCCACGTTAAAAGCTTTTCATTGGTCTGTATGTCCCATACCTCAGAATATCTTTGACTCTCACAAGCATCTAAATGGCCAAGGTTATAAGTTTAACTTTTCCTGTACCTGCACATATTAAATTACATAAACACTAAATGGGGATTTTTTTTTTTTTTTTTTTTTTACAATGCTAAAAGTTCTCACATATAGACTGTTGGGTAGCTTTTGTTCAAGTATAGATAAGAAAACCAGCAGATACCCAGATTTCTAATAATCCAAACAGAAGGAAAATGGTGTGAGAGCAATCAAGGAAAAGGCAGAAGAGAAAGCAGTGAAAGAAAGAAAAATTTTAAATGAAGAAAAAAAGAATTAAGATACAAGAAGAAGGAATGAAGAAAACAAAAGGGAAAGAGGACTAACTTTCGTTTGAAAGCTAAAATTCTCCAAATGTTGCTGCATATAAAACAAAATCAGGAAATCATAGGTTTTCTCATTATTATGAAACTTTTTTTTTATAAACTTAGAGATTTGATGGCAGGAACACCAGGTATCAGCCCTGAGAAGCTTCCCTGAATACCAATTTTTAAAGTTCAAATATAGGATTCACCAGAAGAAATAAAGAGGGTGACCTATCAATGTAAAGGAATAATAAAAATGGCAATGGGGTCAGATAGTCATGGTATATATAACAATTTTCTGAAGACATTAACAATGAAAATCAGGGAGACAAATGGGAGACCAAAGGAACAGATATATTAAAGTAGGTAATAAAGATACAGGCTGCAATATTTGAAGCAAAACAATAGTAATAATAATAAGCTTACAATTCTAAAGCACTTCAGATTTTTCAACATGCTTTTCATGCAGTCTCTTCTGAGCCTAATAATAATTAGAGGTAAGTGCCTTCGTGGGCTTCATTTTAAAAGAATATAATAGTTCTCCCTTGTTTTTTATATGCTGAATGAAGAAATACTGAAAATTTCCACTCATTGTTTTGGAAATCTCATTTATATTTTCTGATCAGTCAACTCTTACGATGTTGCTCAGTATACCTTCCTCCAATCCTTCTCATAAACAATACAGCTAGATGGATTCCTGGGCATAGACTGCAACAGTGATTTACAATCTAGGATTTTACACGAACTATTAAGCTTCTATTTTAACTTGGAAGCTTTAGTATGTAGCAGGATCTAATGGCTTTGCAATGTCTGGGAGATTTCGGCAGAAGAGGTGGAAGCCTAAATTGAACACCAATATATCAAGAGCACTTTCCTATGGTCTGCATATTCATAAAGGATTTGTTTTAATTAGTGATGTACTTAAGTTTGATGATCATAACATGTATTTCATAAAAGCATTACACCAGCAGTGGCTCAAAAATCACTAGCACTTTGTGTCAGGATACCTTCATTTAGAGAAAAACATTTTTAATATGGCTATGCACACACTTATGACTCCTGCTAATGTAAGATTCTCTTTCAAAATGAAAATAAAGTACTGATGTCTACTGTTTTGTTTTTTATATCTTATGGATTTTTAAAAGTAGGTTATAGGTAAAATGAGAATGGCCATAAGTAAAATCAGAATGTCCACTATGTTAAATTATGAAAATATAAATGTGTATGCGTTTTATATACATAGTTATATAGAGAGTGTACATGTATTATAGTTTAAATAAGGATCACTACTCTTATCTATGAGCTGGTACTGATTTGGGGACCTGAAAAAAGAGTTGAAAAATTAAAGACACCAACTATTTTCTCAATTAGAAAATGTATTTCAGGGAAGGATGATATGGAGGCTTGCAAAACACCAAATATCATAAATTCAACCCTACCTCTCCTCCCAAGAAACTGATTAGCTTTCAAGAATGAAAAGTACATTGGCAGAAATTGTGCATTGAGGTATAGCCCTGTCAGTTGTTAGAGAGCAATTTTTTTGTGTGTGCCAGTGTATAAAGCTGGAAGACAGATATATTTGTTTTCGATTGAATTGTGTTCACCAAAAAGACATAGTAAAGTCCTAACCCCAGGTTTTGTTATGTGATTCTATCTGGAAATTGGATCTTTGAAGATGTTAATAGTTAAGGTAAGGCCAACTGGATTAGGGTAGGACTAATCCGATAAGAGGAAATTTGGACATAGGCAGAGGAAGAGAGAAGACTGCTTCCCATTTCTTTCTCTTTCTAAGGCCTCCAGGCACCTGGATTACTGAAATCTTGTATAAAGAAAAGAAACTCAGATATAGTCAATGCCATGGGGAGGAGCCAGAAGCAGGAAGTTGGGGGGAGGAGGGGACCGGAAGAGAATGGAATGGATGTCACCGTGTGACAGGACAGCCAAAGAACCCCAAGGATTGCAGCACACCAGCATCAGAATGCTACTGACTAGGAGGAAGTAAAACCTCCAAAACTCTGAGACAATATGTTCCTATTGTTTAAGCATTTACTGCCAACAAGCCAAAGAACCCAAGGATTAACCACAAGAAGCTAGAAGAGGAATGAAGCATTCTTTCCTATGGAGTTCCATTGAAGCAGGGTCCTGCCAACACCTTGATTTGAGACTTCCAGCCCCCAAAACTGTGAGACAATAAAGTTCTGTAGTTTTAAGCCACCCACTTTGTAGTATTGTTACAGCAGCCCTAGCATATTAAGGCCATGGTTAAGCTAGAATGAAGTTCTTTGCACATAGAACTCATAACCCTTAGCTGTCTCTGTGGTGCCTGGGATGGTCCTTAGGCGCAGGTCTGCTCCTCAGAAGAAATGTTTTTTGCATTCTCCCTGTTCTCTTTGGACTGAAGGGATTCAACCTTAAGGAAGGTAAAATGTGCTCACAGTTGGAATAGAGCAGGTGTATGCATTCAGGCCTTTTGTTTCCTGGTGTCAGAATGAACAGATTTGTTGCTATTTTAAATAGCTGTAATTCCACCTTATATTGGTAATTCACTAAATACTTATTATGGTGGTTTACACATCTCAAATGCATAGCACCAGTGCATTCTTTACTCCTTGGAGAATTTATTTTCTCAATGGAACATAAACAAAACACAAATGTTTTAGAGGAAACTTAAATGTACTGTTACAATGAAAACATGGAGAGAAAAAGCTTTGTAAAAGATGCATACAGGGAAGCGGCTGTGGCTCAATCAGTGGGGCTCCCGTTTACCATATGGGAGGCCCCGGGTTCGGTTCCCGGGGCCTCCTGGTGAGGGCAAAAGCCCGCCCACACGGCGTGGTTGGCTGACCCAGCGAGCACAGGCAGCAAGGGGGGGATAAATGAATGAATGAATGAATAAATAAAATTAAAAAAAAAAAAAAAAAAAAAAAAAAGATGCATACAGTCTACTCACTTTACTACTAAAACTGTTTTTAACCCAATTTTTAATTGCTTTGGGGCTCAATGTTTTTCATGAAGAATTTGGAATATTTTGATACAATTAATCAAGAATATTTAAATCAGAAATGTTAATGACAAACAAATTTGATCAACGTAGATGACCAATCAAAATAATTAATGACAAAAGTTAATATATGTTGGAGATTGATTATCTGAATATCCAGTCACATTAGCTCAGGAAAATGTTTAATTTTCTTTTGATAACTTTTAAATAAAAACAAATTTTTTTCTTTTTTAAAATGTTTTATTTTTTTACTTTTTATTTTTAAAGAAGCTTTAGATTACATAAATGTTACACCAAAATTTTGGGGATTCCCATATACCCCCCCTCCTCCCAAACCTTCCCCCACTAACAACATCCTTCATTAGTGTGGTAAATTTGTTACAATTAATGAACACATAGAAGCATTGCTACCAAACATGGACTATAGTTTAAATTATAGTTTATGCTTTGCCCCACACAATTTTATAGGTTTTGACAAAATGTATAATGGCTTTTATCCATCATTGCATTGTAATGTGGGACAATTCCAATGTCCCAAAAAAAGCCCCCATGTTACACCTATTCTTCCCTCTCCCTCCCCTCTGAACCTCTGGTGGCCACTGCCTTTATACCAATGATACAAGTTCTTCCATTGCTAGAATAATAATAAGTCTACATTAGTCCATAGTTGCATTCCCCACTTATGTTTGTCCATTCTTCAATTTTGAGGATTTGGTGATGGTGATGCCCACTCTTTCTGAATGAGAGGGGCCTTAGATCCCATGGGGCAGATGGATGGAACTGTCTTGCTTGCAGTTGAAGATACTCTCTGTTTCTTGGGATGGCGTTGTCCATCATCATCCTTTTGTTAGTTGTCCTGGGTGATTCCAATGAACTGGAGAGTAGGTGTTCCAACTCTGCTGAGAATCAGGGCTCAACCAGCATATGAATAGACCAAAGATTTAAGTCTCTTGGACATGTATTTAACAAGTATAGTCCTAATTATAGGTTCAAATAAAAGAGGCAGAAGAGCCATGTGTAGGGAAATTATAAATGAATCTAATTCTGTTACTTTGGGGAGGTATATTCCAAAGTAAGGCCCACTGACAGGGTGCCAAATTCCTGAGACTGTCTGCCCTGCCTATGGAGTCTAGATGTCTCTAGAGCCCTCAGGAGTCCTGCTATTTTATTTTAGGCACTGTTTACTGTGGCAGTCAATGAGATCCTGCTGAGATGTGCATAAGCATAACCTCTGAAATGACCTCTGACTCCCTTTGAAATCTCTTAAGCCATAAAAATTTCTTTGTATTTAATATTTCCCCCTTTTGGTCAAGGTCTTTCTCCAAATGCATCACTGTTCGGTGCTAGGTAATAATCCCTTGGTGCCAGGAAGGCTCATCCTCATGCCAGGGGGGAAGGGAGATGGTTTTGCATTTATATGCTGAGTTTGGCTTAGAGAAAGGTCATATTTGAGCAACAAGGAGGCTTTTAGGAGGTAACTCTTAGGCAATATATAATACTAGGATAAGTTCAATTTTACAAGAAAACGTTCATAAGTACAATCAAAATCGAGGGCCTGGTGTAATGGTCCATCCTCCTTCACCAAGCACTGCCCATATAGTCGGGGGATTCTTGCTACTTTATTAGAGAATGTAGCAGGACTTCCCAGGATGGGAATTCAATATTCTTTAGTTATTGTGTGGGTCTCCACCCACCGAGACAACACCCCATGACCACTTGAACATATTCATATGCCACAGAGGCATGCCCCAGGTGTATCCCTCCCCACACATCCCCCCATCACTGATACCCCACACTGGCGACCCTCCCCTGTCACAGTTGTTACCCTTCTGTGATCCAAAATCTCCCCCAAAACAAAGCCAAAAAATAATAAATAACAAATAAAATATAAAGATAAAAAATAATAAGAAAATTTTTTTCGTTGTGTCCTTTGTCACCGTAAGAACTGTTATCTTTTATGTACAGTGACAATTTTTTCTGTATGTTCCCCCAGTGTCTTACTTATTTCACTTTATCTTCAAAGAAGCTTTAGGTTACAGAAAAGTCACATAGAAAATCTAGGGGATTCCCATATAACCAATCCCCTCCTCCTCTTCCACTCTCCCCTATTAATAACATTCTACATGTGTGTGGTACATTTTTTACGACTGATGTACAAACATCAAAGCATTACTACTAACCATGGTCAACAGTTTACATTATGGTTTACATTTTGCACCGTACACTTTTGTAGGTTTTGACAAAATCTAAAATTGCCTGTATCTTTTATCGCAAGATCATGCAGAACAATTCCAATGTCCTAAAAATGCCCTATGTTCTCCTCCCCTCAGAACCTATGGTAACCACTAAGTTTCAGTTTTTTGAGAGTAAGGTTCATAGTTACATGCAATAATATTGAGGGCTAGTATCAAAGAAACCTGCTACATAGTGAAAAGTTTAATCAAAGCAATTATATTTAGGTGAAATCAGTTTGACTGGCTTAAATTTCTTCCACTGAAATGATTCTTTACATATCATGTAGACACAGCCCAAATCTATTCTAGACTTGGAACCATGTTAACAAGCACACATTTTAATTTGAAAGTTAATCCCTACAGTAAATACCATATAATTTATTTGATTCTGCAAAGCATTGTATTTTATAATAAATGAAATGGAAAAAAAATGAGGAGGAATGAAGCTAAACTAACTAAAATGTAATTTTAAAAATGTATAGCAAACATGTGGGTAGACCCATAATTGATTATTTGTGAATAATGGGATTTTAACTTTTAGAGGATACATTTTGAGATAGTTCTCAGTACACACAAATAAGCTGATAATGTATCCACTAATATGCAAATTTTATTGTTAGCCGAGATGTTTATATTTTATTTGTGCCACAAATAGCATGTATAATTCTTCAGTTTTTTTCTTTCTTGCTGCTGATGTATATCACCTACATCAGCTTGAATATTCTAAATTGTTTCAATGCTTTTTCATTTACATATTGCTCTTACTGTTCCCTTTTTTATGTCAGTCAGCTAGCCTGAAGAAACATGATTAGCAGAGATTTACAATCTTTTATCATAAGTGTCTTATTTTGTACCCAATCCTTAATCTATAGTCAGCATTGCCTGTACTGCTCATTCAGTATAAATGAAAATTTCTTGATTTAGAAGTTGTTATTTTATCTGCTCATATCTCAAACATTTTAAAAAGATTCTCAACAATAGGGGACATGATGCAGGCATCTTTTTTTTTTTTCCTCCTCCCTAGAAAATCAAGCATGTTATTTCATACAGGACATGCTTAGAAAATACTTACAGGTATAACATGAGGATGATGGTAAGTAAAATTCTAAAATTTTAACTGTGGCACTACGGTGCATATGGAAATAACTCTTTTAAGCTTGTGAATACTTTTGACAGAGCATGATTTTTATATTTTCTAAGTGAACAAACTGAATCGATTGCCCTGTCTGGCTTGCTTTTGCTATTGGGTACATAGAACTTTGTCTTTGTGTGGTTAAAGTGAACAAACCAAAAAGTATTGGATGGCAGAGTTATGTACATGTAAAGATATTCGTTTAAATTATGTGAACAATACCAGTGTAGTATATTTCTCTTTATAATGATATTTCTTTAATTTAACAAAGAAAAATAGTTTTAACTCCACTCGTCTATATCTGTCTTAAATGATTATAGGAAGAGACTCTAAGCACTTTTAAATATTCTATAGTTTACATTAAAGCAATTAGTGGATATTTTAACATATTCTGTGCTTATTATTTCAAGGCAAATAGAAACAAATTACTTACATTAAATGTGGAATGAATAATTTAAGAATTGTATTTGTTGTACAAAGTATTCTATACCAAATTGTCCCTGCCCTTTCTTGCCAACATTCAAACTGCATTCTCCAGCCCAGTGGAATCCATCCTCCTTGAACTCATAGAAAAGACTTACTCTTAGAAATACTATCTTGAAACATATTCACAGTGTGTTATATTATCCCAATGTTTCATGTATATTAGAAATCAAGATTGTGTCTTCCTTATCCACACATTTTTAAAATAAATCTCACAGCATCCTGTATTTATTAAATACTTGCTGATTGCTTTGTTGATTAACTAAAAATAGGCCACTGTTTTAGCATGATGTTGCCCCAAATCGTTTTCTCTTTATATTTATTATTTAACTCCATGAGTTTCCAAATCTTCAAATATGTATGAATAATACAGAATCAAAGTTTTTATGATAATGATTTGATGTTTAATAACATATATCTTTCTTCCAGATAGAAGGGGGGGTGGGGGGAGAGAGAAAGAGAGAGAGAGAGGGAGGGAGGGAAGAAGGAAGGAATCAGAATCATTTTGTTGTTTTGTTGCAAGGGGTAATTAGTTCCCATGATCTGTTAAGTTTATACCTTAACCAGATAGTATTACTGTAATGAATGCATTTTGGATAATGTAACTTCTTTTTAAGAAACTTAAAAAAATAAAAAGGAATCCAGAGGTTTTCAAGTATAAAGGATTTTCTCTCTTTGATATTATTTCTCAGTTTTGTTGTAAATTTTTGATAAAATTTTTAGCTGATTCACTTTTCTATATTATATGCCTATCATACTAAGACTTGCTTATATTTGTTCAAAGAAAATGAACAAATATTTCAACTACTTAAAATATTTACTGAATCTCTAAAATGTATTTAAAACTTTTGTTTAACCATAGGTGATATCAAAGACCAGCTATTAAAGAAACGGTAGTCTTCTAGAAATTCACGTTTAATCACTTTAGTTTTTTATTTCCAAAATGAAAATCTCAAATATAATTTTCTTCCTGTCCTTAATAAAAATACACTAGGGCTTGCTCCACTGCTACCCTCACCTCTGTCTGTTATGAAAACATTTCTGGTCCTTTTTCCTGTTAGTAGAGAATATTTCTTATTGGGCATTGTCAAAGGATTAGGTTTCATCACTTAGCTTTTATTTTCACTGCCCCCTGGGACACCTTTAACCTGTGAAACTCTCTTGATGTAAGACAAGAATGAGAGAAATCCTCAGTGCAACCAGAACAAGATAAGCCATAGTTATCTTGGGTTAGGGATGCTATATCCCGCTTTTAACATTAGAAACAGGGGCACCAAGAGACTTAAAAAGATTACTTTTTGAAAAAAATCTTCAAAGTAGTCATTCATGAAATAATACAGAACTTCGCTGGTCTTAAGGGCACTATTTTATGGTTACTATGGTTTTCTTTAATTTTACCTCACAGAAAATTCAAACATACATCTAAGTAGATATAATTGTACCCATCAGCCAGTCCCATCCACACACCCATCTACTCACCCCCACCACAGTGGTATTTTGAAACAAATCCTAGGGTGTGATTATTTATAAAATGGATACTACACCCACAAACATGATTACAAGTATTTAGATGCAGAGTAATTAACTTACTTACTGTTACTTAAAGACTTACTTAAAGTCTTTAAGTAAGTAACTTAAAGACTTTTCATCCTGGGAGGCTCCTGTCCATACTCTACAGCAGGAGTTCTTAACTAGGGGTCCATGAGCTTGAATTGAAATAAAAAAAAACAACTTTATTTTTGTGGGGATGTGTTGGTGTGTTTGTGATTTATTTATTAAATAAGACACAGTATAGTGTGGACTTAGTAAGGGGTCTGTGGTTTTCACCTGACTGGCCAAGGGGTCCGTGGAACAAAAAAGGTTAAGAACCCCTTCCTCTAGAGGCTGCTCCTTCTTATCTTAGTGTTTACCTTTGGGTGTTCCAAGAATTTGGTCTTGTTTGTAATTCCCCTAGGCTTTTATCCCTGGTCCAGATGAATATTACTGCCCAATATCCTTGCCAGGTTTTGTTGGTTTGGTTTTGATTTTGTTCCTTCATATTCCATCTCTTCCTCTATCTATCTCCCTTTCCCTCTCCTTGCCTTCCTTCTCCCCCCACCTCCCCGCATCTTAAGTGCACAATTAGATGAGTTTTGACAGATGCGTACACATTGTAACCCACAATGGTCAAGATACAGAGCACTGGGTGACCAAGAAATCAGTCCCCACCACCTCCACCCAGAGATAAGACCATTCTGATGTTTATTATTATAGATCTGACTTGTCTGTTCTAGGACTTTGAATAAATAGAATTATAAAATATATATTTTGTGTTTGTCTCAAAGTTCAACATTATGTCTGTGAGATTCATCAATGTTGTGTGTATCAATAGTTGGTTCCTTTTCATTGTTGAGTTCTAGTCCATCTTATAAATATATCACAATTTGTTTATCCATTTCACTGTCAATAAAAATTTTGGTTGTTTACATTTATGGGTAAAGCTGCTATGAATATTTTTGAACAACTATTTTTGTGGATCTATTTTCATCTCTTGGGTAAAAACCTGATCAGTTTTAATTTTGTAGACCTATATTTTCATGTCTCTTTGGTAAACACCTGGTAAATCTTATAGAGGTTTTTCAATTTTATTTATCTGTTCCAAGAATCAGCTTTTGGGTTTATTGTCTTTCATTTTTCTGTGTTTTTTTTTTTTTACTGATTTTACTATTACTTCCTTCTTTCTGCTTATTGGAGGCTTAATTACTCTTCTTTTTCTAGTTTCTCATGGTAGAAGCTTAAAATATTGATTTGAGATCTTTCCTTTTTATAAAAGATTTATTTTATGTATTTATTTCTCCCTCCCCCCGCACCCCCATTATTTGCACTCAACTGTCTGCTCTCTGTGTCCCTTCATTATGTGCTCGTCTTATTTTTTTTCTTTTAGGAGGTACCGGGAACCGAACCTGGGAACTTCCATTTGGTAGATGGGTGCCCAACTGCTTAAGCCACATCTGCTTCCCTCTTTCTTCTTTTCTAACATTAGAGTTTAATGTAATAATTTCCCCATGAAGCACTGTTTTAGCCACATCCCACATATTTTATGATTTTTTAAATATTCTATTCAATTTTTTTTCTGATTTTCTCAGTGATATCTTCATTGGTATTTAGAAGTGTAATTCTAATTTCCACATATTGTTGGGTGTTTCCAGGTATTATTCTGTTATTGAATTCCATTGGACAGAGAACATTTTTTGAATGATTTCAATCCTGGTTATATTTATTGAGAATTATTTTGTAGCCCAGAATATGGTCTGTCCTAGTAAATAATCTGTGTTCAGTGGAAAAGAATGCATTTTCCTCTGTTACTAATTGAAGTGTTCTATAAATGACATTTAGGGCAAGTTAGTTAATACTGTCAGCAGCTTTAAATGACACATGTTTATTATCTCACAATTTCTGTAGGTCAGGAGGTCTGGGCATGGCTTAGCTTGTACTCTGGCTCTGGGTCTCTCACTAGGCTACAGTCCTCATAGGACTTAACAGGAGGGATTTGCCTCTTAGTTCACTTGTGTGGTTACTGGCAGGATTCAGTTTCCCTTGGGCTGTTGGACTGAGGCCTCAGTTCCTCAAGAGCTGTTGACCAGTGGCCTCCTTTGGTTCCTTGACTCATGAGCCTCTCCAAAGAGCATCTCAACATGGCATCAGGCTTCAAGAGAGTGAGGAAGTGAAAGGGAAAATGAGAGTGCTGGAAAGAGAGAGTGTGGTAGAAAGACTTTGTAACCTCATCACAGAAGTGACATTCCATCACTTCACCATTTTTGCCACATTCTGTTCATTAGAAGCAAGTCACTAAATCCATCCCACACTCAAGGGGCGGGTGGGGTTTACACAGGGCATGAATACCAGGAGATGGGATCAATGGAAGCTCCGTCAAAAGCTGCCTATTGCAATAGTGAGTTTGCCTAATTCTTTTATTTCTATCAGTTTTTGCCTCATGTACTTTGAAGCTGATTTATTAGGTGCATAGATATGTAGGATTGTTATAGCCTCTTATCGAATTGACCCCTTTGTTACTATGAAATGACTGTCTTTACCCTTCTTTTATTCTTTCGCTTTTTCTTTTGCTTCCTCCTCTCTCTCGCTCTCTCTCTGTCTCGCTCTCTCACTCACTCTCTCTCTCTCTGTTTTCCTTGATCAGTGTTACTAGGGATTGATCAATTTTATTGATCTCAAAGAAACAACTTTTGGCATCTATTTGGGTCTTGCTTTTTGATACATTCTGACAATCTCTTATCTTTTAAATGGGGTGTTAAGTTCACAAATATTTTATATAATTATTAATAATATTGGATATTATTCTATCATTTTGTTATTTAATTTCTTTCTGTCTCCTCTTTCTGTTTTTGTTGTGATTCTTAGGATAGTTTTAGAATTTCCCCTTAATTCATATATTGGCTTTTTGCTATAGATATTTATTTTTACTGCTATCTTTAGGGATTACAACATAAATCCTTTAGCTTTCACAGTCTACTTAAAGTTAATATTGTACCACTTTAGAGGGAATAATAATCTTTTATATTTGCCCAGACATTTACTATTTCTAATGCTCTTCTTTCCTGAATATCTGAGTCTCTCTGTGGTGCTGTTTCCTCTTAGCCTGATGAGCTTACTTTAATATTTTTTGTAGTGTAGTCAATGAATTTACATAGAAAGATATATCTTTCTTTCACCTTAATTCTTGAAGGATATTTTTTGTGGTTATAGGACAATAAGTGGACAGATTTTTTTCAGTATTTTAAATTCATTGTTCAGTTATCTTCTGTCCTTCATGGTTTCTGGTGTGAAAACAGTGCTTTGATTAATTATTCTCCTATAAGTAATGTTTTTCTTTTATATGGTTGCCTTCAAGATTTTCTTGGAATATTTGGTTTCCAGCAGTATAACTATGATGTGCTCATGAGTTTTTCCTTCATATTTGTCTGTTTTGGGTGTTCTGAGCTTTTTGAATCTGTAAATAAGTGTGTTTTACCAAATTTTGGAAATATTCAACCATTATGTATTCATAGATTGTTTCTCCCCCATTTTCTCACTCCTCTCCTTCTTGATTTTAATTACATGTATGTTAAACTTTTGATATTGTCTTACAGAATCCTGAGGTTCTGTTCTTTTTTTTTCATTCATTTTTATATCTAGTTTTCAGATTGCCTCATTATATTCCTATATCCTCAAGCTCTCTGTCTCATTATACTGTCGTCTCCATTCTGTAGTTAAGCCTGTCCTGTGCATTTTTATTTCATATATTGTATTTTTAAGTTCTAGAATTTCTTTTACTTTTACTAAAATATTTTCTTCTTCTCTGATGAATTGTGCTATCTTTTATTCATGGTGAGAATATTTTCCTTTATGCCATTGAGCATAGTTACTATGGCCACTTTAAAGTTTTTGTCTGCTAATTCCAATACCTAGGTCATCTTGGGATTGGTCTCCATTGATTATCTTTTCTCTTGACAATGGGCCACATATTCTTGGGTTTTGTCTGATGAGTAATTTTGGATTTTATCTGGACAATGTGAATATAATGTTGTAAAGGACCTACTTTATTTTCTTTTTTAATATATATATATTTAAAAAGATATTTAGATTACATAAATGTCACATAAAAATATAGGGGATTCTGATATGCCCCACTCCCTATATCCCCCATGTTTTCCCACATTAACATTAATGTGGTACATTCGTTACAATTGATGAAAACATTTTGAAGCATTGCCACTAAGCATGGATTATAGTTTACATTGTAGTTTATACTCTCTCCCACACAATTTTGTAGATTATGGCAAGATATGTAATGGCCTGTATCTGTCATTGTAATGTCATTCAGGACAATTCCCAAATCCCAAAAATGCCCCCATATTTCACTTGTTTTTTCCTCTCCCTGCCCTCAGAACATCCAGTGGCCACTGCCTCCACATCAATGATATAATTTCTTCCATTGCTAAAATCACAATAAGTCTATAGTAGAATACCATCTGCCCCATGGGACTGAAGGCCCCTCTCAGTTAGAGGTGGAGTGGGCATCACCATCCCAGAATCCTCAGGATTGGGGAATGAACTACGGACTAAAGTAGGCTTACTGGTAAGAACCTACTTTCTTTTAAATTCCTCCAAAGAGTGTTGATTTTTGTTCATTTGTTTGTTGTAGCAGGTAATAAACATGGTTGGAACCAAACAGCAAACACTTTTGCAGCAGCTCAAATCTCAGTTCAGTTCTTTCTTCTGTGGCTTACCTCACACATGCATGGTTTAGGGTTCCGCCAGTTATAGAAGCAGAGTTTGTGTATGGAATTTGGGGCTCATTTTTCTCTCTCTCCTTGTGGGAGTTTCCCCCTCATTCTTCAGAAGTTGTGGTTTTATTGAACTTGGTCTTCTGGTTCTTTGGGCCAGAAAGTCTACAGATTTTCTTTATGTGTTTTATTCACCCTCCACATGGTGCCTACTTCAGGATTCTTTTAGGCTAAGAACTATAAACCAGGTAAAATCCCTGTGTTATTCCATTTTTCATGTTGACTCTGCTTCAGTATCCACCTGCTTTTATTTGCTTTCCAGTGCTTTCAGACTTTTTTTTCACCCAAGCAATCCTTGCTTTGCACACTAATATGTTAACTAAAACCTGGAATATTGTAACTGTGTCCTCACTTTGTACAGTAGCTGTTATTATAGAATTGTAAAAAGCAAGTGCAGGGGAAGCAGATGTGGCTCAAGCAACTAAGCTCCTGCCTACCATATGGGAGGTCCTGGGTTCAGTTCCCAGTGCCTCCTAGAGAAGATGAGCAAGACAGCAAGCTGGCAAGATGGGCAGGTGCGGTGAGCTGATGCAACAAGATGACAAAACAAGGAGACACAAAGAGGAAAACACAATGAGAGACACAACGAAACAGGGAGCAGAGGTGGCTCAAGTGAATGAGCACCTCTCTCCCACATGGAAGGTCCCAGGTTTGGTTCCTGGTGTCTCCTAAAGAGAAGATGAACAGACACAGTGAGCATATAGCAAATGGACACAGAGAGCAGACAGGGAGCACAAACAATGCGGGGCAAGGGGTGGGGAAATAAATAAATAAAATAAATCTAAAAAAACAATCAAGGGCAGGGTTCCAATATGCATGAGTTTCCATTAACACGGTATTGCACAATATGAGGATTGCCTGTATTTTGTCTACAGTTTATAGTCTTTAGCCACAGGTGGGTACTTTTGGTAGGATGTTTCTTTTTTGTACCAGAAGAGGCATGCTCTCTCCTGATATTTTTCCAGCACAGTCTCATGCTTTTTACCTTCATAGAACTTTTCCCAATTTAAAATTATTTATGTGTCTGTTTACTTATTTTCACACTTCCCTGTTAAAATTGTATGGCAAATAATGCCCTGTGAATACCCCTCATAATATTTATTGCCTGAAGGGACTAAAAAGGCACCTAAAGTTTCCAATGTATTCATGCTTTTTTTGCTTGCATCTTGATTAATGGCCAGTGGATCTTTACTGTAAGTACAACAGGTATAATCCTCAAAAAAGATTGTCTCATATTTTGTGCTTATTTTAATACATGCTGTCTTTGTTTAATGACTCTCAAGAAAGTTGTGTTTTATACACACACACACACACACATTCTTCCAATTGGTTTTGTTGAGCTACATGTAAATATCTCAAGGTCTTACTAACAAATGGACAGAGAGGCTAGAGTTGTAGATTCTCAGTATTATTCTTAATTCTTCAGTAATTTTCTATCTTTCCTCTCTGAGCTTGGGGAAAGACTGGATGATTGCCTTTAACTCAGACTGAGACCTATCCACCTCCCATGGTTTGGGCAGGTTGAAATATTGGTTTATTTTAAATCTTTTTTATTTTCTAATAAATGCATTTAAAGATCTGCGCCCCCCTCCGCACAAATTGTATATCAGTTAGGAGGCCCTTAATAGATACATATTGAATGAAGAAATGAATCATTGTATGACTAAAAGATACCTTTCATGATTGTAAAACTTAAGTTGCAAAATAGTTTCAATTATATTCCCAAGTACCTCCAGGGACCACAATTAGGTATGCAGTATCATCATAGAAGATCTACAGGTGTGGTAAGGATCTACAAAAAGTATTGTAGTAACAATGACAACTAATCTCTTCTTTTATGAGGTATTTTCTGAAAAATGTCTAATTGGGATGTTGGGAGAGGCCTATATTTTAGTCAGCCAAAGGGGTCCTGATACAAAATACCAGAAATCTGTTGGCTTTTATAAAGGGTATTTATTTGGGGTAGAAGCTTACAGTTACCAGGCCATAAAGTGTAAGTTACTTCCTCACCAAAGTCTGTTGTCACGTGTTGGAGCAAGATGGCGGGTTCTGCCTTCCTCTTCCTCTCAAGTCTCCATGGTCCCAGCTTCTTTCAATATCAGCTGTAGGCTGGGACAAGTCTTGTCTCTGTCCTGGGGCTCATTTCTCTCTGGGCTCAGCTGCTCTGCTCTCTCCACAAGGTCAGATGTAAACTATCAGGTGAATGGCTCATCTCTCTTCCTGGGGCCTCTGCTGTGTCTAATGGAGCCTACCCTCTTTCCTCCCTTATTTGTTTCTCTGTGTATTTACTTCCTGGGGCTCCAGCATTAAAAACTCTAACTCCTCTGCCATGTTGTTTTCTCTGTGAGTCCCTGCCCCCTTGGTGGGTGGGGACTCAATGTCCTACTGACATGGCCAATCAAAGCCTTAATCAAGTAAAAGTGAAAACTCTGAAGTTAATATAATCTAATATGCCCAGAAAAACAGACCCATTTACAAACATAATCCAATATCTATTTTTGGAATTCATAAATAATATCAAACTGTTACAGCCTGGAAATGTTAATATTTTATAATCAAAGTTTTAAACATATAGATTTGTATAAGTTTTTAAATTATCGAAAATGTATGTATATATAGTTGTAACAGATCACAACACCATATGAATATGATTGTAGGACAGAGCTCAAAATTATAGATACTAATTTTTTACATAAAACTTCTGTGCAGTACCTATCATACAGTAGATGCTCAAAAAATGTTACTTTATTTTTTGTTGCCTCACCCACTCTTCTCCACAGCAAATCAAGCAAGTGCCTTTTATGGTCAGTTCAGTTTACAAGTTTCTAAGTATAGATGCAACCCTATACTTTATCAAAGATTCATGGGGATTAGGCAAGAAATTGTTCTTTTTTCTGTGACTTAAAGCAAGTACTACATAAAGACTAAAAGAGTAGAGCACTTATTGCAAATGAGACGTATGTTCTGGACATGAAAGAATTGTAAGGTGTTCCTTGAGCTGAGCCAGTCTACCTACACTGAGTTCTCCAGGGCAAGCCCTGAGGGGAGGTTGGGTTTCCTCAGGGTCTGAAGTTTTAATCTGGGTTTCATATTTCCATAGTTTGGAGGGAGTTCCCATAAATGGTCTGTACCATTCTTAAATTTAACTCAAGCTATTTCATTCATGAAAAATCTCTTCACCTTCACACAAATTCTTTTATTTGGTGTAGTGCATTATAGTGAGGGGCATCATAAAATTTGACTAATTGAGGACAAAGAGGAAGAAGGCGGGATAAGTGGATAACATGGATTTCCCCATTCAGTGGGTATAGATCCAAAGGATTGTATGTTCGACTCAAACTTTAATGTGCACAGGGATCACCTGGGGATAGAGTAGGTTTGGAATGGAGTAGGTTATACCATTCTAACAGGATCCCAGGTGATTCCTGTCAGTACGTGAGGCCCACGCTTTAACTTGATAGATTTTACCACTGACTTGCTATATCAACTGAGATTGGGATCAGGATATTTGCTCCTATTTCCTTCCCTTTAAAATCGGTATTATTGCAACCATAGAACTTTTCAAGCTTCCTACATAGAGACACTTCATATAAAATAAATTCCCAACAATATCAGCGAGAACATCCCATGATTATAAATTTTCTGTAGACTTGTACTTTCTGGAACATGTTAAATATACCCAGATGTTTAATAATAAGCTTTTTTCACTCAACAATATAGTGTTTACATGTAATAAAATGAACTAATTGAAAGGGACTTTAGCTGTCTTTCTAACTCCTCACTACACAAGTGAGGAAACTGAGGCTAGATTAATTATGGGACTTGACCTCTCACGTGTTTTGAGGCTCTTTAACATCCAAAAAAGAAAAATAATTTATGTTGATTTAGAGTTTTACAATATAGAACTCTTAAATTAAATACTTTGATTGTGACTTACCCAATCAGTTCCATAAAATAGTTAGAATTATTTTCCCACTGCCTTGAACCACCTATTTGGCATTATGTAAGCTTAGTATATCCAGAGACTTCTTTTGCTAGGAAAACTAATACTCACATTCTGTTGGGGGTTTTAAATGGGAACATTTACAAATTACCCTTTGAAAATAAACATCATTCAGTTTATAAAACTAAACTTAGTTATTGTTTATAAGGTTCTTACAAAGCACCATATAGAAAAGAGACAAGATTTAATGCAGAGCATAACTAATATGGCTGAGTATAAATTAAAAACATATGTAGTATTAATGACTAGATCTCTTCAGTTTTTCAAATGAGATATTCAAGTTGAAGCTTTAATATTTTATCAGCCGAATTTTTAGTCAAGTTTTACTTAAAATTAAAATGGATAAATCCCTAACCCCTCACCCAGTCCTGAATTTTCCACTGCACACAGCACATTACCTCTCATCTGTTTATGATTCAAATTCAAAGTATCTAAAACTGAACTCATATTCTCTGTTTTTCTCTAAACTCATTCCATGTTGAAAAAAAATGGTATTATAATTCCCAGCATGGAATTTGAATTATCTTTGACTCTTTGTTCTCATTAGCTCTATATATCACATCAGGAGTTTCACTGATTCTTTTTTTCAAATGTTTTTGTTATTCTATGAATCTTACTGAAATATCTTGGGTCAAGCCATTTAATCCCCTTTAATCCATCCCCAATTGTTAATACTTGATTCTTTCTTTGACAACACTTTTATGCTCTCCCTGATTTAAATCCCTGCAATGACTTTCCATTGCCTATAGAATGAAATACAAATTCTTTAGCCTATTCTTCAAGGTTGTCCATAATCTATCTGAACCTACTCTTCAAGTTTTACCTTACACTAATCCCAACATAGTCTCTCTACTGTAGCCAACATATTTGACTTTATATCTCCCAAACTTGCCATGTGTTTTCCGGCCCTATGTCTTTTGCTATTTTCCTAGCTTTGTAGATATTCCCTTCTCTTGTATTCCCTTGGAGATAAATTTAAGTGAGAATTACAGAATTTTTGACTGGTAAGATTTAGTTAGCCTAGTTCAACCTCTCACCTCTTCCCCCATTCTAACACTGAGAAAACTAAGAAGCAGAGAAAGTTAAGTCCCACTATAATATTTAATTTTTGTTCATATTTACTATTGCCCAATGAGCACTATACTTTTCATTGTATAAACCAAACTATTTTGAAAATTATGTGGTCAATTTCATATTTACCATAACTTGGCATTACCAAGTTATGCCAAGTTACTTTTTGTAAAGTCCAAAATCTACTGAATTCTATGATCAGAAACTAGCTGAAAGAAATGAAATGAAGCCTAGTTTCATAGATGTTCTATGGACTGCCTGCGAACAAGTATTGAACTGCTTTTTTTCCCCAAAAATGTTTAATAGATTTTATTTTTTA
Organism: Tolypeutes matacus; assembly: GCA_026826555.1. Taxonomy (NCBI): domain Eukaryota; kingdom Metazoa; phylum Chordata; class Mammalia; order Cingulata; family Chlamyphoridae; genus Tolypeutes; species Tolypeutes matacus. The sequence continues at coordinate 44,686,705 of JAKSZT010054215.1, forward strand.
GAGCTGTTTAAGTTTAAAGGAAAATTGAACACAAAGTACAGAATTCCCATATATCCCCTTTTCTGCATCCCACTCCTCCTCTCCACTCAGGTGCTCTATTATTAACATCTTGCATTAATGTGGTATATTTGTTACATATGATGAATCAATACTGATCATAATTATTAACCAATTAGGGTTCACTCTTTGTATTGTACAGTTTATGCACATTACAACATTGTGGAGAATAGTTTTACTGCCCTAAAAATGCCCTGGGCTCCGTTCTTTCTTCCCTTCTTCCTTCCTCCCTTCCTCTCAACCTCAGGCAACCACTGTTCTTTTTATTGTCTGTACAGACAATAAAATATAGTTGATATCGTCCAGTATATTATCTTTTCAACCCGATCTCTTTCACTTAATATTTTTTATTTTAATTTCCTCCATGTCTTTTTGCAGTTTAATAGCTCATTTTTTTTTTTTTTAAAGATTTTATTTATTTATTCATTTATCCCCCCCTCTTGCTGCTTGTGCTCGCTGAGTCAGCCAACCACGCCGTGCAGGCGGGCTTGCCTTCACCATGAGGCCCCGGGAACCGAACCCGGGGCCTCCCATATGGTAAACGGGAGCCCTACTGATTGAGCCACAGCCGCTTCCCGCTCATTTGTTTTTTATAACTGAATATCCCATCGTCTGGCTTTCGTTTACCCATTCACTTATTGAAGTGGTTGCCCATGGCAGGAAGCTTTAGATAGTAATTTTGATGAATTTTTGGAGACTGAGTGTGGACTGGCATGACAGAGAGAAATTCCTGGGGGTTGTATTCTGAATGTGCATTGCCATGTAACAGAAAATCCAAGGAACCCCAAAGATTGCCAGCCAGCCAGAAGAAACCGATCCCTGGTAGAAATAAGCCTTCTAGCCTCTGAAACCATGAGCCCATAAATTCCCATTGTTTAAGCCAACACATTGCCTGGTGTTTGTTTTGATAACTAGGAAATGAAAACAGAAGCCAAAAAAGATCTTTTAAGAGAATGAAAGGAAAGCCACAGAGTTCGAAAAATGATTTGCAAAACAAATATCTGATAAAGGATTTAAATCCAAATTATAAAAAGAACTCAAAACTCAAAAATAAGGAGAAAAGCAATCCAAATAAAAATGGACAAAAGAACTGAACAGTCATCTCACCAAAGAATATATACAGATGGCAAATAAGTGTATGAAAAGATGCTCAATGTCATATCCAGTGTGGAATTTCAAATTAAAGCAATGAGATACCAGTACATATCACACCTGTTAGAATGGCTAAAATCCAAAACACTGACACTACCAAATGCTGTCAAGGATGTTGAAGTACCAGAAACTCTCATTCATTGCTGGAGGGAATGCAAGACAGTTTGGCAGTTTCTTACATAGTTAAATAGGACTTTAGTATACAATTCAGCAATCACTTCTAGATATTTACCGAAATCAGTTGAAAGCTGACTTCCACCTGGAAACCAGCACAGGACTTTTTATGGCAGCATTATACCTAATTGCCAAAAATTGAAAGCAATCAAGATGTGTTTCAATAGGTGAATAGGTAACTGTAGTGCATCCATACAATGGAATATTATTCAGAGCTAAAAAGAAATGAAACATCAGTCCATGAAAAGAAAACTTAATTGCATATTGATAAGTGAGAGAAGCCAGTCTGAAATGGCTCCCTATTGTATGCTTCCATTATATCATATTCTGTTAAGAAAGAAAAAAAGGAAAGGAGAAAGGGAGGGAGGGAGGGAGGGAGGGAAACGTAGAGATTGTAAAAAGGTCAGTGGTTGCAGGAGTTTGGTGGGGATGTTGAATAGTTAAAGTACAGGCAATTTTTAGGGTGGAGAACATATTTTGTATTTGTACAAATTGGTGGGTATGTGGCACTATGTATGTCTTAAAATCCATAAAACTGAAGCATACAGAGTAAACTTTAATGTATACAAATTTAAAAAAAAATTTAAAAAAAGGAAAAGAAAAGTAATTTAGGAGGCTGGGGATCTCAGGATGGAATGCAAAAGTGACCAAACAATCTCAATCTAATTTTAGGAGGTAAAGTAATTGTGTTGAGCTACATAACTGGAAATGATTAGTCTATAAGACTAATAACAAAGAAACTTTACAAAAACACTGTACTTTAGTTGATAAAGTTCTTCCCACAGGAGTACAGGTATATGTATACTGCAATTAAATTATTAAATAAATGGATGGTGGATTTGGTGGGAGCCAGGATACTTATTATTGGGGTATGAGGTTGCTGGTGAGCAACACAGGAGGATAGACTGATCCATGTGGTAATGGGTTAGAGTTGGAGAAATCAACAGAATTCATGTTTAGCTTACTATAGATATAGAAGGTATAGTAAGCTGAATAATTGTCCCCCAAAGATGCCCATGTCCTAATGCCCAGAACCTGTGAATGTCACCCTATGTGAAAAATGACTTTGCAAATGTGATTAAGTTAAGGTTCTTGAGATAGGTCATTCTCCTGGATTACCCAGGGTGGGCCCAGTGTATTCACAAGGGCCATTAAAAGGTGGAAAGACAGAAAAACAGTTCATCTCTAGAGCTTCTAGACAGAACACAGCCCTGATAAACTATTTAGGACTTCTCCAGAACTGTAAGATAATAAATCTGTTTTTTAAGTTTCTTATCATTTGTTATAGAAGCAATTGGAAAACAATACAAATGGTTACATATAGAAATACCTATGTATACACACAGGTTAGTACAAACACATATTTCCTTAATCTGTCAGCCGAGAGGGCCAAGAATCAATGATGCCCCAGTTACAATGAACATAACTGACACCCAGATCTTTTCTAATACTTTTATCCAATAAAAGGAACCAAGGTTCCATGGAGAAATGACTGATTCTAGGACAGGAGCAGGAAATATAAGAAAAGCCTGGGGGAGCGGATGTGGTTCAGTGGTTGAGCGCCAGCTTCTTACATTTGAAGTCCCAGGTTCAATTCCCGGCCCCAGTACCTCAAAAAAAAAAAAAAAAAGAACAGAAAAGAAAAGCGCCTGAACCTTCCTGTAGTGCCAGAAAGTAAGAAAGTGCTCAAAAAAAGAAAGAGAAAAACCACAACGATGTAGGTATATGTCAAAGGGACATAGGAACTGGAAAGATTTGAGCCCAAATATAAAAGTGTATTGGATAATATTGGAGTATAAAATGAATATTTATGAGTCTATAATGATATGAATGATTGAATAAATAAATTTGGGAGAATAGATAACACTCCCATGCAGAAAAATTTCAAATAATTTATGTAGCTACTCCACCCTCAAGGAGGATGAACACAATTCCCTATTCCTTTAGTGTGTGCTATGCATAGACACTTCCTTCCAGTGAGCAGAGTCTGGAAAAGGGGGACAAAAGTAACTTTACTGTGGGGAAGTCTAACAAAGACTACTTCAGCAAGGTGATCAAGGTCAACATCCACACTGTCATGGTAATAGAACATTACTTGATATACTGTAATAATGGCACTTCTGTGATCTTCCTCTCCTAAACCCCAAACCCTAATCTAACCATGGGAAAAACAGACAAATTCTAATTGAGGAACATTCTACACAATACCTGGCCAGTACTCCTCAAAACTGTCCAGGTCTTCAAAAACAAGAAAAGTCTAAGAAACTGTCACAGCCATGAAAAGCCTAAAGAGTCAGGATGGCTAAATGTAATGAGGTCTACTTGGACAGAGTCCTTGAACAGAAAATGGACATAAAATAAAAAGTAAAGATATATGACTAAATATGGACTTCATTTAATAATGATAATAATAAGCCACTGCTACATATCATTACCATGAAAAAAAAAACCATATAAAACCAATGTTGAGAAGATTGCTGTATATGAAATTCAAAAATAGGCAAAATTAATCTATGGTGATACAGGTAAGAATAGCGGTCAACTTTTGTGATGGTTAAGTTCATGCCTCAACTTGGCTAGGTTATGGTGTACTGTTTTTGGGTCAAGCAAGCATTGGCCTGTTTATTACTGTGAAGATATTACAAGATTTTTACACAGATTGTATGTGAATGATTAAATCTACAATCAACAAAGGAGACTGCCTTCACCAGTGAGGGAAGTCTTATCCAATCAGTTGAAGGCCTTAAAGGAAAAACTGATGATTTCAGCAGTCAGAATTTCTCTCTCTTCTTCAGTTAGCCAGATGCTTCTAAGGGATTCATTGAAACCTTCATTGGAGTTCCCAGCTTGCAGCCTCCCCTATGGAATTTGGACTTACCAATCCCCACAGGTGCATGAGCCAATTCCTATAACAAATCTCATAACATTTATAGTATCTATCTATCTATCTACAATCTATCTCCTGTAGGCTCTGTTTCCCTGGAGAACCCTGACTAATAGACTTTGGAATGGAGTACAGATAGGAAGGAGCAAAAGGGAGCATGCTGGAAATGACCTATTTCTTCATCTGAGCCATGGGTATATGGATACATACAATTGAAAAACTCTATGAAACTACACAGTTAATATAGTACTCTTGACTTTTCCCTTAAAATATCAAAAATAAAAATAAAGGGATTCAAACACTTTACTTGTTCTCACAATAAAAGCTAGCTTCTATCATTCTACAATATCTTTTATAAATGGGAAAATATCTGTGTTCAGCCTACAGGGCAAATACTTCCACTCCTGTATTTCTTCAACTTGCAAGGTACCTGAGGAATTGACTGGGAGTCTGTGTGCATACACCAGACAGAAACTTGGTTTTTGACCTTCTAATGATACTAACTTCTCTTGAAACCAATGGTAATCAGAATTTGGACTATATGAGAGCTGAATTTATATATGTATATTCAATAAAATATTTATAATATATTATAATTATATATATTATATTTATTATCTATATTATATAGAATATATATATATTCAATAAAATATTATTTCTGTCTATGGTTGTCGATTTTATGTTTTTCTACCATATTTGGTTTCTGCCTTGAAATGAACATTGTTGGAAAGAAAATTAGGCTTATTCTAGGGTGTCTAAGGGAGAGTCTGTGGAGAGCACAAGAACATAAAAGCAGACAGAATACTTTTAGTTAATTATAAAGGCTATAAAATGTTGGATTAATAGATTAGAATGTCTCATATCTTTTTGTCAGAACAAAATTGAGTAGTGTTAAATGTAGTCTTAATATGCTACTGCTTAGCTCATGTCAGCATTGAAACTACTTGGGTGCTGTGATATTTACTGTACAGATTCTACACTGAGAACAAATGTCCTACTCAGTTAAATTCAGATGCAATCTTTGATCTGAGGATAATAGCCTCTGTTGGTAACCCTAACAATCTATTAAATGCTGGTGCATACTAGATGTCTTTTAGTTAGTTTTGTTCGTTTGTTTGTTTTTCTCATGATAACCCTGTAAAGTAGATAAAACTAGGGTCCATCCCATAGAAATACTGAATGGCAGAGCCTGGACTCAAATCTTTCTTCATTCTGGTGCTTATTTCATTCCATAATGTCCCAGACACAAAATGGTATCAACAGACATGCACCTGGATTTTAATAGGGCTTTCTTACACTGCTGCTAGATTCCCTGTAGAGACTGCATTTGGAGTGTAAGACCTATGGCTCTGATAAGACTATAAGAGACACCATAGTTTCTAACTCCAAATGCCTAATCTCTGTTCTTAGTTGGAACTCCCCCTTCCTGACCTCTCTACCTCCATTATGGGAAGTTGCATTTCCTATGAGCTTTTACAGTACTCTTAAGTTTATCTCTGTCATAGTACTTATCAACTAATTAGAAATGTTTCTTCCTACTAGAATTAGCACAGTGCCTGGCACTTACAAAATGGTCAAGAGTGAAGAAATGGTTGACCACTTATACATGTAGTGCTCTACCTCCTGTTAATTGGGTTTCTTTTTTCTAGTCAGTTGAATTCTTTCACTATCATTTAGCTTGTTAGTTGTTATCATTGTGCCTTTTTAATCCTCTCTCTAATCTACCACCTATTGTATTGTTTCGATGCTTCCTAGGGTATTTCCAGAGTAACTGGAATAAGCAGGTAAAATGTCATGCTAACAGTAGGGGAAACACAAGATTCTACTGTCCAGTTTTCACCTAATTGGAAATTAAAGCTTTATCAACTATCAAGAGGAAATGTGATGACAATGTTATTGCATCTGAGGATCAATAGCTATTTGTTGAATGAATGAACAAAGGGGAAACACTAAATTTTCTCAATGATGAGGATAAGTGGACAGGGACAGAATCCAAAGTAGTTTCTGCTCCCTAGCTCTGACAGAAGGAGAGGGTAGCTATTACCAGAGGCTACATAAATCTCTGAAGGCCTGTTTGCAGATCTGAGTAACTGGAAGAACTTAAGTAAAACTTAACCAGTACCCTAATAGCTAACATTGAGGTTGGGTTACATTCTTTAAAAATAAACAACAACAATTAAAGTTTTATAATTATACATTACATATATTATACATGTTATATATTCTATGATATCATTAAACTGATGTTTGTAAATCAATGTTTACTTATATGTAAAGAAAATAGCAACAGAGTAAGTGAATAAGTAGCTTATAAATATTGTTCTGTATTTGTTTCTAAAAAGTAAATATCTGGATATTTATCAATGCATAGGGAAGTCTCTGGAAGGATTTACACCAAAATGTTAATTGTGGTTGTCTCCAGGTGGTGAGATTAAAGGTGATTTTTACTTTTTTCTTTGTATATTTTTGTGATCTACATATTTTTAAATGAAATAATACACTTGAAAAGCAAAATAAAACAGTACAGCTATTCTCAGTAATTTGTGGTGTGTTATCAATATTACCTATTGCTAATGTTCAGTGGTACTAAATGGTATCTGGGCCTTAGGGGAGGGGGACGGCTGGGAAGGGAGACAGAAAATTGAACACGTTGACTGAAAACAAAATCCTCCAGAAATATTTCAGCCATAACTAGGATCCCTGGAGAAGGCTTTCTTTTCTCCTTAAAACTTCTACTTTTTCAACATTGCCTAGAGGATGAATAATTAGAGAATGTGGGGTGGCTTTATTTGTGGAAGCAACGAGAAAGTGCTGTATTCCAGTAGTGACAGTGGAAGAAAGATTGTTAAGGAGATGATCAGTTAATCTATAGCCCCCAAATGGTCCTCTTTGGCATCTGTATTAGTCAGCCAAAGGGGTGCTGATGCAAAATACCAGAAATCTGTTGGCTTTTATAAAGGATATTTATTTGGGGTAGAAGCCCACAGTTACCAGGCCATAAAGCATAAGTTACTTCCCTCACCAAAGTCTATTGCCACTTGTTGGAGCAAATTGGCTGCTGACGTCTGCTAGGGTTCAGGCTTCCTGGGTTCCTCTCTTCCCAGGGCTTGCTTGTCTCTGGGTTCAGCTCCTCCCCTATCTCCACAAGGTCAGCTGTAGACTAGGAGGCTCTCTATGCTTTGCCTCTCTCCACAAGGCCAGCTGTAGACTATTAGGCAAATGGCTCTGTCTCTCTCCCCAGGACTTCTGCCATGTCTAAGAGGCTGCCTTTATTCTTCTGTGTTCTTCTCCTTTGTGTTCACTTCCAGGACTCCAGTTCAAAAACTCCCAACTCTGTCTTTCGCCATGTCTTTTATCAATGCCCTACTGATGTGACACAATCAAAGCCCTAATAATAATTTAATTAAGTAAAAATGAAACTTCAGACAGACCAGTTTACAAACATAATCCAATAACTATTTTTGAAATTCATAAACAATGCCAAACTGCTATAGCATCTATCAAGAAAAACCATAATCTACTTAGTTTTTAAAATTCTTGATAAAGTAATAGTGGAATTGATTACTTTGAAATTTGCTTACATCAGCTACTTAGGGTTGTTCAATGTCTTTAAGCAGATTAAACAAATGTTAAATAAAGCAAGTCAAGTATTTAGTTTAACATATATCATCCCTAATGAAATCAATTTTTGCAGACTATGATGTTTATGAACAGCTATTACATTTAAAAATACATTAAATAATATCACCATTGGGAGACAATCCAAATGAGAACTATAAATTTTAAGGTATTATTCTTAACAATATATAAAAGGATGATAATTAATGAAAATCAGGAACCAGAAATTATATAGTTTGAATTTTATTCTATAGCATTATTAATTCTAAAGTACAATATTTCTACATTGTGCAAAAATAACCAATCAACTTAATAAAATAAAAGTGTTGTCAAGGACAATGAATACTAAATAACAATTTTCAAATAATTCCATTAATTAAAAAAAACTAAGAGGATCAATAACCAAGGGATGAAAATTTGGGTGACATTTGATTTATGGGTTTATTGTTTAGCCACCTTTCTTGTGTATGAGGCGATTTCCTTGCAAATACTAGGGCTGCAATTTGGATAGTTGCCCCCAATTGAACCTTAAGAATAAGTTTATGATTGTTCACAAAAAATCATACTTTCCCTGATTTGGAGATCTAAAAGGATAAAATGATAAACATACAATTGAATAATTTTCAGTTTTATTAACAACAAAAATATTGTTATTAAAATAACAATAACAGTTAACAACTGTTTATGTTCTAATACTTGCATACATATTCTAGTAATTATATTACTCAGAGAATTTGTTAAACAAATTAAAACATCTAACTGCAATTTGGTATTTTCCTCACCAAACATCATCTGCTTCCCATTTGTTCTTTTATTTTAGATTACATCTGAAAATTTGAATAAACACTCACCCTGAACTTTGAATTAGTCGAAATTATTCTATCCCCATATCTGCTTTTTAACTCTAAATCTCACATTTATTGTGAGAAGTCTGACATCAAGGCAGGCCATGCTTCCTCTTAAAGGGCAGAATCCGTCCATGGCTCTCCGCCGGCTTCTGGTGGGTGATCGGCATTCCTTGGCATTCCTTGGATGGCATAATTCCATCTCTGCCTCTATCTCATGGCCATCCCTCTTTCTGTCTCTGTCTCTCTGTCTGTGCCTAAATTTCTTCTCCTTATAAGGACACTAGTCTTGTTGGATTAGGTCCACCCTAATCCAGTTTAGTTTCATCTTAATAAATAACATCCTCAAAGATCCTATTCACAAATAAATTCACATTCAGAGGACCAGGGTTTAGGACATGAACATATATTTTGGGGGAACACAATTCAACCCATAACAGCTTTCCAATAATTCTATTATTTCTGTGAAAATATTGGGTAATTATATCCTGTATAATAGTTTTAGTTATTTCCATTTTTTTTGTTTTTGTTTTTCAAGGAATGAATGATGTTTGAAACTAAGAGGTGGAAGTGATATAGGTCCTTGCTACCATGCATGTACCTTGATATGTCTCACAGTAAGTGGGGAATAAATGATTAAACATCAAAATTCCAGCGAGGCAGTAAATGGAAACAATTTTAAACGTAACTACAATTTTTATGGTTTGAATGGAGAAGTAGCCACAGAGGAAAGCCTTCTTGGTAAATGAAAAAGATTTTTCTGAGGCATAGTGATAGCATTGGAGTCAGGTGGACCTGAATTATTTTTCAAAACTATATTAATTTTTAATCACACAAGAGCTTCATGAATACATTTTCCTGAGAAGAATGCAACAGCAGATAAAACTAAAATTCTTTTGACTATCTTTCCCCACCCTCAATTCCAGTCCCTTTTTAGAAATAATCATCATTGTCAGTTTGTATGTATTCCCCCAGGGTTATTCTCAAACTTTTATATAGGTATACATATAAATGTAGTATAGATGTTAGTAGATATAGATAGAGCTCCATGGAAAACTTGTATTCTTCATTAATATTTTATTCATTCAACACTATGTGTCAGGAATTTTTCAGGAGTTAGCAATGAATACAAAGTGGTTGCTTCCATTTATTTGCTATTATAAACAGTACAAATAACAGGGAAATAAATATCTTATGTCAGCTTTTTTATGTACAAATAGGAGGAGTGAAATCACTGACTCATGATGTTGGGTATTTTTCATTTTTACTGAGCATTTATATACTCAGCATTAATATGAGTGTGAGGTATGTGCTGTTGTTTCCCCATTTTACAGATAGGAAAACCGAGGCATAGAGAGGTTAAGTATTTTTAATAAGAAGATGGGAACAAAAGCATGAGAGATTAAGTAACTCATTCACAATTACACGGTGATTAAGTAGCAGAGCAAGGATTTGAACCCAGAGTATATCTGAGCTCTGAACCATGTTCTGTACTGCCTCTGTAGCAGATACCACCAAACTGAACAAAGGAACTCATCAAATTTGCACTTGCTCTAGTAGTGATTCAGAGTTCCTACTACCCATCCCTTTCATCAGTATATTTAAATATTTGCTAATTTGATAGGTAAAATTATCATCTTGTTAATTTGTTTCTCAGACTCCCAGCAATGTTGAACATTTTTAAAATAGTTTATCAGCCATTTGTATTTTTTGTGAATTATTGTTAATGTCTTAAACATGAAGGATTAGATGTGAAGGTGAAATCAATCCATTCCTTGGGTATCTTTCTCTCTTTCCTTTTCTCTGTGTGTGTATACACAGTAAGGAGTTGCTATGTGTTTCTATATATGTAAACATTAATATATAATTAATTAATCTCTGATGTTGAACACGAGTTCCTTGCAAGGCTGATATGAGTACTAAAGATGATAAAGTTCCTTAAAAGAGAACTCTGCTTGGCATTCAGAAGATGCTTAATAAAGTGGAGTTATTTCTTTTATGTGCACATATTACCAAACCCTACTTGATTGCCAATATACTACTATTTTCCTCTTTTTAACTACTCTTGGCACTTAACCAATAGGCACAGCCTGGCTCTAAGAATTCTGAGTATCATTCTCACTTAAACTAGGGGGAATATAAAGAATTTCAGCTGCTAAATAGGCTATTCCACACCATCTCCTCTCTCCTACTGATGTTGTGCGCCAGTTCTGCACTGACCCTAGCCCTGATGTTCACATTGACCCTTGTGGCAGTGACTGGATCTTGGTTTTACTCTCTGTACTTACGTTCCTACCTTAATAATCTGCTTAGTGATCCAGTCCCTCCTTGGTCAGGGTCCCTTCTTTGCTCTTGACAGCATCTCTTCTAAGGGCCGAGTCTTCCTTCTCAATCCTTGCTTATTTAATTAGAGATTTGGCACCTGTTGGAAGATTTTCCTAATGTGAACCACCAGTACTGCTTATCTACCAGCTTAGGTCTCTGAACAATATCTGATCCTGCATTTCTCACTAATTCACCTCACCCACCTGCGGGCAAGCCTCATCTGACCCATGTTGGAGTACCTTGATGCTAACTGCTTCATGGACCTGTTGTTTGGGACCATGCTTCAAAGATATTCTCTTCTGCTTGTCATATTAAGACTCCTCCCCACCTATGCTTCTGGGTTTATCTTCTCTGGCCCTAGTTCTTCTGAACTTGTAGTTATCCTTTATCCTTTATCTGTTATCCTAGTAAGTTGACAAGGAACTGTGCCCTGCTATGTGACATCATCACTTTGTCCTTCGATTTTTGACACAACCTATCTGTTTTTCTCTGTGCCCAAAGTATCCAGTCGACTGAAGCTGGTCTACTCTTCAAAATACACACCTCTTGCTTTGTTACTCCCTACTCACTGGTCAACAATGCCTCCCTGTTAGATCAGGCCCAGTGCTCCAATGCTTGTCACTGAAGTTCCTCCATAATCTGACCCTCTTTAGAGAAAAGATTTTACTCCCACAGGCTCCCTTCACTCCCTCAGGCTTGTTTACACTGGTCTCTTACCAGTCACATTGTTTCTTATCTTTCTGCCATTGCGCAGCTGCTCTGCTCAGAGGAATCATCTTTCTTTTTTCCCTTTCGACAATTAAATGCCACCTATCCTTGAGCCCCAAATCAAGCTCCATTTTTCTCAGAAACCTCTCTAACATTGCCCCTGCCCAAATACTTCTTTTTTTTTTTTTTTGTCAACACCAACAGTTTTTAAACAGTGCTACTTACCTTGATACTGTACTTGATGATGCAGATAATTAAAATATATTAGACACAATTCAGTTAATGCAATTCCACAGAGTTGGCGAAATCAGAAACCTGGGAGTCATTCTGGAACCTTCCATTCTGCAATCCCCTCACATCACAGCCTTATCAATTCTCCCCCTAACTCTCCTGAATCCATCTGCTCCTCTCTTTTTCTACTTCCTCTGCCATAAGCAATCCCTAGGTCTCTCTTGATTAGCTGGAACTCCCTCCTAACTGGACTCCCTATCTCCAATCTTGAGTCACAAGCATCTATACCCCATATAGCAGTCTGAGCAATTTTCTTTAAAAAGCAAATTCCCCCATTTAAAAGCCTTCAATGGCATTCTATTGCTGTTAGAGCAAAGTGCAAATTCATAAAGATGGCTTAAAATACTTGCATCTTCCCTCCCCAACCTACATCCCCAGGTTTATTTCTAACATTTCCGTGCCTCCTCACCTCCCTCCAGCTGTCCCTTGCCCCTGTACTCCAGGCACTCTGAACTGCTTTTAGTTCTTGTTGTGAGCAGCTCTATCCCTCTGCAGGGGCTTTGAAACTGCTGACGTCTTCTCTGCTCCTGTCTGTCCTCATTCTCCTGGATAACACTCTTCTTTCAGGTTTCAGCATAGATACTTGCTCAGTGAAAGCTTCCCTGTGTCATCAAATCTGGGCTTGCCGTCCTTCCTTTGTTCTTCTATACCATAATTTATTTTCCTCATCATAAACTTATCATACTGTTTGTGACTGCACCTTTACTGCCACCAGATAGGAAACTCCCAGGGGGCAAGGGCTGTGTCTATCTTATTCAGCATTATATCTCCACTGTCTATCATAGTTCCGGGCACAAAAACAGTCATTTAGTAGAAACTAATTGAAAGAAGGAAGGAAGGAAGGAAGGGAAGGAGGGAGGGGAAGGATTGTCCTCATCTAAAGTATGAACCATCTAAAGGAAGCAGAAACTATTTCTCACACTTCATTTGAATAACCCAGAGTCTGTTGACTGATTGAACAGAGAGATTCAGGGCCTTTGCAGGTATTCTCTTTGCTGGAAACTTCTCCCTCCAGAGAGCCACAGAGTTGGTTCCCTCACCTTATTCTACATTTTACCCAAATTTCACCTATTCTTCCATTTCTACCTTCTGTAAAATTTTACCCTACCCCCACTCCCAGCACTCTTTGTCATATCCTTCCTGCTTTATGTTTTAAGAATCAACACATATTCATTGAATTTCAAAATGCTGTTAAGTATTATCAACAATTTACTGGCCACTAAATATGCGTAAAACTTGGACTATAACGTATCCCTGACATTTAAAGTATCAGAGGATCAAGCTTCCGACATTAACTTATAACAAAACTATTTATGGACTCAAAAATTTTAATCAGAAATAAAAAAACATCAGAAACCAAAAAAACAGGACCTGGAACAAAAAAACTTCAAGACCAGAAACAGAGACTCAAGTCAGAACCTAGATTTAGCCTTATATTCAGAAATCCTTGGTCAATATCATCAGCCAGAGATTAAGACACTTAGAAAAGGTAGGAGGACAAAAAGCATGGATCTTGGAATTAGCAGATTTGGGTTTGAATCCCAACTTCCATGCTTGTCTCCTGCCCCACTCCCACCCCAATCCCTAACTCTTTGTTTCTTCAGATGCATAAAGAGAGAGAACAAAACCCACTTTGCTGTGTTTCTGTGAGACCTAAGAAACAGGTATTCTCCCTTTTTGAAATTTAACTGATTTGAGATTTTAATTATATCTACAAAACTCCTTTTGCCATATAAAGTAACAATCACAGGGGTAATATTTGATCTAATTCATAGGTTCTACCCAACTTAAGGGCAGGGGATCACACAAGGATGAAGGATATTTAGGGTCCTATTAGAATTCTGCTTGCCACAAATACCATACAATTTCTTTGTTTATTTTTTGTTCATTGTTTCTTTACCTCAGTTAGAATGAAAGCTCCATGAGAACTGAGATTTTTAGTATGTTTTGCTCACTACTATATCCCACTGGTACTTAGAATAGTGTCTGGCCTATCACAGATGTTCAATAATTATTTCTCGAATGAATGTCTCAGAAGGCCAAATATAAATTCCTGGTCTTATATTTTGAAGGCATATTGGGAAATCTTTGAGATATAAAAATGAAGTTTTAATATCTAAGTGGATACCAAAATCATATTTTTTGTAAGTATTTCATAATCAATTCTTTGTGTCACAAGAGAGAATTGTGGAGGTGTTTCTGTCTGTTCCCTTTTTCTCACTGTTAGCAAGAAGCAGAGGGATCCTATCTGAGAAGGAGACATTCCATAGGAGCCTTCAGTCTGGACCATTTAGAGACCTTGAAAAGTCAGGAGAGGATGGCATTTGTTTCTTCTTCTCTCTCTCTCTCTCTCTCTCTCTCTCTTCCTTTTTTAGCAGGAAGCTAGTAAGAATTCTAAGCCCAGTCAGTATTCTGAAAATCTGCTTCAAAATTTAACAGGCTATTTATCAGCTTAGTCCTTTAGCCTTGAACTGCAGTTAGCCTAATCAAAGAATTAGTTGTGCAAGTAGAGTGAAGATCGGGTTTATATATAATGCTCTAAGATAAAATAAAAATGACGCTATAGCACAAGGTACCATTCAAATGAAAGGAAAAGGTGTGCCACTCTACAAAAGGAAAGGAATATATTAAGACACACAGCTAAATGTGAAGCAGTTATCTACAATTAAAGAAACAAGGTTTTTAAGAATGTGAACTCATTTCTTCTTTCTCACATGCCTGAAGTTTCTTCTCCCCAGTTATTTGGAATTATTTTGGAGTAATATATATGGAGTGACGTTTTAAGGTGGACCACATTGAATAAAAGTATGTGTCAACCTATTAATGTTATATTATTGAAATGTAAGTCATGGCTAAGTGATTATAGAGAATTCGTGGCTAGATCACAACATTTAAATTAATTTTGCTTTGATTCAACTGAACACACTAAGAGCAGTAGGTATATATTTTAAAATACTAGAAAACTGACCTGCCATTCAGATGAAGCATAACCATAATATGTTTGATGGAGAGGAGTGGTGCCAATATTCAATAAAGTTTTAAATTCACATACTCTTTTATAGAGCAATTTCTCTTCTAAGAATTTTTCTTGTAGAAATTTATGCACAAATTCATGCACAAAGGTATATAATAAGGCAAGAATGTAACACACTGCACCATTATTGTAATAGAGGAAAAAATGAAAATAATCAAAATTCTCTTCAATAAAGAATAAAATATGTAAACTGAGGTATAAATATGAAACAGAATAAAAATCACTCACCTATAATTTGATAGTTCAGCTATATAAAAGTAAATAAATTTTTATCTATGTTCATGGATAAGAAAATATTAGTACATTGCAGAAGAAAAGCATGATATGATCCCATTTTTGTGAAGCAAAAAGTATCTCTATACACATAATTTTTTTTTTGCATAGGGACGAAATTTCAATGTATATATAACAAATTTGCGTCTGGGCACAAAAAGAAGGCAAGGAGATTCCCACTTTATATCTCGTGCATTTTGGTTTTGGTTGAATATATTTTGAGTACGCAAGATTTCTGCTTCTGCCCATAAAGAATTAATGTCTATGGGACTTTCTTTCCTAGAAACAATAAGAAAAACAGATGGAATGTATGAAACAAAAGTTTTCAAACATTGGAAGAGAGCACAAAGGACTATGATTCTTAAAAGAAGGGAAATAAATGAGTTATTTATTGAGTACTCTTATACTGTTTGGACAAAGTTTCCAGGTGGCAGTTCAAAAAGGGGGACCCAAAGTTTGGTAGATTTGCTAAGTTGAGGACACAGAGATAAGAGTTGAGGGAAGTAAAAGATGCTATACCAGAGTACCATGGAAGATGGAGCTGCACAGAGAGACAGATTAGGATCTGCAGAGGGCTCTCCTTGGATCATTGGCTGAATAACTGGTCTGTGCATTCATGGTGTAAAATTCCAGGAGATGGGGGAAAGACCCACTAGAAAACATTAGGCTAGAAAATTCCCAGAGCTCACACAGGGCTTGGAATAGTTTGTGATACAACCAGCCAGAAAAGAGAGCTCTTGTAATACACAGGTCATCACATGGAGTCTTTAGAAGGGTCAAGCCTTAATATTACGGCTAAATTAGTGCAAGGCTAAGTGCTCTGGATGCCTTAACAAACCCTAAAAGTAGGCTTCCAAAGGATTAAACTCATCCCATATAAGCTAACTGAATGTCAAATGAAGTCCAAAAGCCAATACTCATTTAAAAAATACAACAATAACTAGCATCCAATAATGTAAAATTAATAATATCTGATATCCAATAAAAGTTACCAAGCATGTAAAGAAGCAAATATATATATATATGAGTCATAATCAGGAGAAGTACGAATTAATAGAATTAGACTAAGGAAGACAGAGATGTTGGAATTAGCAAGGATGAGCTTTAAAATACCACTTAAAAATATGTTTCATATGTTCAAGAAAGTACAGGAATACATGAATATGATGTAGAAATGGAAGATTTGAAGAAAGACCCATATGGTTCTTCTAAAGATTAAAAAATACATCTAAACTGGAAAATAGACTGGATGGGACTAAAAGCAGATTAGAAATAGAGAAGAAAAATAAGTGGAATTGAAGACACAGTAATAGAAACTATCCAAAATGAAGCACAGAGGAGAAAAAAATCTCTAAAGAAATGTACAGAGCATTGGTGGAACAATTAACAAGAGATCGAATATTTGTGTATTTGGAAACAAAAAGGAGAACTAGCAGGAAAAAAATGGAAAAATAATAGTCAATTTCCAAACTTTGTTAAAATTTTATAAACCCACAAAGATCTGAGAGGAACCACAGACAGAATAAACACAGAGAAAATCATATTATAATCAAAGATACAACATAGTAAAATTGTTAAAAACCAGTGATAAGGAGAAAAATCTAAAAAATTTTAAAAGCAGCCAAAGGCAAATCATATGTCATATGTCATATTCTAAACACTAGAACAACCAATACAAAAACAAAAGAAAGAGGCACAGCTAATAAGACACTAATGGAGATAAACAGAATCATAAAAATTACTCAGACAGGGGAGCAGATGTAGCTCAAGTGGTTGAGCGCCTGCATCCCACGTACGAGGTCCCGGGTTTGATCCCTGATACCTCCTAAAAAACAAACAAATGAGAAAACCAACTCTCATGGGGGAGTGGATGTAGCTCAGTGGTTGAGCACCTTCTTCCCATGTATGAGGTCCTGGGTTCAATCCCCAGTACCTCCTTAAAAAAAAAAAATTACTCAGACCAAAAAAAGGCAGGAAAAGAGAAAAAAGGAACAAAGAGCAAATCGGACAAATATAAAACACATAACATGGTAGATTTAAACCCAACATATGCAACCATAAGAATAAGCACTTTAAATGCAAATGGTTTAAATACTCCCATTAAAAGGCAGAGAATGTAAGGGTGGATAAAAAAGCAAGCCCCAACTATTTGCCTCATATAAGGAAGCCATTGTAAACGTAAAGACACCAGTAGTTTTCTAGTGAAAAGATAGGAAAGATTTACCATGTAAACATTACTAAAAGGAAAGATAGAATATTTGTATTAATATCAGACAAATAAGACTTCAGAAGCAAAGAATCACGCTAGGATTAAATAGCGACATCACGTAATGAGAATGAAATCAATGGATTAATAGGCCATAAAAAGCTTAAATGTATATGCATCCATTAACAGATCTTCAAAATCTACAAAGCTAAATAATATAGAATTGAAATGAGAAAGAGGAAATTGCATCATAACGGGAGATTTCAACACTCCTTTTTCAGTAATTTATAGAACAAGTGGACAAAAAGCATGGATTTTAGAAGACTTGAACAATGGGATCAAATTGATATTTATGAACCACCCAATACAGGAGAACACAATTTTGTTTCAACTGCACATAGAATATATTTTAGTTTGCTCAAAGCTGCTGGGAGCAATATACCAGAAATAGGTTGGCTTTTATGAGAATTGATTACTGTTCTGAGGCTGTGGAAGTATTCAAATCAAGGCATCATCAAAAGATGCTGTCTCACCATGTTGCATCTGTGGGCGATCAGGCACATGGAAGGGCATATGGCGGCTCTGCTGGTCTCTGCCTTCTCCTCTAGGCTTACTTTTTCCCAGAACTCAGCTGTGGGTGACCAGGCATATGGCTCATCTCTCCCCTCTCCTCCATCTCTGGTATAATGGGCAGAAAGTGTGTCTGCCTTTTGCTCCAGAGGGAGACATTATAGCTTTCAAGGTTGACTGCTATTCAATTATCCTTTAAAAATAATCCAGAAAAAAGGGCAACCAGTGCCTTACTTCACGAGATGTGCAGAAACTTGAATGACCCATAGAGAATATCCCCCAATAACAACCTGCTGTGAGGAGTGTAGTTAGATGACACACTTTACCTGCCACACCTTTGAGATTTACTGCAGCATTCCTACCAAGGTCCTGCTCTTCCTAGACTGCTTCCCACCAAGGATCAAACTGAGCAGGGTGCAGGGCTAGGCTGTTACTACTCAATATGGAACTCTTCTAATTACTCTAATGAGTAATCTTTGCTCTGGGGCTCCCCATCAGCCTTGCTGATATTTTCTCAGAATTGCACTTCAATATGAGGCTTTTCCTACCCAATCCTCCTTCCTTCCCTCATTCCTTTTATAGGTGTCACATCTCCATTGTGTTCTAAAGGCTCTCTGACTTTCCTATCTCCTCTCCTCTTTATTGTTCATGTGTATTTTCCCCCAATAAAACTGTTGCATTTTTAATTGTCTCTTTTTTTTAATTGGCTATTTTTTTTTTCATTTTAAATATTTTTTCTTTATTTTTAATGCAATTTTTCTTAGAAAAGTTGTAGGTTTACAGAAAAATCATGCAGAAAATAGAGTTCCCATATATACTACCCCCAATTATTAATACCTCACATTAGTGTGGTATCTTTGTTATAATTAATGAAAGAATATTATAATTTTACTATTAATGATAGCCCATAATTTATATTAGGGTCCACTAATTATGTTATATAGTACTACTTTTGGTTTTTTTTTCCCTTTTTATTCTAGTAACATATACATAATGTAAAATTCCCCCTTTTGACCACATTCAAATATATAATTCAGTGCTGTTAATTACATTCCCAATCTCATTTGTCTTGGTGTCTGCTTCCTGGGCAATCTGAACTGACACAGCATGTACTGGGAGGGCTCTGAATAAATCATCAAGTTAAGTTTTGTGCCTGGATCACTCACTCTCTGGCTGGAATGCAGTACATAGATAATCCCTGACAAAAGGGGATACCTCACTTGCTGCAAACTTCACTGGTGGTGACCTGGGAAAATATCCTTGTGGAGGGGAACTCCTTTGCCCCTGTGGTGATTCAGGTATTGGAATGGTATTGGAACATTGCCTACAAAGACATTGTAATTGGCTGTTTATTACTAAATTGTATTGATACCCTACACAGGGATAATTAGAAATTGAGGATAGTTAAAAAACAGTTAATGGTTAAGGGTGAGAGCCAATGGGCTTCACTGTAAACTACCAAACATGTCCTTACCTCTTGCAGTGGAAGCACTAATAAAAGCAAGGAACAAACATAGGACTTAATAATTAGAGTCACAGCTCTCCAGAGACATTTAAATGCTGAGCTAAGATCAGGTTCTAGTTTGGAAAACCTTTTTTTCCTTAACATATGGAATGGGGACTTCTGAGGGTAAACTTTCTAGAATTTTAGCTCTGCAGATGACCTTGAACTTTCAGAGTTGCAGAGGTGGCCTCCCCAAGCCTATTAAGAATTTGAACTTCCTCCAAGGTAGAAGGCACTTTCTCTCAAGTCAACAGATGGCGCCTTCAGGAACTGCTCCTAACTCCCCTCTTGGCTGTCAGGATGATAACTGAGATTCCATTCCAAAGAAGCCACAAAAATTAGCAGAAGCCAAGAGAATATGTTCAGGGCCAGAGGAGTATACTTGGAATTGGATTTTGAAGGCATTTGACCATGGGAGCCTTAAAAAAGGATTGGAGAAGCAAGAATTCTTCGATTTCAGGAATTTTCTCAAGGCACAGGATTTACCACCCTGAAAAGTACCCCAGGAGATGGCAAATACTTACTGCACAGAAACTCATAGGAGCCTGTGGTCCACACTTAGTGAAATGGAAAGTTCTGAATTGCCATAGAAGACACTAGAGGAAATAATGCAGAAGCACAGGGTGGTGGGTATGCAGGGTCAGAAGGCCCACCCCAGGTTTATGTTCTATGAAAGGCCTAGAGGACACAGCATTCACTGGGGCCATCAAGAATCCAGTGATGAGAGGGTCACCAGCATCACTAAGAAGTACAGTCGTGCTTTTCTCAGCCAACCAGTGTTAACAGTAGCAAGTCAATATTGTGCCTCTACCATCTAGGAAGGGCCAGCAGTTCACTCCCAGGAAGTCTTCTTTCCTTGCAGAACCTCAGCTAGCACACTATCTGGGAGATTATGGGATGCCTGATCCATAGGCAACTAATTTCATATATCATAGTATTCAAATTCAAATAGAAGACCCATTTTATAGTGAAGGAACTATGAGAGTGGAACCAACTGTTCATAACATACAACACCATCCTGAAGAATCTCTCCTGATACTGCACTGGAACGTCCCACTGGAGGCAAAGCTGAGGCACCAGATCAAAGACAATACTCTGCAATAATAGGTGCCATTCTTCAGGCCATAGTATATTCACTAAATCAGAGACCTCTATTTGACCCTGTAATCCCAATAGGAAGAACTCAATGGGTCTGGAAACCAAGAGTTTGAAGGAAGAGTGGCCCAAGTTATTACTTCCAATGACTGGGGGTCTTTGTGCCTCCCATCTCTGAAATTCTGGGATCTGCATGGGTACAGGACCTGGTCCTCAAAGGGGATATAATCTTGACAGGGGATATGGCAGGAAAATGTTTGAACCATAAGCTATAGCTTCTGCCTTGGAACTTTTAACTCCTTATTTCCAGGGACCAGGAGTAAGGGGTCAGCATATTGGCAAGGGCAACTGACTGCAGTCAGCAGTCAAAAAAGCTGCTTTAACAGATGGGGGCAGGGAAGAACACTTATAGAATCCAGGTGATCTGCTTGGCTGCCTCTTGTTACTTCCTGCTCATGTGTAAATGTGAATGGACAAATGTGGTTACTCCAACCTAAAAGAATGGTATGATTGCCCAGGGAATCAGATCCCTCAGGAACGCGGGTTTGAGTCACAATGTTAACTAAGTTAGCAAGACCTCCAGAAGTGATGGCCAAGAGTGAAGGGAATTTTAAATATATACGGTAGAAGGTAGTGGACCTCTTATGGTCCAGAGACCAACCATGGTCCTGGGGATTAAAGTTTATCCAATTGTTTCAGTTTCCAAAGGTGTTGAAAGCAATATAACAAAAATGGGTTGGCCTTTACAATGGGGATTTGTTTGCTTGCAAGCTTACAGTTCTGAGGCCATGAAAACGTCCAAATCAAGGTATCATCAGGCCATCCTTTCTCCATGAAGGCCAGCTGCTGGAGATCCTGGAGTTCTCATCACACGGCAAGGCACAATGGTTGGTGCCTATTAATCTCACCCTTCTCTGGGTCTTGCTGCCTCAGCTTCCTGCTTCAGTGGCTTTCTCTCTGTTTCTGTGTCTTTCTCTCATCTCCTGTGGCTTCTCTCTCTCTCTCTCACATTCTCACTCTCTCTCTCTCTCTCTCTCTCTTTATATATATATATATATATATATATATTTTTTTTTTTTTCATAGCATTTATAAAGGACTCCAGTAAGAGGACTAAGACTGGCTCTCTGGGTCATACTCTTCTGAAGTAACCTAATCAAAAGGTCCCATCTACAATAGGTTTAATCTACAGGAATGGATTTTCTCTAAGGACATGATTTTCAGGGGTTCATAAGAGCCTCAAATTACCACACCTATTAAGCTTCCTTTAAGTTTCCTCTCAGAGAGAGAGATCGACAGAAATCATGGAACAGTTGCTCCCTGAAAATAAGTGATGAAATGGATCTGTGTGGCAGAAAGGGTGACCGCGGTATCCATGGGAGTTTGCTACTCAAATCCCCTCTCAAGAGAAAACCTGCCATGAGCAGTGCAGTTAGCTGACATCTTTATTCTACTACATCTCCAGGATCTGCTTTAGCATTCATGGCAAGGCCTTGATTTCCTTGGGCTGCTCCTAGGTGATTAGTGAACATGGCAGGCATATAGCCAGGCCATCTTGCTCAACAATAAAATCTTTTTATAGGGCAATATTGGCACATAGATTCTTCAGCAGTCTTGCCAAGATTTTCTCCAGAGCTGCATGCAGTCTTAGGCATTTCCTACCCAATCTGCCTTCTTTCCTTCTCTCCTTTCACAGGTGTGGCATGTGTATTTGTCTGAAATCTCTTTAGGCCTTCTGCTTCCTCTTAACCTTACCTTTACCTTGATGGCTGTCTTGCACATCTAATTTCATTTTTAAATCTGCTTTTGGAGAACCTGAAGTTACACAACTAATCAAAATTTATGGGGAGTGGATGTAGCTCAAGTGGTTGAGCTCCTGCTTCCCATGTACAAGGCCCATGTTCAATTCCTGGTACCTCCTAAAACAAACAAACAAACAAATGAAAAAAAACAACTCTCACTGGGAAGCAGTTGTAGCTCAGTGGTTGAGCACCTGCTTCTCATTATGAGGTCCCTGGGTTCAATCCCTGGTATGTCCTTAAGGAAAAAAATTTAGGATGCAGCTAAAGCAGTGCTAACAGAAAAACTTATAGCATTATGAACCCATGTATAAAAGAAGAAAGGTCTAAATTCAATGATGTAATCCTCTACCTTAAGAAACTCCAGATAAAAATCAAACTAAACCCAAAGTAAACAGGAATGAAATATAAAAAAAAAAATACAAAAATTAATGAAACACAAAACAGAAAAAAAAGAGACAATAGAGGAAATTCAATTAAAACAAACACTTTGAAAAGATCAATTCAATTGATAAATCACTAGTAAAACTATTTAAGAAAAAAGAGGACAAAATGACCACTATTAGAAATTAAAGAGAAACATCACTTTAGATCCTTAAAGTATTCAAAGGATAATAAGGAAGTAATAAGAATAAACAAAGTCAACAAGTTAGATATCATGGAACAGTTCTTAAAAGACATAAACTACCACAGATCACTCATGAAGAAATATTTAACCTCAATAACTGTGTATCTATTAAATTAAACTGAGATAATTATCCAAAACTTTCTTACAAAGAAAATTCTAGGCCTGATGGCTTGTGAAATCTGCCAAACTTTCAGGGGAAAAAAACCAAATTGACACAAACTCTTACAGAAAATAGAATATGTAGGAGCAATTCTCAACAAATTTTTATGAGGCCATTATTGTCCTGGTACTGAAACCAGTCAAAGGCATTCTAGGAAAAAAAAACTTCAGACAAATATCCTTAAGGAGGATAGATGTAATTATCCTTAACAAAAATATAGCTATTAATACTCAATTCTACCAGTACATAACAAGGATAATACATCATGACTAAGTGAAATTTATCCCATGGATGAAAGGACTATTTAGTATTGTATTAGTCAGCCAAAGGGATGCTGATGCAAAATACCAGAAATCAGTTGGCTTTTATAAAGGGTATTTATTTGAGGTAGAAGCCCACAGTTACCAGGCCATAAAGCAAAGGTTACTTCCCTCACCAAAGTTTATTGCCATGTGTTGGAGAAAGAAGGCTGCCGACATCTGCCGGGGTTCAGGCTTCCTGGGTTCCTCTCTTCCCAGGGCTTGCCTCTCTCCGGGCTCAAGCTTGCTTCGCTCCACAAGGCCAGCTGTAAACTATCGAGTGAACAGCTCATCTCGTTTCCCTGGAGCTTTCTCTCTTTCCTCACGACCAAGCTCCTCTGTGTGCTTACTTCCCTGGGCTCCAGCATTAAAACTCTGCACCAGAAATTCCAACTCAAAACTCCAACTAACTCCTCTGCTCTGCCATGTAGTTTTACCTCTGAGTGTGGGCAGGGGCTCAATGTCCTACTGATGTGGCCCAATCAAAGCCCTAATCATAATTTAGTCACGCCCAGAGGAACAGACCAGTTTACAAGCATAATCCAATATCTATTTTTGGAATTCATAATTATATCAAACTGCCACAAGCATTAAAAAATCAATAGAGCAGCTCACCATATCAACAGACTAAGGAAAACCATGTGATCATCTCAATATATGAAGAAAATTATATTTGACATTATTCAACACCAACTCATGGTAAAATGTCTTAGAAAACTAGGAACAGAAGGGACTTCCTCAACCTGATAAAGGACATCTATGAAAAAAATCTATATCTAATGCTATATTTAATGGTAGAAGATTGAATGTTTTTCTTCTAAAACATTCCTCACCACTTCTATTCATCATCATACTGGAGGTCCTTGCCACTTTAATGAAACAAGAAAATTAAGTGAAAGGAACTTGGATTAGAAAGGAAGAAGTAACTTTTTAAATTAGAGAAATTGTAGGAATACAGAAAAATCATGCAGAAAAGAGAGTTCCTGCATACCTTCCCTCACACATGATATTTTCCCTATTATCAACACTTTGCATTAGTGAGGTAGAGTCCATAGTTTACATTAGTGATCACTTTTTGTGTTGTACTGTCCTAAAGTTTTTAAAAAGCTTATTCTAGTAACATATATACAACCTAACATTTCCCCTTTTAACCACATTCAGAATATATATTTCAGCACTGTCAATTACATTCACAATGCTGTGAATCACCACCATCCATCACCAAAACTTCTCAATTACCCCAAATAGAAACTCTGTACTGATCAAGCATTAATTCCTATTTCTCTACCCTATCCGTGGCCCTTGATAATCTGAATTTGCTTTGTCTATTTCCTATCAGTGAGATCATAAAATATTTGTCCTTTTGATTTGGCTTATTTCACTCAACATGATGTGTTCAAGGTTCATTCATGTTGTCGTATGTATCAGAACATCATTCCCTTTTTACATCAGAATAATATTCCATTATATGTATATATCATATTCTGTTTATCCATTCACTCATTGATGGTCTCTTGGATTGCTTCCCTCTTTTGGCAATTGTCAATAATGCAGCTATGAATTTCAGTGAGCCAATAACTGTTGAGTCTCTGCTTTCATTTGTTTTGGATATATATCTAGAAGTGGGATTGCTGGGTCTTATGGTGATTCTATACTTAACTTTCTCAGGAACTGCCAAATATCTTCCACAGTGGCTGCACCATTTTACATTCCCACAAACAATAAACATGTGTTTCTATCTTTAATAATCCTTTCCAACACTTGTTATTTTCTTTTTCTTTTTTTTTTTAATAGTAGCCGTTCTAAAATGGTAGCTCACTGTGGTTTTGATTTGCATTCTCCTAAGGCTAATGATATTGAGTATCTTCTCATGTGCTTATTGACCTTTTATAAATCTTCTTTGAAGAACTGTCTATTGAAGTATTTTGCCAATCTTTAATTGGTTTGTTTGTCTTTTTTAATGCTGAGTTGTAGGATTTCATTATATATTCTGGATATTAAACCACTATCAGATAATGAGGTTTTCAAATATTTTCCCATATTCTGTAGGTTGTCTTTTCTACATTCATGGTGAAGTCTTTGATACACAAAAGTTTTTAATTTTGATGAGGTCCCATTTATATATACTTTTTCTTTTCATTGCACATGCTTTTGATATAAAGGCTAAGAAACCATTGACCAAATCAAGTTCCTGAAGATATTTCCTTTCCCTTATATTTTTTCCTAGGAGTTTCATAGTTTGGGTTCTTATATTTAAGTCTTTGATCCAATTTGGATTATGTTTTATATATGGTGTGAGGTAGGGGGCCACCTTCATTCTTTTGTACATGAATCTGCAGTTTTCGCAGCACCATTTGTTGAGATTATTCTTTCCTGGTTGAGTAGACCTTTGTCAAAAATTAATTGGCCATAGATATGAGGGTTTATTTCTGAGATCTCAATTCAATTCCATTGCTCTATATGCCTGTGCTTGTGCCAATACCATGCTTCTTTGATTACTATAGCATTGTATTAAGTTTTAAAATTGGGAAGTGTGATGACTCCAAGTTTGTTCTTCTTTTTCAAGATAGTTTTGGCTATTTGGGGCTTACATCCTTTCATATAAATTTGATTAATTTTTTCCCCATTTTTGCAAAGAAGACTATTATGATTTTATTGTGTTTGCCTTAAATATGTAAATCACATTGGGGAGAATTGAAATGCTAATGATATTAAGCCTTCTAATCCATGAACATATAATGTCCTTCCATTTATGTAGATCTTTTTTTATTTCTTTGAACAATGTTTTGTAATTTTACATGTATAAATCCTTTACATCCCTGGTTAAATTTATTCCTAGATATTTGATTCCTTTAGTTGTTATTTTAAATGGATTTTTTTCTTGATTCCCATTTCAGATTGTTCATTACTAGTACATAGAAACATAATTGATTTTGGGTGTTGATGTGTTGATCTTGTATCCCACCCAATTGTTGAATTTGCTTATTAGATCTAGTAGCTTTGTTGTAGATTTTTCAGGATTTCTCTGTATAGTATCATCTGCACATAGGAAAGTTTTACTTCTTCCTTTCCAATTTGGATGACATTTATATTTTCTTCTTGCCTAAATAATCTGGCTAGAACTAGAAGAATGCGTGTTCTGCTGCTGTTGGGTGAAATGTTCCATATATGTCTGTTAGGTCTAGATGATTTACAGTATCATTTAAGTCTTCTATTTCCTTATTGATCTTCAGTCTAGATGTTCTATCCATTATTGAAAGTTGTGTACTGAATTTTCCCATTATTAACAAGACCATCTATTTCTCCCTTCAAATCTGCCAATTTTTTACTTCATATGTTTTGAGGCTCTCTTATTAGGTACATATATGTGCATAATTTGTATGTCTTCTTGTTGAATTGACCCCTATATCAGTATATAGTGACATTTTTTTGTTCCTCATAACAGTTTTTTATTTAAAGTCTATTCTATCTGATATTTAGTATAGTTACCTCAGCTCTCTTTTGGTTACTATTTGCAAGGTTTATCTTTTCCCTTTAACATACTTATATCTTCAAATTTAAGGTGAGTTTCTTGTAAACAACATGTAATTGGGTATGCATTTTCATCCAATCTACCAATCTCTGCCTTTTGACTGGACAGTTTAACTCATTTCCATTTAAAGTAACTAATAATGAATGACTTTATTTTGCCATTTTGCTATTTGGTCTTTGTAAGTCATACTTTTCTTGTTCCTCGATTTTTCCATTAATACTTATTTTCATATTTATTTTATTTTTTGGTACTGTAACATTTTGAGTCCTTTTAAATTTCATTCTCTGTGTGTTAATTTCATTCACATATTTATCATGGGGCTTATAATTTAACATCCTAAATCTATGTCAATCACATTTGATAGGATACCAACTTAACTTCAGTAGCATACTCATACACGGTTCCTATACTGCTGCATGCCCCTACCTTTTTGTTGTACTTGTTATAAATTTTATCTTTATAAATTGTACACCCAATACCATAGATTTATCATAAGTTGTAATGCATTTGAGGTTTAGAATCTGTAAGAAATAAAAATTGGAGTTACATACAAAAAATTACAATACAACAGTACTGACATTTATAATTACCCATATGGTTACCTTTTCTGGAGGCCATTTCTTTGTGTCACTTTGATACACTGTCTAGTGTCCTTATCTTTCCATTTTAAATGCTGCTTGTAAGGCAGTTCTAGTGGTGACAAACTCTCTCAGCTTTAGTTTATCTGGGAATGTCTTAACCTCTACTTTATTTTTGAAAGATAGTCTCACTGGAGTTACACTCAAATTCTTTTCAAACTAAATAGAATCAAGTTATTAGTAGATATAAAATATATCCTGCAAGGTCAAACAGCCATGAGAGTAGTAGAGCTAATCCTTGATAATAGCCTGATCAATGAAGCATGGGGAAAATTACATATAAAATATGGATTGAACAAATGGAATGCGTATTTTTCCCTCAGAATTATCCATAGAATTTAGAGTATTAGTTTTAGTAGATTAGTAAATGACTTAAAAATTTGGAAGGGAGAATGGTAACTGCTATATCTATTATATTTTATTTTTTAAAGAAAGAGAGGAAAAATAAACATATCAAGAACCATGAAGTTTGGTTCATAACTCAGCTTTTAAACATAGATTACATAAAATTACAGGGAAACAACAAATATTTCTAATGAACAGCCAAAGAGGTGATTTTTGGCTTTTTATCTTCAATTCTCAGATTGTCTTTGTAACAATTGTGATTTATAAATTCTGTTCTAAAATCTTCTAGTGGAATAATGCAATTGTTAGGCTCTTAGATACAAAATCACATATTTTGACACCGAGCACTTTCTATCTTGGTATTTTATTATGAACAATCAAGGCAAAGGTTGTCTCAACAAAGTGGTAATAAAATTGTTGTGAAAGTAATTTATACCCTAAACATTTAAAGAAATAGTAAATATCCTGAACCATTTCACTATAATTTTTCATAGTTAGATATTGGTTACCCTTATATTAGAGAACAAATTAACTGCATCTATGTGGTGCTTTCCTACTATTTTGAGGAAAGTCCTAGTCTTGCCAACCATTCTAGTGCTGCCAACCACTGTCTGGGCCTTTGTTCACATACCTTGAATAGCCCCCATGATTATAGATAGTATTACAAACTAGAGAGGACATGACAATCAGGATATACAGGCTCTAGTTTTGTCTCTGCCATTAACTTATTTTGCGTCCATGGACACCTAAAATTTTTTTGCCTCACTTATCTTCTCAGAAGATGTAGATAATAATTCTCCTGTATACATCAAATAGTAAATATGTGAAAGTTATCTAAACTACCTATGTAAATATATTATTATGTGGGCACTTTGTCATTTAAACTTCATGGACAACATCTTTGGCCTCTAAATCCTCAGTCACAAATTTTTAAAAAGAGGGAGTATGAAGCAATGGAAAGAGCACGATTCTTGGAAAAGGACAGACCTACATCTCAATTCTACCTCCATCATTTACTAGCTGTACAATCTCAGGCAAGTTACTCTACATTTTTAAATAAATCTGTAAAATAAAATCAATACCATCTTGTGGAGTTTGGGGTCTTAGAGTAATACATAATATACCTGGTGCATAGTATATATGTTTAATATAGGTACAGTTTTTATTAGAGGCATAATCCTCTTACTTCTGTGCTGCAGGAGAACATCTCAGAGCTGGAAATAGAATGATGAGAATCTCCATCATCTCTTTGTATCAGTCTGAGCTTAAGGTTTCATATGTTGGCAGCATTTGCAGGAATTACACTGCTATATTGTAATATCAGGATGACCTTGGGCAAGTTCCTTAACCCCTCTATTTCCTCATCTTAAAAAGTGGCTAATAATACCACTTACCAAGGGGTCTGAAGGGATTCTGTATATAGCACTGTGTCATATATATAGTAAACAACTGATAAATATGTAATTATTTATTGAACTTGGTAAAGATTGAGCATAAAACAACTTTATTCATTTTTACCACTACCCATTAAACTTGCTCACTGAATTATTTCTTTCTTTCCTGCATAAGATCTCTGCTATGCACCATAGCTTTTCTCCCCATTTTTAGTCACAAGAACAAACCTCATCTCAGCTATTTAAATGTCTGCTTTGGTATAATAAGAAAAATCTTAAATTCACAACTTAAAAGTGTCTCCCCTTTCCCAGTTCAGGCACAGAAGCCTGCAGTGGAGGAAGGGAGCAGGACTGACATTTTTCTCCTTGTTCCTATTTTCTTCCTCTATCCTAGTACCATAACCTTCCCTACCTACTAGTCAGTGATTCTGATCCTACCAGGGTTGAGCCCAGAGGAGGAAGGTATTAGGGGGAAAGCACAATCTTGCATTGCTTTTTCTTTGAGAAATGATGCACAGTTGCTGGCTCTTTCTCTCATGTTTTATTTATTTATTTATTTATTTATTTTTGAGATTCCTGCACTTCATCTCTTATCCATTTTTCACTCTCTCTTCAGTTGTTGGTCTTCTGGTGGTCACACCACATAGATATTTCAGTTGGGATCCCTTTGTCCTCTAGAAAAGTAAACTCCCTTGAGCAAATCCAATTTAAAATGACCACAGATTTGTGTTTTCCCAAAGATTAGCTTGGCCCAAGGGAAAATTCATGCTTCCTTGCCCCACTCTTTGTAAAGTGCAAGTCCCTCCCAATGTTGTCCTTAGCCTTTATGCTTTGCTGATTCACGTTATATTTATGTGGTACCCTCATGGAGTCTCAAAGCAGATCCCTTTGAAGGCTCCGTGCCAGTTAATAGCTTCCCCTCTTCCTGCAGGGGATGGGTGGGAGTGGAAGATACATGCAACCTACCAACAGCTACTCCCCAAACTCTCTTTTTTTTGGCCTCTTTACTTTGCAGACTCTCCTTCACTTAACTGGTAGTGAGAGGGAATCCTTCAGCACTTCAAGGACTCTCTCCAAAGGAGTTTTCTTCTTCCTTCTTATACAAAGTTGGAGAGGGATGACGCTAAATTTGGCAGAGCAAGTTTCACAATCCAGTGGTATGTTTTACACGTAGTGTCTCATGTAAATAACTGGAAGCTATTTGATGCCTGTTGCAGTGTTCTCAGACTTTGAGGAGTCAGCTTAAGTATAATTCCATTTTAATATTTTGTTATAGATATTGAATATTATTACTCAAATAAAAGTTGGCTGCCTCGTGCCCAGAGATAGCACAGTTCTTTACTTAAAAGAATCATAATGCCTATTTATAGAAAGGAGAAAAACATTAAAAAGTAATTTAAAACTTCACTGGCATCTACTAAAAATTGCCAAAGTTGGCATTAGATTGTATTAATTGTATTGTCACACATATTAACTAGTATACTTACCGTTATGAGAGAATATAATTATTACATCAGTTACCTTGTTTTCTGTTTATGAAAGAATGTTGCATGGGAGGTCGAGTTAGCAGGGGTGAATGAACATGACTTTATTCCCTTAATGCAAAGAATATAAAGTCATTATGATAACTCGATAATTTTTTTTTTTTTATGACACGACGGGGTTTCTCTTTGATTACACAGAATTATTTTAAATACCATTTCTCTATCAAAACATTCAAATTTTTTCTTGCTACCTATAATTCCATGACATAGACACAGTCCATCACAGTCATGTGCTTGGCCTATAGAACATCTCTTCCTCAAAGGATGAGTTATTTTGGAAAAGCAACCAACCAAGCAATCATCAAACAAGGAAAGACATCATTGTCTTTGCAGGTCAAAACAGGTGGGTATATTCTATGTTCTAAGCACTATCAATGTGAACAAAGAAGACATAATGCCTACTCGCATGGAACTCTCGGTTTATTCAAGGATGGCGGGAGTAAACCTGGATGATTGACACCGATTGTGGGGATATTGGCAAGAATAGGAGTAGGGGTTTAGGTACTTGAATTTCAATGTGGCTGTATATTAGAATTTGGGTATGGGGAAAGATAGTCATCCTTGGCAGAAATTAATGCTAAAGGGTTGAGGTGAGACGAGATTGTGCAGTTGCTAAGGAGTTTAGAACTTATCCTAGGGACAATAGACAGTCATTTGAGAATTCTAAGTTAGATAATAAGCTCATGCATCTTCCCTTCCTTTATAGATTGTAAATCCCTTGATGGCAGGGTCCATTTATCTAAGCTTTCAATAATGTCAGCATTTAGTCCAGTACTGTGCACATAGTAGGTATTAAATTATATTCTTATTAATGATGATGAGGAAGATTTGCTCATAGAATATAATTTTTATGAGAGCACATAAATAAAAATAATCCCCTAGAAGCTATTGAATTTCAGGTTAAAAATGAATGTTACATGTATATTTGTAAATGTTCAAGTGTTATTTTCTCTGTATGTGAATCTTTGTGAAAAGATAAGGATAACATTAATGGAAAAAGCACTAACTTTAAAATTAGACAAAACCAGGTTTGTACTCTCTACTTGAACATATCTAACTGCTGTGTGACTTTGGGTCTCACCTATCTTCACCATGAAGCAGAGGCAATAATAATTTATTAAGAAGGTTGTGAAAATTAGAGCAATGAGTGTAGTAGAATGCCTGATTCAGTAATAGTGAGATTCTGTATACACAAAATATTTTATATACTTTTGTTTTATGCTCTACTAAAATACTTTACATTCATGATAACATTTGCTCAAATAACAGCAAAACTTTCCATTTTTTCCCCAAAATTAAAAAATAACACATGCTAATTCAAATTATAATTTTATTACAAAATTTAATTTTAGTTTATGTTTTCCATGGTCAGCATTAGTATAATATTGAATAAAGCCCATGTATAAATCATCTGTGGAAGAAAAGACAACAATGAATTCAGTCACTAGTTGGTGAGTGAGAGGAGGGAAAGCCAGGTGATAA
Source organism: Tolypeutes matacus (assembly GCA_026826555.1). Lineage (NCBI taxonomy): Eukaryota > Metazoa > Chordata > Mammalia > Cingulata > Chlamyphoridae > Tolypeutes > Tolypeutes matacus. The sequence goes on from JAKSZT010054215.1 coordinate 44,719,264, forward strand.
AAGGAAGATTGAATTCTGAATAAAAGCTCTTAGTCAGTGAAGGAACTCACTGATTTTAAGAAATCAGTGAAGGAACTCACTGATTTTTAAGAACTGATTAACATTTCCATACGATTTTCTTATGGAAATGTTAATAGCAGAGTATCTGAAGTTTGTTTTGAGAACATTTTAGTTGAAAATAATTTTATGTAATTTCTACAATTAACAAAATGTATGTACTAATACTTAACATTAGCAATGAAAATGAAAAATAGAAAATAGACAGCATGCTTATTTCTTTCAGGAGAAAACAACTATTAAACATAGTTTTATGTTCAAGAAAAAAAGAGAATCCATAATTGCCCCACCACTTATAATGTATAGTTACATGAAAAAATATAATCTAATACTAACCATCTCATTTATAAGCCAAAGATTTAGAGGAAATATTTTTCATAAATAAAAGCACAAACAGGATTCATTTTTTCCTGTGGCTCTGTGGCTGCCCAAGAGATGCCATCCTCACAGTCATTAGGAGTTTCCCTCCCACATTTCTGTCCTTAAAAGGTTGGGATTCAAGATGCAGACTGGAAGATTATAGGAGTAATGATGGGCCATGGCAAAACAATAGAACAGAGACCAGAGCAACAGAGGCAGCCCATGTCCCCACTGCTCCCTCCTTAGCAAGTCAGACTCATCCTTAGATGTCAGCTCAAGACCATCTCCTCAGGGAAGAATGTATTCCTAACACCCCCCAGACTAGGTCTATTTTTCTGTCAAAAGCCATGAGTTTCCATTCCGCTTCCTCAAAGCCTTTTCAGAATGAATGAGTTTGTAATTAGTTTGAAAGGTCTTTCTTCCCTGCTAAAATGTAGGCAGGACATTCTGAGGAAGGGGACTATGCATGTTTTGTTTAATTGACTACTGAGAAATCTATACAAAATACCAATACAAAAACCCTAGCTAGAATACCAGTGATGTACAGAATGCTGTAATCTGCTCAAAAGTGTGTACTGGTTTATGCTTTATTATATATAGTTATTATTCTCATGTCTATTAAAAAAGAGTGAACAGCCAGAATATATAGGCATGTGCATCGCTTTCTAGGAGGACAGAAAGAAGACTTAACTTGGCAGGCTTGAGTATCCTGTCTCTAAAAAGGGATTCATTATGGTGGGGGATTGATAGACTTCCCTACAACCTGGATGAAATATTTTTTTCAAGAACATCCAATGATCTATTAGTTTATGCTAAAAAAATAGATTTTTCTGATTAACTTCCTAAATGTCTGATTTATGGGAAACGGTTTGTCCTGGGTAGTAGGAAAAGTATTGATGTGCACTCTAATTTAAATAAACTGGCATTCTAGTGTTCTAAACAGTTTTATGAGTTTGACAAGTCTTAGTCTCATCAGTTCAGGCAGAACTGGTGAAAGTGCATTCCTGGACCCAGCTAGGACCAAACATGGTGCCATGGCAGCTGCTCCAGGGTGTGGCTCATCTTGAGGATGTGTCTGAACATCCCGCTGCCTCCTGTTGCACATATTAAAGATTAGTACCTGTCTTTGGGAAGGCTATAGCTGAATAGGGACCCTCATGTACTTTTGGTAAGAATATACATTGGTACAACCATTTTTTTTGGTTTATTACTTTTAAATATGTTTAATTCCAAGAAAATGTATTCACAATGTAATGTTACAGGAAGAGTCAAACACAAAGTTATACCCACACTATTAAATAATTTGTTCCAGAACCCTTTTATTATCCCAAGATAGTGTTAAGTAGCAGCCTATCAAAGGGAGCCCTTGTGAGGCCCCCCTGCTCCCCAGCTGTAGGAATAGGGGGTGGAAAAGGAAAATGATAGTGAAGAAAAGGGGAGAGATGGGACTGGCAGCTCCTCAGGCTGGCAACTCATTGGTTATGGAAAAGGTGGGGGGCTTGGCAGGCTTTCCTCAGCAGATCTTCATAGAAGGGCAGTAGAATTTGAAGAAATCAAGATGTTGTAGAAAAGAAAATAGATTGAGTGGAAGAAGAGGAAAAGGTTTGTGAATTAGAGCATAACCGGCCAGGTGGGGAAGGGGGATAGGGATGGGGGTGCTGGTATCAGAAGTAGAATAGTCACTGCAGACTCCCTGCAGAAAGCACCCCCACCAGGATCTTAGATCACAACTGATAGGCTGGAAATGTCTGGGGAGGGCACCTTCCTGGTAGGTGCACAGGGCACAATATCAAATTGGATTTTCTAGTTCCTTTTTGCCCAGGAGATACTGAGAAGAAATTTCCTCCTCTTCTCTGCTAGGTGGCAAAGTATCCCATTAACAAAGTGTTAGGAAGGACTGACACCTATTCTCACCCCTTCTTCTTCAGGAATCAGGATGGGATAAGGAGACATGGATCTTCTCATGTTTAAACTGAGAAGAAGAGGGGAGGAGGAGGAAGAGGAGGAGAAAGGAAGCTATAAATATAACCCAAGGTAGGAAAGGGCACATGCCTTCTTTTGTCCAGGTCTGAAAGTTATAGTGACAGTGGAGAGAGAGATCTTGGAGCTAGACCCTGGACGTTAGTCCATGGAGGATGATAGACAAGAAAATTACAGGGGCAGTTTGAGGTCCTAGATACCATATGCCCTTCCCTTCCCTTCCCTCCTTCCTTTGATATAGAGAACAAAGGAAAAGAGTCCTTTCCTCCACACTCAGCCTCTGAAAGTAGAGATGGGGTTAAAAGAAGGGGTCTGTTAAGATTTCCAAGACTACAATGAAATGCATGTACATGTGTAAAGTACAAGTGAATGAATGTGTGCATAGTGGGAGGGGGAGAATAAAATGGATAATGGTACTAAAGAGATGGAGAAAGCATATAGTATGTGAGAAGAGAGCAGGAGATCCCCATGGGATATTCTCTGCACCCTCTGTACCAGCTGAGAGAAAATCAGTGCTGCAAGTTTACAGAATGAAGCTTTAACCTCATATAGGATGCTCAAGGGCAAGTTAGTTAAATTGGGTTTGCAATGCTACCTCTAGTCTGTATGATTAGCATCTACAACTACAGCTTGGGGTAATAAAAGTGCGTGTGAATGTGTGAGTTAGTGTTTGCCATCCCTTATCTCCTCCCCTAGTCACTTAATGGCAGATACTTGAAACCCCTTCAGGGAGAAAGAAGGACAAACATTCTTCATGGCCAAAGCTAAGAAGGTTAGTGCCTGAAATGAAATATACCAAGATGGTGCCTGTGGTTATACAAGGGTGGAGGACTCCTTTCTCTTTGCTTTTTCTCTCCTCTCCTCTTATTTTTAAAAAATTAATTTCTGGATATTTTGTAATTTCCAAAATAAATTAAAATTTAGAGAGCAGAGTGGCATCTCTTTAATGTTTGTTTTAATAGAGCACATCCAGATTCTCATACCTGCATTCAATCTTTTGCAATCTGTTCTTTTGGTTACAGTATATAAGTAGTCAGAAAAGAAAGAAGTGTTTTAATAGGCTTTTCAGAGAATTGGGAATATTCTTCTTTGATACTACACCAAATTTTGACAATTAGTAGTTCCGTAAAGGTTAGTTGCAATGTGTTATCTGAAATCCATTGGTCAATCTTGCATTTCGAATGGATCGTTTGCCCATACAAGATTTTATATCTTGCGCTGGTCATTTTTAAAAGATTTCTTTACTGAGTTATGTGGATCTTCCAAATATTGACACATTTCATTATACAATATAAAAAATCACATTTATTAATATCACCATCTATTGCATAGGGAATTTAAGTATTGCAAAGCTGTAAAGCTCATGGTGGTAGATATTAATTTTTCAAAATGCAGATTTTTTCTTGAAAGCAAAATTTTATCATTGGCAACAAATATGGTCAGTTGCTTTTCTCAGTGAGAGGCTCACTTCATTCATGTTTAAGAAATGCCTGCCAAATATTCTAGTCTGAATGACTACCATGTGTCCTCTAAGGGTTACTTTAAGTAAAAAATGATGTTACATACAAAAAGCAGTTAGTTCAGTTTGCAACTCAAATAATTACAGAAGTGCTTTTCCTGAAGACAGCTAACATACTTGGAATGCAACAGAAGTGCTTTACATGACATTCTCATTTTTCCACAAAGAATATTAAAAGTATGTGTGCACTTTAGAGTTGAGGTTTAATAAAAATGATTTTTCTACTTTTCAGTAGGATTTTTGGGTGAAATTGGCACTGTTTACTACAAATGCCTACCTGTGATTACTGGTACAGTTTGGTACCATGGCCTTGAATTTGAATCATGCCATTTTAGTCACGATTGTTTCTGTACCATCTATGCAAACGTCAACACAATGGAAAAGCCTAACATCTTGGAATTTTTATGAAAATGATTTTGACCTTATGATTTACCTTAAAGGGTGAGTTTTTAAAAAAGGGAATATTGCAGATGTATTTGCATCTCTCCCTTAAATGTAAAACTTATTTGCCACCCTTCCTTTCTAGAGATAACCACTATCCTGAAACTGGTGTGTATCCTTATCACTGTGTTTATATATTTTACTACACAATACATGTTGATTAATAATATATACCATTTTAGGTGGCTTTAACATTACCTAAATTGTATTATATTATATATATATTATACAGCCTCTTTTTTCCTCTCAACAATATATCTTGAGAATTATTCATGCTGCTACATGTGGATATACTTTATTTACTTTAACAGTTGTACAATATTCCATTGTATGAATATGCCATAACTTATTTATCCACTCCATTTACCTATTAAAAGAAAGTTGTGTGATTTCCTTTTTTTTTTTTTTTTGGTATTATGAACAATGTTGGATTTAATTTTCATATATATGCATATCACATATACAGATGTGAGAGTTTTTTATATTTAAAAGAAGTAGTCTTGGCTATGCTGGGTAGGTAAAAAATGAATATAAGATGATGAACTTAACCTATATATTGATATTATAAATCTATATATTTATAGGTTATCTAGCTTATGGGATAAGCTTTTTCATTTTAATTGGGAAGCAAATGACTATTTGTAATATTAGTTGTATGAAAAACTATATTTCAAATTCTAAACAAATACAACATAAACAAAAGATAATGTTTTGGAAACACAATGTGCTTTTTAGTTGAAAGTTGTTTATCTTATTAATGTCCTACTCTAAACTTAGTTAAAAAGTTACTTAGCTGTTAACAGGGAAATAACCTTTAGAAATAATGTTACTATGTGACACATTCATCTCTAAACGCTGTATTCAGCAAAGGTAAGCTCACAGAGAATCCCATTTTCTAGTAGGTAAGAGAATCAAAGAAAGAAATGGGAACTATTTTTCATTACAGCTTGTAATCACAGTTCTAATTTCTAAGGACTGAGGGTAAACCAAAAATGTTGGATAATGGAGATTCATTATCACAACTTAAAAGAAACAAATTACTCTCTCATAAATTCTGGGTAATCTGTCTCTTTCAAACTATCTAGTAATGAATTTCTATTTGTTTACAGATCAGGTGGAAGTACCTTTTCCATACATGGACAGTACAACTTCCCATCTTTTATCTGTCTTCATTTATCTGAAGCTTGTGTGGACCTAGAATTTTTATTTCATGTTTGACCCCAAAGCAGGTAGATAAGTATCAAATTCTATATTTACTGACTGAGAAGACAAAACCATTTCAAATGGTTAATTTCATTCTATTACTGCCTTTGTCAAGAAAGATCTAAGTAGTACTGGCAGTATCTGGGGAAAATCTGTAATGAATTGTATATAATCTAATAAAAAATACTTAACATCTTCCTATTAACATATTTTTGTCAAGAATTCTCATATACTGGAGGGAAAAGACTCTTCATGCAAATATTTTCCTAAACAGAAACTGCCATCCACAGACGCAGACTCAGGCAGTCGGCTTCCCCTGTGGGACTGGCCACAACTGGACCTCTTCCCCTGCTCTTTTGGACCATTGATGTTGTGTAGGTGAAAAAGCAGTTATTTGCTGAAAGTTTCTTTTGTGCCTGAGCCTGTGTTCCCATGACCCACCATGTAGCAACTTGCTCCACACATACAGGTGGCTGTGACAGGATGGTTTATTTTAGCCATCTTCCATCTATCTCCATATTGATCACCAGAATGAATTCAGCTGATCTGGATGTAGAAATATCACTCAAAGTATCCTGGGTTTGTTTTGGGAACTTGGAAAGAACCAGCCATAACTCTTTTTACTATTCCTTTATGACTTTTTACTGTGTAGGCTCTCTGAAAAAGTTTTCAGTTTTTCAGTGCTGCAATGGCTTTGTCCAATACTCAGATTTGGTATCTGGAGGCTCAAATGTTTTATATCTGTCTTGTCCACAGGGACAACACACATTCTCCAAATCAGCTCTATCAGAATTAAAGGGAATAGTTTTGTTTCCCCACCTGTCTTCCCAATTTTCCTCTTCAACAATCATTCAGAATTCTGGTGGAGGGTTGAGGAATGAAATCTATTACGCCTTTGCAGATGCTAAGTCATATTCTTCTCCATTCTTTCATTAAACTTTCATTAAACTTTAAAATAGCAAGGAAGCATAATTCATAGGCAGAGATTTTTCACAAGCTTTTTGCAAACATATTATATCCCCCTCCTTGCCTGGAGATGAGTCTCCTCAAAGGAGATTTCATGTGCCTGGTAGAGCCTATAAATAAATTGTAGGATTCTATCAGGGAGAAGGCAATAAAAAGGCTAGGCTAACTGCTCAGAATTGGGAAGACTAGCTATAACAGTTTGATGAAATTAAAAGTAGTTTTTTCTTCTAATATGTTCTGTGAACAGATAAGTCTGTTAACAGGTAAGCTAGTGTTAACCAGCTGAGACTAGGCTGGTAATAGATGGGGGCAACTTTGTATATAAGCCCATGATATTTCAAGATGAGAGAAGAAAATAAAAATAATGACAGTTTTAATAACAATTCAATTTACCAACATGAACATTTAAAGTAAACCATTGCTTTTTAGTTGTATCCTTTTCTCATCATATATAATTTTGAGTAGAAACTGGTATATTTACAGCATATGTACCTCTGTGATTAAATCTTTTATTGTTATTGGAAATAAAACCCACTAGAGTAAACCCATCATTCTTGTCCACCTCAGTGAATCAATCCTGATCTACTAAGAACTTAAACGTGGAACTTTCTATGTCCAAGACATTGGTCTAAAGGTTTTACTTCATTCAATCCTCACAATAATCCTTATAGATAGTTAATAATGTTATCCCCATATTACAGATATGAAGAAATTGATTTTAAGAGAGGCTGACTTACAAAAGCCACACACCTTTTATGTAGTGAAGCTGAGTTTTGAAGGCAGAACTGTGATTACATACTACTCTAAATTCTCTAAGGTAGTTCTAACCATGATATCTCTAGAAACAGGCTAGCAGTACTCACTTAGGAAGGCATAGAGATTATAACCTTGATGAAAGGAATAGAGAAGTTATGCCAATGATAGATTTTTGGATACACCTTGAAGAAAAAGTTCCACGAATGGGTGCTATTAACATTAACTAAAAAAAAAGTAAGGCCTAATGAGTTTGCAAATCCTTGCATGAAAAAAAGGCAATGTAAAATTAATTGCATGATACGTTACAGTTTGTATTTTCTTCTCATGCAAGAGTGCGTAACATGGGAGGCAAGATTTCTGGAATGGCAGAGTGGGTATCCTCAGATCTTCTTGTCAACCAATCATTTAATTGGAGAAAATTATTTTAAAAAATAATGTAGGAGGTGGATGTGGCTCAAGTGGTTGAATGCCTGCTTCCCACATGGGAGGTCCTGGGTTCAGTCCCTGGTGCCTCCTAAAAACAAAAGCAAACAATAAGCAAACAAACGAAAAAACCAAACTCAGGGAAGCTGATGTGGCTCAGTGGTTGAGTACCGGCTTTCCACATATGAAGTCCCAGATTCAATTCCTGGCCCCGGTACTTCAACAACAACAACAACAAAATGTAAAGTCTCTGGAATCATAAGGGCATCCAGCAAATGGAGAAACAGTCATTTATGAATATTTACTAAATCTTGGTGAGAGTAGTGACTATCTAGCATTGGAGCCATGGCCTACTCCTCCTCTTCTGCACCCAGGTCCATCCTATGGAAACTATTCTCATTGTACTATATGGGAGATTGCAGCCAAGACGATGGGAGCTCCTTCTCCCATAGCTCCCAGTATAATTTTACCAAGGAGGGGAATGCCATTGATGTTTCTCATTTTCTGCAGCCCTGTGTTGTAGAAGCACTATTCCGACACAAAAAGCCACATATTGTATGATTCCATATAGGTAAAATGTCCAGAATAGTCAAATCCTAAACACAAAAAGTAAATTAGTGGTTTCTAGGGCCTGGGGGAAGGGAAAATGGGGTATGACTGCTAATGGGTATTGGGTTTATTTTGAAAGTGATGAAGTATTCTGGAATTAGATGGTAATGTTAGCTGTATAACCCAGTGAATATACTAAAAACACTGAATTTTATGGTGTCTGGATTGTATCCTAATAAATAAAGGGAAAAAAACAAAGCAACCCCCCCCACAATATACCACCATAGGATTTCACTTATTGAGTCTGCTAATAAACACATTTCTAGTATCTCAGAAAACAAAAATAAACAAAAAACCTATTAACTCCTTGAAATGATTGCAGCCTCCATGTAACAAACACATCCAATGATATCAGAGGTTGCACACCACTGTCATAGAAATAGACTTCACAATGTTAGTTCAAGAAATTTACAAACAAATAAATAATGAAAAATTAATGACATCAATTCCCAAGGGGAGGAGAGATAAATATTCAGGATTATTATACTGTGTTATCTCAAATGTCCAGTTTTCACCAAAAAAATTGCCAGATATGCAAAGGAATAGGAAAGTATGGCCCATATATAGGGAAACAAAAGCAGGCAATTGAAATTGCTTTTGACTTAGCAGACAAAAACTTCAAAGCAGTTCTTATGAATATGTTCAAAGAAATAAAAGAAACCTTGGCTAAATAATTAAAGGAAAGTATGCTGATGACAATGTGTCATTAAAGAGGAAATATCAATAAAATAGATTAAAGGAATCACATGGAAATCTTGAATTGAAAAGAACAATAACAAAAATGAAATTTTCACTAAAAGGGCTCAACTGTAAATTTGCAATGGCAAAAGAAACGAAGTCAACTTGAAGATGTATCAATGGAGAGTATACAATATGAAAAACAGAGAAATGAATGCAGAAAAATAAACAGTCTCAAAGAAATGTGGGGAACTATTAAATATACCATTATATTTTTAACATGAGTATCAGAAAAAAGGAGACGAGATAGAAGAATATTCAAAGACATAATGGCTAAACCCCTCCCCTATACCTCACTGGCACAGCATGGAGCTGGCCCATGCTCCTAATGTGGATCCCTGGTCCTAACTCCAGGGGGGGAGCAGAGTAAGCCTTGTGTACATACTGGGAGCATGTATGTATGGCCCAATCTATTGGGGGTTGTCTGAGGGACTCACAGTCCTAGAACTTGCCTTACATGTAAAAGGTGGCTCACAGAGCTCTCCTACAGAATGCTGTGGGAAAGAATTCAAATGGCTCTCTGGGTCTAAATTTCAGTGATAGCATTAAAATATCAAAATGTCCAGGTTTTTACAAAAGATTAGAAAACATATACAGAAAGAAGAAGCGATGATCCAGGCAAAGGAAAAGATTAAAGCATTAGAAACCATCAGTGAGAGGATCAGACCTGGGACACTGAGACACAGACTTAAAAAAAAAATGGTCCTAAAAATTCTTAAAGAGATGAAGGAAAACACCGACAAAGAGCTAAAGAACTAAGTCAGGAAAATGATTGAGGATCACAAAGATAATAACAATATAGAGAGGGAAATTATAAAGAGGAACTACTCAGAGCTGAAGACCATAGTAATAGAAATTTAAAATTCCCTAGAGTTGTTAAACAGCAGATTGGAACTGGCAGAAGAAAGAATCCGAGGACTTGAAGATAAGACAATTGAAATCACTCAGTCTGAGGAGTATAAAGAATGAAGAAAAGTGAACAGAGCCTGAGGAACCCATGGCACACCATCAAGCTTACCAGTGTATGTTTAGTGGGTATCCCTGGAGGAAGAGAAAGAGAAAAATGGGTAGAGAGAATATTCAAAAAAATAATGGCTGAAAACTCCCCAAATTTAATGAAAATCATGAATATATAAATCCAAGATACTCCACGGACTCCTAACAGGATAAACCTAAATCGACCCACACTGTACTGTGTTATAATTAAACTGTCAAATGCTGAAGATAAAGAGAGATAATAAAAGCCTCAAGAGAGAGGCGACATGCCACATACAAGGGGTCCTCAATAAGATTAAGTGCCAATTTATCATCAGGAACCATGGAGGCAGGAAAGCAGTGGGAAGACATACTTAAAATATTGAAAGCAACAAAACATTGCCAACCAAGGACTCCATACTTGGCAAAACAGTGTTTCAAAAATGATGGCAGGATTAAGACATTCCCAGATAAACAAAAGCTGAGGGACCTCATCACCTCTAGAACAGCACTACCAGAAATAATTAAGGAAGTTCTGCAGGTTGAAAGAAAAGGATGCTAGATAGTTGATTGAAGCCATATGAAGAAATAAACATCTCCAATAAAGATAATGGCATGGTTCGTAACTCCATCTTTTACTTTCTAAAAGATCTAAATGTCAAATGCATGATATGCAATGAAAATCAATAGTTTGGGACTCATAATATATAAATATGTAATTTGTGACAAGAACAACATGAAGGTGGGGGGCAAAGGGGTATATGAATACACTTTACGCATACTATTGAAGTTAAGGTAGTATCAAAGCAAACAAGATTGTCATATATTTAGGATATTAGATTCAAGCCCCATGGTAACCACAAAGAAAATATCAGAGAATATGCAAACTTATAGAGATAGAAAGAAGAGTACAGGTTACCAGGGCTAGGGGACAGGTATAATGGGGAGATAATGCAAAATAAATGTAGGGTTTCTGTTTGGGTCAAAGGGAAAGATTTAGTAATGGATGGTGGTGAGTACTGAAACATTGTGAATATGATTAATCACATAAATGTCATGTTTAGGAAGGGTTGGGATGGAAAGATTTATATTGTATAAATGTTTTCACAATTAAACAAAAGAAAGAAAAACTAAAGAGATAAGGACAATTATATCCAATACATGATACTGGATAGGATCTAAGAATGGAGAAGTTTCAAAAGAACATTATTGGGACATATGAAAAAATTGGAATATAGAATGTAAACATCATATTAATTTTAAATTTCTTGAACTTGATTACTATACTTAGGGTGATTATATTGAATATTCTTGTTAATAGGAATTATATATGGAAGTGTTATGTGTTCAAAGCATATGATGTGTGCACCCTGCTTTAAAATGTTCAGAAAATAGATAGACAGACAGACAGATAGTACATAGATGGTAGACAGGTGACAGAATGATTTGGCAAAGGAGGCAAAATGTTAAAATTGGTGCATCTGGGTATCTGAGGGAGTAGGGCTCTGTTGACATTCTCCATATGGGGTTTCTATGATTTTTGCAACTGTCTTGTAAACTTGAAATTATTTCAAAGTAAAAAGTTAAATAAAGACCCAGATTGGAAAATAGATTATATAACCCCATCCCACTTAAACCATGATACTATTTATATGAATTAAAAACATATCTCAATAAAATATCTAGGAATAAATTTAACAAAGAGGTGAAAGACTTGCACACAGAAAACTATTAATAAGATGTTAATACTACCTAAAGTGATGTACAGATTTTCAACTCAATCCCTATAAAAATTCCAGCAGGCTTTCTTGCAGAAATGGTAAAGTCAATCCTCAAAATTGGAAGAGCCCCCAAATAGCCAAAGACATCTTGAAAAAGAAGAAAAAGTTGGAGGTCTCACACTTACTGACTTCAAAACTTACTACAAAGTTATAATAATAAAAACAGTTTGGTACTGGCATAATAGACCAATGAAATTAAATTAAAAGTCCAGAAATAAACTCACATATTTTTAGTTAACTGACTTTCAACAAGGGTGCCAAGTACATTAAATGGGGTAAGAACAGTCTCCTCAACAATGGTTCTCAAAAAACTTGCTGTCCATATGCAAAAGAATGAAGGTGGACCCCTACCTCACATCATATACAAAAATTGACTCAAAATGGATACATAACCTAAATGTAAGATCTAAACCCATAATGCTCTTAGGAAGACATGTAGGAGTAAATCTTCAAGACAGTAGATTTGGCAATGATTTTTTAAGATATGGTATAAAAACCATGAGCAACAAAGAAAAAGTAGATAAAATGGACTTCATCAAAATTAAAAACTTTTGTGCAAAGGTCATTATAAAGAAAATGAAAAGACAACATACAGAATGGGAGAAAATAGTTCTAAATGATATATCTGATAAGGCTTTTGTATCCAGGATATATAAAAACACCTACCACTCAACAACAAAAAGACAAATAACCCAATTAAAAGTGTGCAAAAGACTTAAATAGATATTTCTCCAGAGAAAATACACAAATGGCCAGTAAGCACACGAAAAGACATCACCAACCATTATGGAGATACAAATCACAATCACAATGAGGGGACGGATGTGGCTCAAATGGTTGGGCATTCGTCTCCCATATGGGGAGATCTGGGTTCAATCCCCAGGACCTCCCGGTAAAATAAAGAAAAATATAGAAGTTGCGTGGGCCGCCAGGCCCTGCGAGTGGGCATGCCGTCAGGCCCCGCATGCGGGCGTGCCAGGCCCCACTGAACCATGCAGGAAGATGATGATGTAATAGGAGAGTGACAAGACAAGACACACCGAAAAACCAGGAACTGAGGTTGCGCAGGTGGCAGAACGCCTCTCGCCCACGTCGGAGGTTCCCAGGATTGAATCCCGGTGAAGACAGGAGGAGAAGGAAGAGAGAGCAGGAAACAGACACAGAGAATTGCCCAGAGAATGGACACAAAAACAGCAAAAACGAAGGTGGGGTGGTGTAAAAATGGATGAAAGTAAATAAATAAATAAATCTTTGGGAAAAAAAAACAACAACACAATGAGATACCACCTCACATCCAATAGAGTGCCTATAATTTTAAAAAGAGATAAAGATAACAAGTACTAGGAAAGATGGAAAGAAATTGGAACACTGGTGCACCTTTGGTGGGAATGTAAAATGTTATAGCTGCTGCGCAATTAGTTTGTCAGTTTCTCATAAAATTAAGCATAGAATTACCATATGATCAGGGCATTCCACTTCTAGACATATTCCCCCAAAAACTGAAAACAGGGACTCAAACAGATACTAATACACTAATGTTCATACAACATTATTCAGAATAGCCCAAAGGTGGAAACAACCCTAGTGTCCACAGACAGATAGACGGATAAACAAAATGTGGTATGTATCCATACAATGGAATATTATTCAGCCGTAAAAAGAATGAAGTTCTGATACCCGCTACAACATGATGAATCTTTAAAATATTATGCTAGGTGAAGTATGCCAGGCACAAAAGGATAAATATTGTATGATTTCACTTATACGAAATATCTAGAACCAGCAAATTCATAGACGTAGAAAATAGACAATAGGTTACCAGTGGCTGGGGTATAGAGTTTCTGTTTGTGGTGGTGATGGTTAACTACTGTGAGAATAATTAGTACCATTGAATCGTATACTTGAAAGAAAAAAATTTTTTCCAAAAACATTAAAAAGAGAAATAGTAGCTAAAAACTCACCTCATTTGATAAACATTCATCTACACATCCAAGAGGCTCAATGAACTCCAAGTAGAATAAATACAGAGACCCCAGCCAGAATAATCATAGTCAAAATGTTGAAAGCCAAAGATAAAGAGAAAAATTTGTAAACAATAAGAGAAAAATGACTCACCATGTACAAGGAAACACCAATAAGATTAACATCTGATTTCTCATTAGAAATGGTGAAGGCCAGAAGAAAGCAGAAAACACATTCAAAGCACTGAAAGAAAAACAAACAACCTGTCAACCAAGAATTTTATACCATAATAATTTTTGACAAAAGTCAAGACAAAATATATTTCCAGGTACACAAAAGCTGAGAGGATTTATTGCTAGGATACCTGCCATACAAGAAAATATAAAGGAAGTTCTGCAAGCTGAAAACAAACAGTTATTCAAATCCATCATACACACGCAAACAAAGAGCTCTGGTAAAGGTAATTATTTAGGTAATTATGAAAGACAATATAATAGTATTTGTCTTCTTTCTTCTCTTGACTGGTTTAAAAAGCAATTGCATAAAACAATATGTATAGATTATTGCATTGTTGGGCTCCTAACATATAGAAATGTAAAGCATTAGAACAGCAACACAAAAGAGGTGGGTGGGAACAAAGCTATATTGGAATAGAAGTGACACTGATTGTCAGTCTATCCCATAAGAAGAAATGAAGATAATCAGCAACAGTAAAGAAGGAGGTTAATATAACAAGTCCTATACAGATAAATGCTCTTCTTTCTTCTTTTGGCTTCTGTAAAATTTATAAGATTATATAAAATAAAAATTATAACAATGTATTCTTGGATGATAGCATATGCAGTCCTAATATGTATGACAATAAAAACATGAAAGATGGGGGGGCGGGTTAGAATGGAAACGTACAGAAATTAAGTTTCTATATTTTCCTGGAATTAAAATAGCATAAATCTTAAATAGATTTTGATAAGTTAATGTGTATTTTATAATCCCAAGAGCAACCACTAATAAAACAATTTTTTAAATATAAAAAAATCATTAAAGATACAAACTTGTTAGAGTAGAAATTATACACTTAAAGAAGTAAAGAAGGAATAAAGAAACAAAAATAGGCAAAAGATATGTACTAAACAAAAAGCAAAATGGCGGATATAAATCCAACCAGATCAATAATAGCACTAAATGTGAATAGAATAAATAGTCCTTTGTAAAGATCAACAAAATCAACAAACCTTTAGTTAGAATGACCAGGAAAAAAAAAGAGAGGGAGAAAACACGAATTACTACAATCAGGAATGAAAGAAGGGAAATCAGTACCAAACTTATATAATGAAAAAGGATTCTAAGGAAACACTTTGAACAACTGTATGCCAAAATATTTGATAAATTTGAGCTTATCAAATATTTGATATTTGATAATATTTGAACCCCATATGGCTTCACTGGTGAATTTTACCAAATTTTAAAAGAAATAATACCAATCCTTTGCAAACTCTTCCAAGAAGAGGATGTATCAATTCCCAACTCATTCTATCAAGACAGTTTATCTGGATACTCAAACCAGCAAAGACATCCCAAGAAATGAGAACTACATACATATCTGAAAGGAAGAAATAAAATAATCTCTATTTGTAAATGACACGATCTTATATATAGAATCCTAAGGAGTCAACTTTAAAACTGGGTAAAACAAAACAAAACAAAAAGAACAGGAAGTTTGCAGGGTACAAGATTGATTTACAAAAATCAATTATATTTCTTTACACTAACAATAACTTTTTCTGGTGAAAAGCCCTCCCTAGGTAAGGAGTCTAATAGGAGACCTACTTTTTTAGTGTTGAAGAGTTAACCAATAATAAGCCTTTCCTTCCCACACTCTGAGAAGACTGCAGGGGAAATTAACTTTGCACAGAGCAGTGTGAGAGGAAAGAAGTTGTGGGCACTGGCTAGCCCTCATGAAATTTTGCAGCCTGGGTAGGCCAGGTAAATGCGAACTCTGTACTTTATTTCAGGTTCTCCTGAATTAGTAGGGCTCCCAGATGCCTGACCAAAAAAATTCTATCAAAGTCTGCAACCTTCATCCTAGGCCTCAAAAACTCTGTATGTGGGAGTCATTAGAACTGCTCACAAATATTCTAGTTCTACTCCTTCTGGGTACTTGGAAAGATTGTATTTCCCATCGTCTTAAAGTCAGATGTGACCATGTGACTTTATTATTCCAATGAAATGTGAGTGGAAAGGGTATGTGACACAGTCTGGTTGGAAGACTGAGTCTTGGTGCATGGATTGCACCTCACTCTGGCAGGTGAACTCTCCGCTGATCTGGGATGGATATGTATCATTAATGAAAAAAATAAACCTTTGTTGTTTTAAACCACTAAGCTTTGAGGGTTCTACAGCATGATATAGTCTATCCTGAATAATACACTGAAAGTGTTTTTCAAGTAAAATAGGAAATATGTAATAAAAAAGAACCCAGTATTCAAGGAAACAGGACCCATTAGCTGTATCCAGCAAAAGAAAAAGCAGAAAATGATCCAAAATTACTTCATTGAAATTAGTAGACATAGATTATAAACAACTATGATTGTTATGCTTTGAGAAATAAGATAATCCTAAAAAATGTGACCTAGAATATTTTAAAAAGAGCCAGATATAATTTATGAAAAATATAATAACTAGAATTTAAAACTCAGTAGTTTTAACTGAAGATTAAACATAGCTGAAGTGCAAATTAGTGGACAGGTAGAAAGATCATAATAAATTATTGAGAATAAAAAAGAAATATAAAAATAATATGGGAGAATTTGAGAGACATGGAATACAAAGTGAGAAAGTGTAAATATGTTCATTAGGAATTCCAGAAGGAGACAAGAGAGGCAGTGGGGAAGAAACAGTTCTGCTTAGTTTGGTTTAATGGATTACAGGACTTTTGAAACACAGAATCAATAGATTCAGGATGTCCAATAAATCTCATACAGAATAAGTAAATGGATATTTATACTTAGATACTTAACATTAAAACCAGAGAAGACCAATGATAAAAAGAAAATCTTAAAGTAGTCAGAAAAAGAAGACAAATTACTTGTAAAGAAGAAACATTTGGACTGATGACTGATTCAAGAGCCACACTTTTATACAGAATCCACTGAAATGATATTTTGAATGTGCTAAAAGAATATAATTGCCAATCTAGATTTCTATACACAGTTAAATATATCTCAACAATGAAGACAAAATAAAGATATTTTTCAGAAAAACAAAAACAACTCAGTCTTAACAGACCTTTACTAAAAATATTCTATAGTAGAGATTCTCAACCTTTACTTTTCATGATTGTCCCATATGAGATTAAGTTGACTTAAAATAATTCATTTCATTAAATGAAATTTATCCAAAATGAGGAAAATTAAGTATTTAATATGATTTTGTTTTGTTTTGTTTTTAGGTAGCGCCGAGGTTTAGAGGGCTACAAAACATTGCGATAACATTTTTGGCCTGAAAGAACGTTTGCCCCTGTGGTTGCAATATTAGTCCCGTTAAGAATGTATGTCCTAAAAAACGTATTTTGACCAGAAGCCATAGTAATCTTTTACAGAAGATCTGAGAGGCAAGAAGGAATGAAGAGCAAAAAAAGTAGAAATACTGGGATGGTGATGTCCACTCCAACTCCAAGTGAGAGAGGGCTTATATCCCATGGATATGGTGGGTGGGATGATCCTGCCTGCAGATGCAGGCCCTCTCCATTCCCTGGGAATTGGAGGTTAGCCTGAGTACTGTTGTGGCAACGGATGTAGGCCATTTTAACTCAGCACACACCACTAAGAACTGAGTGGGAGAGAGTGTGGTCTACAGTGTGAACTGTGGTCTATGGTTGGTGGCAAGGCTCCAGGATGTGTAAGTTCATTGAGGGTGGTGGGCCACACTGTGGGAGATGTTTGTGTGGGATGTGGTGGGAGGTGTGGGAGGTGGGAAACATGGGAATCCCAGTGGGTTCCGTGTAATATTTTGGGTAATCTAAGCACCTCTTAAAATATATGTATATATATATATATAAATAACATTTTTGTAAGCAAATACCCATATATGCATATATATTTATATATCATTTTGCAAATGTTTGTATGTATTGTGAGAATTTTGATTTTTACCCATAATAAAAAAAATAAATAAATTAAAAAAAAAAAAAAAGTAGAAATACGAGTGAAGGATAAATGAATATTGATTCTATAAATAAGAATAATACCCCATGAAATTTGGAATAAACTATATCTATGAGTCATTCATAATATGTAATTAGACAGAGCTAAACCGCTGCAATGTTCTAAAGTCTTTGCAGTTTTCGGGAGGAGGTAAAGATAGATATTAGTTTTAGGATTTTATAAGTTAATTGTGAATATTGCAATTCGTGGCCTAAACAAACAAAAAACCAACTTAGTTTGCCAGATTGTTATAATAAATACCACAAGCATTTATTGACTCACGATATTAGGGCTGAAAATCCAAAATCAAGGTGCGGGGGTGCGGGGGTGCTGGGGTGCTATGCTACTGGCAGCCACAATCGATAGAGTTCTTTGGTTTGTACTGCTGCCTCCAGTCACGTGGTGACATTCACTCCTTTCAGCTGCTGTTTCTTGACTTCGGCTTCTGGTTCCTCCTCAGTTTCTCTGTTACGGCTTCCAGTTTCTTCTCTTTATAAAGCCTTGGGTAATACGAATTAAGACCCTCTCCAATTTAGTTGCCTACACCTTAATTAAAAACCTCTTCAAAAAGTCCTATTTACACATGAATTTACACTCACAGGAACACCAATTAAGATTAAGAACATGCCATTGCTGGGGTAAATAATTCAGTCTACCATACAACCCAGAATCAAAACAAAAGAGGAACAAAGCATATAATTCCAAAGTAGTAGAAGGCTGAAAAAATTTTTAAAAATCCAAAATAGTGGAAAAAAAAAAAAAGGTGGAAAAAACTAAAATCATGGGGACAAAAAGAAAGAACATAGATTTTACAAATTTAAATCTAAATTTGTTAGTAACACATTAAATACATTCACTATTCTGATTAAAAGATAGTGAGATTGTGTTAAAGGCATAAAACAAAACAAAATACAGCAAAATCTTAGCTACAAGCTATTAACTATAAAGGTACAGAAAGACTGACAACAACATAAAGTAAAAAGATATACCAAATATACTCAGCAAAAGAAAACAAGTTGAGCAATATTGTTATCAGAATAAATAGATTTTGAGGCAAAAAGCATTACTATATGTATAGAATATCATCTCATAACGATCAAAGTTCAATTCATTTGGAAGACATAAGAAAATTAAAATTTGTATGCACTGGATAACATAAATTCAAAGTATGTAAGGCAAAAATTAACAGAAATGCAAATAGAAAAAGAAAATTCCCCAATAATAATTAAATATTTTAACACATATCTTTCAGTAATGAATAGAATTGGCAGACCAAAAAACACAAAAACAAAAACAAAAAACAAACCCTATAAGGAAGACACTAAAAATGCATGCATTGTGATTATGTGTATAATAAATTCAAAAACAGATGAATATAAATTATTTAAGGATATGTGTACAGGAATAAGACAATAAATATGAGAAAATTATGACAATGATCAGAATTTGGTTGCCCCTGGGGTTCTGAGCAAGGAGGGGTGCTGGAGGCTTCTATGTCGCTGGCAAGGTTTTAGGTGGTGACCTGGGTGGTAGGTCCATGCGTGTTTGCTTTGTACTTATTTGGAAACGTTACATACGTGGTATGGTCTTTTCTTATGTGTTTTATATTTTATAGTCAACAAATAAAGCTTTTAAAACTAAACAGAATTCTAAATTTCATGCAATTTAAAAAATTTATAATGAGAAGTAGCAGTTAAGGAATATATTTATGGAAGAAATTAAGTGAGTCTGGATCTGGCACTTGACGGCTAAGACAGATTTGAATGACATAAAGGAAGTGAATATCATTCCTGTTTGAGAGGGGGTAAAAAACACTCCTCTATTTACTGGTAGAGGCAGAAATTAGTATGGGAATATTTAAAGAGACCTGATCTTTCAGAAAGTGAAGAGAGAGAAACCAGCTATATGCTTCCTAGACTAGTTAAGATTAGTTGAGTAAATTGTTTGGCTTCCCTCCCACCTACATTTTAGAAAAGCCATATCCCAGGGTGGGTGTAGAAGAAATGGCCTCTGACCATTCTTGTGGCTTTTGACCATCACTTTAGTCAATAGGGGACTTATAGTTGACCTACTGTTTAAAGCTCTAATTGCTTTTCACATATTAACTCCCAATCACAAATAGACTTTAAGTACATACTGTAATTAGTCACATCTTAGAGTAAGGAAACTGAGGCAGAGGGAATGTGAGAACTTGAATGGGTCACATAGTGACTTAGCGGTGGAGCTAGAGCGTGAATGCAGGCAGGCAGTCCAGAGGCCATGCTCTAATGACAAGTTTTTCACCACCATATGGCCTCCTCGATACTAAGGAATATGTTGCGTATTCCTTATGCAATGGAAAAAATGGAAAATGTTGAATATGAAATGTTGAAAAAATTGAAAATATTGAATATGTTGCATATTCCATAAAGGAATGGAAAAATTAGAAAATGGAGCTATTGGGGCTGTTGTGGGGTGGCATGTAGGGAGAGAGAATGTGTAATTGTTTAAGTCTAGACATTCTCAGTTTAAATTTAATTTGCATTCATGATTATAGCTTCTGAATACATTAACTACTGGTTTAATATTTTTCTCAAATACAAGGAAAATGGCCAATTCCAAGCCTTACAAATTTTCAAATAAAACACTAAAATTTCTTTATATGAAACTTATTAATACAACAAATATGCTTTAGAAGTTACTTTTAGGCTCCCTAATGTTTACTTTGGCAGGTAAAATGGAAAGACATCATCTTCTTAGGGAAAGTAATAAAGTTCATGCTATGAATTTTTAAATGCCATTTTAAACCACAAAATGCTGTTTTAATATATTATCATACCATAAATCATTTATTGTGCAATCTTTTAAGGTAAACTTCATTGCAATGCAACAGGAAAACAAATGAAACTGAAAGTTCTCTCTGATTTCTAATTAGCACTTATATTTTACAGAGCCATTATTTCATTAAAATATTGAAACCTGTAATCTTGGTTGAAATTTTTCCCTCTTAAACCAGAAAATAACATTTAGGAACTCTAATAATAAAAAAACAGCTCATAATTAAACTCAATTCTATTGATAGTGGTCCTACGTGTCACAGAAGTTATGAAATAATAGAAAAAGAATAAATAAAATCTATCCCCCTTATTAGAGATAGAAAGTCTAATTGGTACATCCTGACCCAATACTTTATGCATGATTATATAACCCAGGATATTTAAGATGTGCATATGGGAATTCCGAAGATTATAACCAATTTGATTCCTTCAAATAAGAATTTAATATCTATATCATTACCTTGTTGTTTTAATGATTGAATTTAGAGTTTTTGAATGTTTATTTTAATCACTGAATAAAGGATACACACGATTGGGCTGTCTATTTGCAGGTTTTCCCAATTAGCATCTAATGTCAGTTTACCACATTTATAAAGTTTTTCAACAAATATTAATCTGCTATAGATGAGTTGTTGTTGAGTTTTTAGCAGTTATTAATTTTCCTCACATTTACTCTCTGAATCCACGGAAAAAGTAGACTACCATTAGTGATTCCAAATACTGACAGAGACCAGCAGGGGAGGTTGAAAATATTTTTATTGGTCTACATTGATTGATGGAAATAGGGACAATTTAGGAAATTTTTCTAATAACTAAATTAATTCAATTACTTATTCCAGAATTACACTGTTAAATTTCTTTCATGAAATTAGTATGGAAATCTATGGAAACTTTGTTTTATTTTTTAAGAGCTTTCTTTGGATCTACCTAGAACCCTAATTTTCTCTAAATATTTTCTGGCCTATGAAAATACAAAAACGCGATCACAAACCTCAAACCAAAAAGAACACAAAACAGCAAATTTGCAATCAATTGACCAGAAGGGAGACACATTAAAATAACATTTGTGGACTGATAACCAGAAAAGTCTTGAATAATAAGCATCTTTAACAATTATCATGTATATAATTCAATAAAAAGCTTAAGACTTTCCCTACTAGGGGAGAAATGGTCATCTAACCCTAAATAAGCTTTCCCAGTTTTGTGAGAAAGTGAAACAATACCAACACTAAAAACAAAGCAAAACACCCAAACCAACAACAACAAAGAGTTGTGTGAGCCATAAAACAAAGTTGACATTGTATCAATTCACTGGGAAGACATAAAAAAATTAAAATTTGTATACGGTGTTTTTTTTTTTTTTTTTTCTTTTTTTTAGGTTTACAGAAATTTATTAAAATGAGGCGATTTAATCTTGTATCATGAGTCATTACATGTAATTGAAGCAGACTGGGTTTAAAGAAATTAAAATTCTGATTTTAATCTTGTGAGTATCCATCCAGCTGTCTTTCAAATGGTTAAGAGCTGCATGGTTGACTGTCAAGAAAAACCTTGAAGCCTTCAGGTAAATGAAGTCTACCTGTGTTCTCCACAAAGGTGAATTCCTAGTCCTGAAAGGGTATAGAAAAAGGCATTTGTACAAAACCCACTGTAATAAACCAAAGCCCTTAACAGTTTGTGGCAAATTATCTTTTCTACAGTAAGCTGCTTCAGCCAGATACACGGTGTGTTTTTAATATCTAGCTCACCATCACACTTCTCACCATTACTCTTAGTAGGCAAAATTCTCATACTGGCCACCTCATAAGCCATTGTAGAATCTATAGATTACTCTTTCTATAATACATAATGATTCTATTTCATCAGTAGTGGCCAGGCAGGGATGGTTTCCTGAGACAGAATAAGGCTATTTACAGAATTCACTGAAACATATGCAGTGTGAATACATAGCCTATAGGATAAGTAATAGGATTTATTTCCTCCACTGGCCCTCTGGATGAGAACCGTTTGTGGAGGCCATATCAGACATTAGGACCTTAACCTATCCAGCAGAACAAGAGACGAGAAGTGGCCTTTTAGATTTCCTAGCAAGTTGAGGTTTGCCTACAGTACTTCATTTAATCTTTACACAATTCCTATAAAGTAGGAACAAAGAGCATCATGAATTTAAATATCATTGTGCAGGAGCCATGTTTATTTTCTTTTCAGTATTCCAATTTTAGTACACACTCTCATAATGATTTCAGTTTAATACTTCACAGATATCCAAAGAGATTCTGACGACAGTATTTAGGACCTTTCCTATGTCCTTAGCAGTTCCTTATTTCTGAGTAAGATTCAATGTCCTGAGGCTGAATTGGTTTCCAACATCCTGCTTTGTGTGCTCTGCCTCATGTCTGTGGTATGTCCAACATCATTATGCCTTCAGGGTTTTGTTCACGTGTTTGGGGCAGACTGCTTAAGCCTCATACAATTCTTCTATTGTAAGTTCTTCCTTTTCTTCAAGGTCATCTCATGTTTTACTCCCTCAATGAAATTATTCAACATGAGGATCTGTATCTCTTTCAGTCTTCATAGCTCTTTATCCATGTGGGTTTTTCTTTCGACATATTACCTCTATCATGGATTATTTGAAGGAACCATATCTTGAACAGCTAATTTAGGAGGCTGGGGGACCCAGTATATAATGGCTCTCTCTTTTCTACTTGAGTTTTGAAGCAAATGAGAATTAAGAGACTAACAGATACGATTAACTAGTATCTTAGTTACTGATAAAACAAAAACATGCCTTCTAATATTACTTACCCACTTTGTCACTGGCAATGCTGTTTATCTACGATGTAGAGGAAGAAACTCCAACCTGTGTCCTTGTAGGTAGCTGGCTTCTAAGCAGGAGAGAAAGGGGCTGGACTTTGAATACCCAATTCCTCTCTCAAACTCACTCATCAAGTGAATCATTTCAATTTGTGGGCAAGTGTAGGGAATCAGGCAGGAGATGAGGAGTACTTAACGATAGTCCTTCCCCTTGCCAACCACAGCATTTTCCACTAACACCGCTTAGTTTTTGGTCTATTAACCCACTGGAATTAATCATTAAACCCATTGTTACCCAGAAGTGTCTCTGTCCTCCTTTGGAATGGTGGTCAGCAACCTACTAGGAAGCCCTGCTCACCTTCCTGAGGCTGCTTCCTGAACATCATTCCTTATAGAATGCTGTTGAGGTGAATGCTTTGCATCAGAAGACCCAGAAATATGCTTAAACAGTTCATTATTTAAAACAATTCCCAGGCCACTTTCTATTAAAGACTGAAATCTCATTTTCTATTCTATCTCCATCCCAAATTATGTCTGACCACATTGTTCCCCTGGGGAGAATCAGAACTCTTCAGGGGTTTTACCCAAAGCTGATGTTCTCTGGGATGGTGGCACTGCCTTGTGGTTTCTACGGGCCTCACTGCTAAAGAGTTTACAGGTCACACATATTCATCACAGCACCGGCTCTCATGCATAACATTTAAAATGAAAACATTGCCAATGCCAAATACAGTCATCCTAGCCAAATACACAGTTTCAGAACACATTACTGAATGCCAAGCAGGGACACACTGATATCTGAGGGTCATCTAGAAGGGGAGGACTTGATTTCTACCTCTTCAGACCCCCAGTCAGTCTCTGCTGTTGTCTGGAGTCCATGATGTGCAAACAAACTCCAACGGGAGAACTCACCCTGCATGGAGGCTGCATCATATCTGGCGAATGAAAATTCACCTCCACATATTGTTTTCACTCAGTGATTAGCATTTGTGACATTCCTGAATTCTTTCGATTTTTAAAATTTGCGATGATGGCAGCCCCGGGCAGGAGTTTATTTTGAGGTACATTTTTAATCCCACATGTTCAAAACACTAATTTCCATTTCTCCATTGAACCCCAGGGAGGCATTACTAGGAAACTTCTACTCCAGACTGTGAAAGGCATTTTCAGTCCTGTGCTTCTGCCATGTGCTTCTGAAGGTTTATGAATGTCGCAGGCTTTGCCTGAAATAGTGAGAGCATTTAGAAGTCTATTTAATAATCTAACTGGGAGAGGATGATGACTGGACCCAGGTAGCCAAGGCAGAAGTGGGGAAATTATCAGAATTTGAATATATTTTGAAAATAGAGCAGCTAGGATTTGATTATTGATTGGCTGTGTGGTGTGGAAAGAAAGGGAAAAACGATTTCTGTTTTCTTCACCTGAGCTATTGGAAGAATGACATTGCCTCCTACAAAAGGTATCACCTGAAAACTCTCCCAATAATGCCTTAAGTATTTTAAGACTCTCTCTTCCTTTTCTTACCCTTCAGCTCTGTCCAGAATTCCTACAATCATTTTATATGTCTGTTCCCTTTAAGGATTGTTTCCTCATTTCTCTTACTGTGGCTTCTCTATCTAGGACTCCAGATACAATTCTTAATTGGTCCCAGATGTAGCCGTTTGGCAATTTGATGTCATTACGAGTTCCAAAAATATAATTGGATCATGCTTGTAAACTGATATGTTAATCTGGGCATGATTAAGTTATGATTAGGGCATTGACTGGGCCACGTCAGTAGGGTGTTGAGCCCCACCCTTTGGTGGGTGAGGGAAGAAAATATAAAAGGCATCACAAAGAACAGAGATGCAGCAGTTTTGAGTAGCAGTTTTGATGTTGGATAGGAGGCCCTGGGATAGAGACAAGCCGTTCACTGAGAGTTCACAGCTGGCATTGAGGAGAGAAGCAAAGCCTAGAGAGCCTCATAGTTTACAGCTGACCTTGTGGAGGAACCAGAGGCACTGAGCTCGGAGAGAAATGCGGCCCCAGGAAGAGAGGAACTCAAGAAGCCTGAACCCTGACAAACGTAGGCAGCTGTCTTACTCCAACACGTGACAATGGACTTGGGTGAGGCAAGAAACTTATGCTTTCTGGCTTGCTATCTGTGGACTTCTACCCCCAATAAATACCCTTTATAAAGATCAACCAATCTCTGGTATATTGCATTAGCGCCCCTTTGGCTGACTAATACACTAGATATTGGATCTCTCTGGCAGAGGGGTCTTGATTTTATTCCGTGGACCCTTTGGTGAAATTTGGTAAAGCCAAGGGACCTTTTTACAGGGTAAAACTTTTAAATATACAAAATAAAATACATAGGATTATAAAGGAAGTCAATAATATTAAAAAACACTTATCAAGACATTTTAAAAATTTGTGTCAGAGTAATATCTATGTTTCTTTATTAATGTATTAATAAAATATCTAGCCCTGAGTCCAGTAACTACTATAATTTCAAAATAATGAACATAAATGATATTCTAAGATCTGAGCAACAAGGGTTAATGTGATATGAAAATATCTGAGATTTCTATGGGTGACAAAGTTCTAAGTACTGCAAATACCACTGTGGTTTGTTGCTGATAGTCAAAGGAAATGCTAAATTTCAATTCTCCAACCAAAATTAGTTTATGAAAATGGAATGTATTTTTCTCACACAAGTTCATGAATCTCCATTGAGGGTAAAAGAGCCAACCTGAGCATGTGTTCCACAGGAAGCATGTTTGAGCTTTGGTGTGAGACACCTGGTATGAAGGAGAGGGGAGCAGACTTGCTCTCTAACACCTCTTATATGTGAGGCACTATGCCAGATTTGCAATGTACATCATCCCATTTAATTGTCAAAACAATGCTGCATGTTAGGAATTATTTCCATTTTATAGGTGAGGAATTTGAGACTTTGAGAGGCAGAGTGATTTTCCTAAGTTCCTACAACTGTAAGTAGCCACTCCAGAACCCAGAGCCTGCCTCACTTTAAAGACAGCTAGGAATCACTATGGGCCTCTCGACAATTGGGTAGAAATCTTATCATCACCACCTCTCTCAATAAAACTCCTTCAGGTCAGGATTCAAGTCAAAGTCATCTTAACATCCCTCCCCAGATTTTGTAGTGTCTTGCACATTTCCTTAAGCCTATTCTATTTTGATTTGTAATCCTTGAATATTTTTAGGACACAAAAGAAATGTCAAAATATTTTTAATGCTGCTATTCAGGCCATCTTTATGGAAAATCTATACAGGAGTTGATGGGGGTGACTACAAAAGGATCTGCTCTCTTACAAGCTCTGTATAAACTTATCCTGTATCAGCTCCGGAATGATATTGTGTATTAAAAGTCCTTCTGGAGTGCTTCAGCATGGCAGTGGATCCGTTCTTGGATACGCATTACATACAAGCCTGTACAGGGAATAGCATTCATATCTCCAAATTAATAATAATCACACCAAAAAGTAATCAGGCTCATTAACAATAACTATAATTAAAATACAACTGCTTGTTCAATGGTCCTAAATATATAGTATACTTAGTAAAACACAGGTTAAAAAATATTTTTAACTGAGAGAAGTAATCGTTGTTAATGCGAAATCTTCTTTTTTTCCATTAAAGGCCTCTGGCATATTAATTGCGTCATCAGCCCATTTATTGATTTTAATGTCTTGCAGTTTGTTAAAAATGAAAGTCTTTCTAGTTGCTTTAGGATTTCTTGAAATTTTATACATGCAGTAATTTGAAGATAGAGAGAATTCCACCGACCAGTTTTAATTAAAAAATGCAATACAATGGAAAATAAAACCTTAGATTCTACAAAATTACTTTTTGTTCAGTGGAGAAAAATCTAGATAAATCAGACTTTCTTCTACTTGCTTTACCAATGAGAAAGTAGCGGGCAAGAAAAATAAATCTCTTTTTGCTAAAATGGCAATTAATGACAGAAGTTTTATTTGTTATTAATTAGGTAATAGATATAAAGAGACTCATTACTCTTGTGTGCCCTGACTTGAAAAATGTGAACATGAGACAATTGGAGGGGTTTTGAGTTATTCTATGACTCCATACAAAAAATATATGAGTATTCTGTTTTGTTGTTTGTTTTTTACCACAGATGCTCTTCAAAAACAGAAGCAGGTACAATAGGCAAATAGCAAGGTTTTCTATTTATTTATTTTTAAATCCTATTATTCATTAGAAAATACATTGAAAAATACAGTTTGTTCTAATAACTTATATTCCTCAAATTCCTCAAGTATAATGCTTGCGTTTGTTCCAAACAAACAACACTTATTATTGAAAAGTACCTGGAACCTGAAAGACTGAAAACAGCAGGATTTCCATGTACACAGTTGTGGTAGCATCATCCCCAGACTCTGAAGTAGTATTTGTTTTTTTCTTTTTTTTAGGGGGTGCTGGGGATTGAACCCAGGACCTCGTACATGTAAAGCAGTCACTCAATCACTGAGCTACATCTGCTCCACTGAAGTGGTATTTGTACAACCAAGGTGGGAACTATTCTTGAACTATTCCTAATGTGACATTTTGGGGAACAACTTTCTATTTTTTGCTCTTTGGCAGAATACATGACAGAGACCAAAAGTATTGGTCATTCTTGTTTTGTTTGTTCTACTGTAGGATTACACGGTTTGACATAAAGCTATCTTTGGCATTGTGTGAAGAGTTCCGACTCCACTCAGTGATTGGATAGGACTTTAGTGAAGCCAAATTAATTAGCCCTGCTGTATACTTTGTTTTCCAGGAGAATCCCATCTTACCACCTTGAAAAGGAGGCAAGGTCAGTGTGAGATGCAGTGGTTACAAGCCAGGGGAACTGACCTCAGCCTTTCTGATTTAGAAAATCTGATACTATCAATTTAGCCATGTACCCTTAGGCTACCAGAATAGCTAGAATATGGGCTGAGTAAAGCTTCCAGCCTAAGTAGAAAATAGCCTCTTGGCCTTGATACATTTCCTTAAGTATTCTGAGCCTCATTTACTTGAAGTTCAAAATGAGAATAAGGGTAACACTATGAGTCTCTGGCTAGGAAAGAGATAATAGGTGAAAAAACATCTAAGTGAAAGCCTAGAAGTGCTCAATAAAGAAGAGCAACATGGTGGAATGGCCCAGCATAGACAGCCTGGAAATGGATTTTAATTTGAGAAAGATAACTCTGATGAAGACAGTAGAGGGGGAGCTAGGGGTGGGCAGTAAATTCAAGATGAAGAAAATGTTTAAGTCTAGGACAACAACCTAACACAAAAGCCTCATTTATAAAGGAAAATGCTACTTTGTTTATTTGTAATACGGTGGCCACAATATTAAGGTCCACTATATATGGTATTTTCATATGTGTATGTATGGAGGTACAGGGGATTGAACCCAGGTCCTCATACATAGGAAGCAGGTGCTCAATCACTGAGTTACATCCACTCCCCCATTATATGTGTTATTGATATTCTCAGTCTTTTCTTAAAATTATTGTTCACATAAATCATATGGGCATAAAATATAGCATTAATGATCTTCTAACCAAAGTTCTAATTACAGTTGCACTCAATCCAACCCTTGTAAAGACAAACAAGTTGATGTCTCCCTGGACAGTTACATGAATTGGACATTCCTTAAGAGCCTAAAGGGCACTCGGATATTACCGTTAAGGGCACTTCATGTAAGTGCAACCTAGCAAATGGCACTTCAAAAATAGGTAAAGTTGAACAGGCCCACTGGAACCCGGTAACTGACATTCACTTTGCAGCAACCTTTTTTTTTTTTTTTTTCAAAGTGAGTCTGCTTTAAGGGTTCACTTACCTAGCTAGGATCCCAGACCGACAATTCCATCTTTTTCTCCTCTCAGAATTAATCAGGTCAATTATCATGTCCTCTGGAAACCAAGGAATTTGATTTATTTGTAAAATCACCAGGCAATGTGTTCTTTCCGGATGCAATTGAACAATTAGGCTCGATAATCGCCTAACCTTTAGCTCTAAGTTCACCAGGCCATTTCTCTCATATCTGGCCACAGTTAGAAGCACATGCTTACATGTAAGGCAAAGTTCTCCACTTGTGGTCCAGGGACCATCTGCTTCCGAATCATTTGGGCTGCTTGTTAAAAAATATTGATTACTGGGTTCCAAACAGTCATTCAGACTCTCTTGGAGTAGGTAATAAGAATCTGTATAGGATCCATTGCTGGTGGTGGGAAGCCTGCTGGGCTCCTTCCCTTCCTCTATGCCAAGAGGAATCTCACATACCAGCTGGCAGTCCACTGTGCCAAAGGCCCGGGGATCAGGTTTTTGTGGGAAGTGTCCCCTGCTCTTTCCATTTTAGGACTGCCTCTCCCTCTAACGACACAGTTCCTATGTGGACTATGAAGCACCTGGTCTCAGCTCTCCATCCGTCCTACCCCCAACTCACTTAGCAGAGGAGTCAGAATACAGATAAAGCCCTGAGAAAGGGAGAGGAAGAGAATCCTTAGGCTCACACCAGGCCCAGCTCAGCCCACAGGCGTGAGAGATTAAAGAGGATTTAGGGACCCAAACTTAAGTTGGCAATAAAAATGGGCATTTGTTAGAGCAATTTTTCAAACTTTTTGATCTCAGGACCCCATTAGATTCTTAAAAATTACTGAAGATCCTCCAAAGTGTTTGTTTATATTCAATCTATCAATGTTTACTATATTAGAAATTAAAACTGAGAAAGTTTAAAAGTTAATTTAAAGGCAATAATAAACACATTACAGGTTAGCATAATTAGCACATTTTTTAAAAAAACTATTTAAAAAAATTAGTGAGAAAAGCAATGTTATTTTATACCTACAAATCTATTTAATGTCTGGTTTAAGATAAGACAGAATTCTCATATCTGCTTTTACATTCAATCTGTGGCAATGTTATTTTATTTGAAATATATGAAAAAATGTGGCCTATTGTAGGTATATATAGTCTGAAAACAAAAAAGGATTTTAATAGTTTTCAAATAATTGTGAAATTTTTAAATATTATACCAAAATTTAAAGTGTTATTTATTTATTTTTATTTTGAAAGAAACTTCAGATTATATACATGTTATATAAAGAATATAGGGGATTCCCATATGCCTGACCCCCTCCCCTCCTCGCCACTTTCCCACATTAACAACATCTTTCATTAGTATGGTGCATTTATTACAATTTATGAACACATATTGAAACATTGCTACTAACTGTGGACTATAGTTTATACTCTGTCATGCACAATTTTGTAGGTTATGACAAAATATGTAATGGCCTGTGTCTGTCATTGCAACGTCATGCAGGACAATTCCAATATCCCAAAAATGCCCCCGTGTTACACCTATTCTTCCCTCTCCCTCCCCGCAGAACCTATGGTGGCCACTGACTTTATAGCAATGATAAAAGTTCTTCCATTGCTAGAATAATAACAAGTCTATAGTAGAATAATAATAAGTCTACTTTAGTCCATTGTTCATTGCCCAGTGTTGAGGATTTTGGGAAGGTGATGCCCACTCTATTTCTAACTAAGAGGGGGCTTAGATCCCATGGGGCAGATTGATGGAACTATCTTGCTTGCAGTTTCAGACACTCTCAGTTCCTTGGGATGGTCATTGTCCATCATCATCTCTTTGTTAGTTGCCCTGGGTGAATCAAATGCATTGGAGAGTAGGTGTTGCAACTCTTCTGAGATTCAAGGCTCAACTGGCACATGGACAGACCAAAGATTTAAGTCTCTGGGACATCTGTTTAACACGTATAGTGCTAATTATAGGTTCAAATAAAAGGGGCATAAGAGCCATATGTAGGGAAAGTATAAATGAATCTAACTTTGTTACACTGGGGAACATAAATTCCAAAGTAAGGCCCACTGACAGGGTGATGAATTCCTGAGCTGTCTGCCCTGCTTATAATTTCTAGATATCTCTGGAGCCCTCAGGAGCCCCACTATTTGAGGCACTGTTTACTGTGGCAGTCAATGAGATCCTGCTGAGACTTCCATAAGCATAACCTCTGGAATGACCTCCCAACTCACTTTTTAAAAATCTCTTAGCCATAAAAACTCATTTGTATTTAATATTTAGTTCTTTCGTCAAGGTCTTTCTCCAGAGGCATTGCTAGTTGGCACTTGGTAATAGTTACTTAGTGCCTGGGAGGCTCATCCCTGGGAGTCATGTCCCACACCAGGGGGTGAGGGGGAGGAGGGTAGTGTGTTTATATACTGAGTTTGGCTTAGAGAGAGGTCACATTTGAGCAATAAGAAGGCCTATATGTTAGGCAATATATAATACTAGGCTAAGTTACAATTTCATAAGATATAAATACAATTATCAATATGCAATGGTCTGTCATCCTTCACTAGGCAGTGCCCTTGTACTTGGGGGATTCTTGCCACTCTATTGGATAATTTAGCAGAGCTCACCAGGATGGGAGTTCAATATTCTTTAGGTTATTGTGTGGGTCTCCACCCAGTGAGACAATACCCCTTGAACATTTGAACATATTCATATATCTTAGAGTCATGTCCCAGGTGCACTCCTCCCCACACATCCCCCATCACTGACACCATGCACCAGTGTTCCTCCCCTGCCACAGTTGTGATCCTTCTGTGATCCAAAACCTCTCCAAAAATTTATGCTTCCCACTGTGACAGAGTTGGACTCAGTTGTGGTTTTCCTACACATGGCTCTTCTGACCCTTCTATTTGAACCTATATTTAGTATTAGAGTTGATAGGTGTATGTCCAAGAGACTTAAATCTGGACTGACAATGTACCAGCTGGGCCCTGAATCTCAAAAGAGTTGCAACATCTACTCTCCAATTCATTTGATTCACCCAGGACAACTAACAAGGAGATGATGATGGACAATGACCATCCCAAGGAACTGAGAGTCTACCACTCTAAGCAAGAGAGTCCCATCCATCTGCCCTATAGGATCGAAGCCTCCTGTTAGTTAGAGGTACAGTGGGCATCACCACCCCAGAATCCTCAGGATTGGGAAATACCAAAGTAGACTTACTGGGATTCTACTATAGACTTATTGTGATTCTAGCAATGTAAGAACTTAAATAATTGATGTGGATGCAGTGGTCACTGGAGGTTTTGAGGGGAAGGAGAGGGAAAAACAGGTGTAATATGGGGACATTTTCGGGACTTGGGAATTGTCCTGAATGACATTGTAGCCACAGATACAGGCCATTATATGTCTTGCCATAACCTACAAAATTGTGTGGAAGAGAGTATAAACTACAATGTAAACTATAATCCATGCTTAGTGGCAATGCTTCAAAATGTGTTCATCAATTGTAACGAACTTACCACACTAATGAAGGATGTTGTTAATGTGGGAAAATGTGGGAGGTATAGGGAGTGGGGCATATGGGAATACCCTTTATTTTTTATGTAACATTTATGTAAACTAAGTATGTTTAAAAAAATATATTTAAAAAACAACAATGTAAACTATAGACCATGGTTAGCAGCAATGCTTCAATATGTCTTCATCAATTGTATCAATGTGGTTTTAATTTGCATTTCACAGCTGATTATTACTGGTGACCAATTTTTATATGCTTTTGGCCCTTTGTGTATCCTCTCTTTTGAAGTGTTCAAGTTTTCTGCCCATTTTGTATTGGGCTAGCTGTCATTCTTGATTTATATGAGTTCTTCATATAAAGTGATATGAATTATTTCTGGGAATATTTTATCCCAGTTTGGGGTTTGCCTTTTTGTTTTCTTAAATGTGCCTTTTCATGAGCAGTTGCGTATTATTTTGATGAAGTCTAGTTTACTAATATTTTCTTTTATGGCTAACTATGTTTGTAAATAGTTGCTGAGAGTAGACATACCAGACTTATTTCTGGGTATTATGGGGGAAACATTCAGTATTTTACCAATGTATTAGCTATAGGTTTTGCACATAAACTCTGTTATATACATACTCATTCTCTTTTATTCCTAGGTTTGCTGAGAATTTCTATGTGAACAGATATTGAATTTGGCAAATGTTTTCTTTTCATCCATTGAGATAATCATGTAATTTTCGATTATATATTTTTAATGTGGAGAATTATATAACTTAATTTTAAAAGTAGTTTTATTGAGCTAGAATTGACCTACAATAAACTACATACATTTAAAGTGTAAAAAAAAAACAAAACAAAACACAAAACCTCTCCAAAAATGAAGCCAACAAAATAACCAAATAAAATTAGTAAGAAAATGAAATAATAGTTTTAAAAATAACAAATAAGTACAAAAAATTTGAAATAATATAAACATTTTTTAGACATTGTGTCTTATCACTGTAAGATCTGTTGTCTTATATGTACCGTGACAATTTCTTCCATATATTCCCCCAGTGTCTTATTTTTTACATTTTATCTTCAAAGAAGCTTTAGGTTACAGAACGATCATATAGAAAATATAGGGGATTCCCATATACCAAATGCCCTTCTCCTTTTCCACTCTCCCCTATTAATAACATTTTTCATGTGGATGGTACATGTGTTACAATTGATGTACAAATATTGAAGCATTGGTACTAACCATGGTCAATGGTTTACATTTTGGTTTACATTTGGACCATATACTTTTACAGGTTTTGACAAAATCTAAAATGGCCTGTATCCTTTATTGCATGATCATGCAGAACAATTCCAATGCCCTAAAAATGCCCTATGTTGCATCTATTCTATTCTTCCCTCCCTCCTCCCTTGGAACCCATCACAACCACTAAGTCTTAATTTTTGAAGAATAAGATTCATGGTTCCTTGCAATAATTTTGAGGCCTTGACATATTGGTATGTTTTCCTTTATTAGGCACTACCTATGTTCTCAAGGGATTCTGGTCCTTCTGATTGAGAACATAGCAGGACTCCCCAAGATGGGAGTTTAATATTTTCTTGTTTATTGTGTAGGTCTCCACCCACTGAGATAAAACACTATGACAAGATGAACACCTACTTATTCATAGAAGCATGCCCCAGGTGCACCCCATCATGCATATCCCCATACACCCAACACCCTATACCAGTAACTCTCCCCTGCCACATTTGCCAAAGGAACATCCCCACCATTATAGTTTTAACCACAGACCTGCAAGTCCCCAGAGTTCACCTGCTCCTTCCTCCAACCTTCCCCCCATTTCCATGGATAGTCCAACCTAAACCCCCTACCCTACTCACCCTCACAGACCAGCACTGCTGAACCCAATCACAACACTGCACCACTCTCAGGTCCATCCACTGCCTAACCACACTATTCTACCTTATCATAGATTTTGCCCATATGGGCATCAGCCCACTACCCTCTGCTCCCTTTCTGTCTCTTGTAAACCTATCTTCCAGACTCTAACTCTGTGAGACTGTCCAATTTGCTCAAGTCATATCAGTGAGGTCACGTAATATTTGCCCTTCAGTGCCTGGCTTACTTCACGTAACATAAGGTCTTCAAGATTCAACTGTGTTATCCTGTGTGTTACTACTGCTTTCCTTTTTACAGCTGAGTAATATTCCATTGTGTATATATACCAGAGTTTGCTTATCCATTACTCTGGTTTTTTTTTTTTTTTTTTTTTATCTTTTTTAAAATTTTTAAAAGATACTTAGATTACATAAATGTTACACAAAAAATACAGGGATTCCCACATGCCCCACTCCCCACACCTCCCATAGCCTCCCACAAAACATCCTTCATTAGTGTGGCACACTCATTGCAATTGATAAATGCATTCTGGGGCTTTGCCATTAAGCATGGACCATAGTTCACATTGTAGTCTACACTCTCTCCCACACAGTTCTGCATGTTATGTGATAATATAAAATGGCCTGTATCTGTTGTTGCAACGTCACTCAGGACAATTTCCAAGTCCCGAAAAAGCCCCCATATTAAAACTGTTTTTCCCTCTCCCTGCCGCCAGAGCTTCCAGTGGCCACTGGGTCCACATCAATGTTGTAATTTCTTCCTTTGCTAGAATCACAATATGTCTATAGTAGAATACCCATAAGTCCACTCTAGTCCATAGCTCTTCCCCCAATCCTGAGGATTCTGGGATGGTGACATCCATTCCACCTCCAATTGAGAGGGGGCTTATATCCCATGGGGAAGATGGTTGGAACTATCTTGCCTGCAGCTGCAGACTCTCTCAGTTCCCTGGGATGGCTGTTGTCCATTATCATCTCCCCACCAGTTGTCCTAGGTAAGTCCAATGAGCTGTAGAGTAGGAGTTGCAATTCCGCTGAGGTTCCGGGCCCAGCTGACACATGGACAGCCCAAAGACTCGAGTGTCTGGATGTACACCTACAAACTCCAGCACCAAATATAGGTTTAAATAGAAGGGACAGATGAGCCATGTGCAGGGAAGACATAATTGAGTCCAACTCTGTCACCCTCAGAAGCACAAACTCCAAAGTAGGGTCCACTGGCAAGGCACCAAACTCTGGAGCTGTCCTCCCTGACCATAGGACCTGAGTGTCTTCAGAGCCCTAAGGAGCCCCACTATTTGGGATAGTATCCACTTTGAAAGTCTATGAGATCCTGCTGAGATGTGCATAAGTGTTACCTCTGGGATGACCTCCCGACCCACTTTGAAGTCTCTTAGCCATGTAAACTCATTTGTCTTTACCTTTTCAATCCATTACTCTGTTGATGGACATTTGGGTTGCTTCCAAATTTGGCAATAGTGAATAATGCTGCTATGAACATTGGTGTGCATATATCTGTTCATTTCCCTGCTTTCAATTCTTCTGCGCATATACCTAGCAGTGGGATTGCTAGATCATTTGGCAGTTCTATAGTTAGCTTCCTGCGGAACTGCAAAACTGTATTTCACAATGGCTGTACCATTCTAGATTCCCACCAGCAGTGGATAAGTGTTTCCTTTCCAACACTTGTCCTCTGTTTTTTTTTTTTAAACAGCTGCCAGTCTAATGGGTGAAAGATGATATCTCATTGTAGTGTTGATTTGCATTTTCCTAATAGCTACTGATGCTGAGCATCTTTTCATGTGCATTTTAGCCATCTGTATTTCTTCTTTGGAGAAGTGTCCATTCAAATCATTGCTATTTTTAAATGGATTGTCTTTTTATTTTTGTGATGCAGGATTTCTTTATATATGTTGAATATTAGACCCTTATCTGATAGCTGGTTACAAAATATTTTCTCTCATTGAGTAGGCTGCTTTTTCACTTTCTTGACAAACTCCATTGAAGCTCAAAAGTTTTTAATTTTGAGGAGGTTCCATTTATCTATTTTTCCTTTCATTGCTCATGCTTTGGGTGTAAAGTATATGAAACTATTTCCTACTACAAGATCTCATAGATGTTTACCTACATTATCTTCTAGGAGCTTTATGGTCTTGGATCTTATATTTAGCTCTTTGATCGATCTTGAATTAATTTTGTTTAGGATGTGAGATGGTGATCCTCTCTCATTCTTTTGGATATTGATATCCAGTTCTCTAAGCACCATTTATGGAAGAGGCCATTCTCTCCTGGTTGAGCGGACTTGGTGGACTTGTTGAATATGAGTTTACTGTATATGTGAGAATCTATATCAGAACTCTCAATTCTGTTCCATTGGTCAGTATGTCTATCCTTGTGCAAATACCATGCAGTTTTGACCACTGTAATTGGTAGTATGTTTTAAAGTCAGGTAGTGTAGTTTCTCCAATTTTGTTTTTCATTTTCAATATGTCTTTGGCTATTTGAGGCCCCTTGTTCTTCTGAATAAATTTTATAATTAGCTTTTCCTATTCAGTATAAAATGCTGTTGTAATTTTTATTGGGATTGCATTAAATCTGTAAATCAATTTGGGTAGGGAAGACATCTTAATGATGTTTAGTCTTGCAATCCATTAACAGGAAATATTCTTCCATTAATTTAGGTCTTCTTTGATTTCCTTTAGTGATGTTGTGTTGTTTTCTGTGTAGAATTCCTTTACAACATTAGTTAAGTTTATTCCTAGGTATTTGATTCTTTTAGTTACTATTGTAAATGGAATTTTTTTCTTGATTTCTTTATTTTTATTTTTATTTTTAAAATTGCCCATTATCGTTGTATAGAAATGCTACTGATTTTTCATGTTTATCTTATATTCTGGTACTTTAGTGAACTCATTTTTCAGCTCTAGAAGCTTTGTTGTAGATTTCTCAGGGCTTTCTATGTATAGGATCATGTCATCTGCAAATAGTGAATTTTTTACTTCTTTTCCAATTTGGATGCCTTTTATATCTTTTTCTTGCCTAAGTGTTTGAGCAACTACTTCTAACACAATGTTAAATAAGAGTGATGACAGTGTGCTACTAGTCTTGGTCCATATCTTAGAGGGAAAACCTTTAGCATTTCACCATTGAATATGATGTTAGCTGTGGATTTTTCACATATACCCTTTATCATGTTGAGAAAGTTTCCTTCTATTCCTATCTTTTGAAATATTTTTATCAAGAAAGGATGCTGTATTTTGTCAAATGCTTTTTCTTCATCAATAGAGATGATCATGTGATTTTTTTTTTATCTGTTAATGTATTGTATTACATTGATTGATTATCTTATCTTTCATACTGGAGATGAAACAATGGTGTACAATTCATTTTATGTATTATTAAATACAATTAGCAACTATTTTGTTGAGGGTATTTAGCATCCAGTTTCATTAGAGAGATTGGTCTGTAGTTTTCCTCTCTTGTGGCATCTTTATGTGGCTTTGGTATTAGGGTGATGTTGGCATCTGTGGAAGTTTGTGATTATTTATGAATTTGAAAAAGATATATTGATTATGTTTATAAACTGGTCTGTTCCTCTGGGTGTGATCCCCTTTATTTGTATTAGATTCAGCTGAGACATCTGATTAAATTATGTTAAGATTAGGGCTTTGATTCAACCACATCATTAGAGCATGGCTCAGCTGTTGAGTCTCAGCCCCCTTCGTGGGATGGTAAAACAGACTCTCACACACCAAGTAGATACACAGAGGATACACAGAGGATCCTGCGGCCCTGGGAAGAGAGATGAGCCTGATAGTTTACAGCTGACCTTGTAAAGAGAACAGCTGAGCCCAGAAAGAAATGAGGCCCAGAGGAAAAGAGATAAGCCCTATGCCAGTCTACAGCTGAGATCAGAAGAAGCTGGGACCACAGAGCCTTAAGAGGGAAGAGTAAGGCTGAACCCTCACAGACGTCATCCGCCATCTTGCTTCAATACGTGACAACAGAGTTTGGTAAGGAAGTAACTTGAGTTGGACTCTTTAGGGTCTTGTAACTGAAAGCTTCTACCCCAAATAAAAACCCTTTATAAAAGCCTACAGAGTTCTGGTACTTTGCATCAGCAACACTTTGGCTGACTAATATAGCGTCATAGAACAAGTTAGGCAATGTTCCCTCCATTTCTATTTTGTTGGAAGAGTTTAAGCAGGATTGGTGATAGTTCTTTCTGGAATGATTGGTAGAAATCACTTGTGAAGACATCTGGTCCTGGATTCTACTTGGTTGGGAGGTTTTTGATGATTAATTCAATCTCTTTACTTGTTATTGGTCTGTTGAGTTTATCAGTTTCTTCTTTCATCAATGTAGGCTGTTGTGTTTCTAGAAATTTGTCCATTTCATCTAAGTTATCTATCTTGTTGGCAAAAAAATTTTCAAAGTATCCTCTTATGATACTCTTTATTTCTGTGGGGTCAGTGGTGCTATCCCCTTCCTTGTTTCTTATTTTATGTATTTGTATCTTCTCTCTTTTTTTCTTTGTTAGTCTAGCTAAGGGTTTGTCAATTTTATGAATCTTCTCAAAAAACCAACTTTTGGTTTTGTTAACATTTTCTAGTGCTTTCTTATTTTCAATTTCATCTAGTTCTTCTCTAATCTTTGTTATTTCCTTCTTTCTACTTGCTTTGGGATTAGTTTGTTGTACATTTTCTAATTCCTCCAGGTGTGCAGTTAAGTCTTTGATTTTAGGTTTTTCTTCTTTTTTAATATAGGTATTGATGGCTATAAATTTCCCTCTCAGCGCTGCTTTTTATGCATCCCAAAGGTTTTGATATGTTGTGTTGTCATTTTCATTCATTTCAAGGTAGGTACTGATTTCTTTTGCAATTTCTTCCTTGACCCACTGATTGTCTAAGAGTGTGTTGTTAACTTACATATCTTTGTACCTGATCTGGTGCTCTGCCCCTTACTGATTTCCAGCTTCATTCCATTGTGATGAGTGACATTACTTTATATAATTTCAATCTTTCTGAATTTGTTGAGAGTTGTTCTGTGTCTTAGCATGTGGTCTATCCTGGACTCAAGATAGAATGTATATTCCATTGTATTAGGGTGTAATATTTTGTAGATGTATATTAGGTCTAGATCCTCTAACGTATTATTCACCTCTGTTGAGATGTTCTGTCTAATGGTGATAATGGTGTAGTAAAGGCCCCCACTATAATTGTAGAGGCATCTATTTCTCCACTTAGCTTTTCAAAAATTTGCCTCATGTATTTTGAGGTGCCCATGCTAGGTGCATAAATGTTTATGATTGTTCTTTCTTCTTGATAGATTACCCCTTTTATTAATACATAGTGTCCTTCTTTGTCTCTTATAATAGTTTTGCATTTAAAGTCTATTTTGTCTGATATTAGTATAGCTACCCCACCCTTTTTTGGTTATTGTTTGCATGTAAACCATTCACTTGCAACCTCCTGCATCTCTGGGTCTAAGGTGAGTTTCTTGTAGACAGCATAAAGATGGTTTATATTTTCATATCCATTCCACCAATCTGTTTCTCTTGATTAGAGAGTTTAAACCATTAACATTCAATGTCATTACTGTCAAAGCATTACTTGCATTAGCCATATATTCATTAGGTTGATATATGTCATATGTCATTTTTAATTCTCTTTTTATCTTTTTAGTTATTCTTTCCAATAATCTTCCTTCCTACACTCTCCTCAAACCCTCTGTCTCCTGTTTTTTCCTTTCAACCTGCAGAATTGCCTTTAGTGTTTCTTGAAGGGCAGGTTTCTATTGACAAACTCTTAATTTCTTTTTATCTATGAATATTTTGAACTCTCCCTTATTTTTAAATGCCAGCTTTGCTGGATACAGAATTTGTGGAAAAAAAAAAAAGAAAAGAAAAAAAAAGAAAAAAAAAAGAATTTGTGGCTGACAGTTTTTTAAGGTGCTAAAAGAAGCACTTTAACTATGTCATACCACTGCCTTCTTGCCTCCATGGTTTCAGATGAGAAATTCAGCACTTAATCTTATTGAGCCTCCCTTGTATGTGATGGATCTCTTTTCTCTTGCTGCTTTCAGCACTCTCTGTTTGTCTTGAGTATTGGACAATTTGATAAGTATATTTCTTGGGGTAGGCCTGTTAGGATTTATACTGTTTGGGTGCACTGCATTTCCTGGATATGTACATCCGTGTCCTTCAAAAAAGTTGGGAAATTTTCAGCCATTATTTCCTCCAACACTCCTTCTGCCCTCTTTCCCCTCTTTTCTCCCTGTGGGATGCCTATAATGCATATGTTTGTGCATTTTGGGTTGTTATTGAAATCCCTGAGTCCCTGCTGGATTTTCCCTGTCTTTTTATCTATCTGTTCTACTGTTTTATTTCAGATGTGCTGTCTTCGACATCACTGATTCTTTCTTCTGCCTGTTCAAATCTGCTGTTTTGTACTTCCAGCATATTTTTGATTTTTTGTATTGTGCCTTTTATCACCATCAGATCCATCATCTTTTTATGTACATGTTTACAATTTCTTCAGTATGTTTCCCAAGTTTCTTCTTAATATCCTTTATCTCTTCCCTTACTTCATTAAGTTGATTCATGATATTTGTTTGGACATCCTTGATTACTTATTCTACTTTCGGCATCTCCTCCTCTTTTTAAATTTGTTCATTAGACTGGGCCATGTCTTCTTGTTTCTTAGTGTGGCTTGTAATTTTTTGTTGAGGTCTAGGCACCTGTTTATCCTGATGGGCTTATTCAGTCATTTACCTTCCCTTTCTACTCAAGGGTTTTATTTTGTTGCTTTTTGTGTGTGTGCATGTGGTAAGGATCCATTTTACTTTTTTATTTTATTTTATTTTATTTTTTATTTTATTTTATTTTATTTTATTTTATTTTATTTTATTTTATTTTATTTTTTATTTTATTTTATTTTATTTTATTTTACCAGGAGGTCCCAGGGATCGAACCCAGGTCCCTCCATATGGAAGATGGATGCCCAACCATTTGAGCTACATCTGCCCCAAGGTTCCATTTTGACACTTGGTTCCTCTTATTCTATATCCTTGTAGTTGTCTATGTTCCCTTGAAAAAAAATTAGGACCAGAGAAGAGGAAAGAGATAATAAGATAATAATAGTAGTAATAATAATAAAAGGTAGAAGAGTAACCACACAAGAGCTAGGAAAATAAGTAATATGAGCAAAAAATCATAATAATTACAAAAGAATAAGAATTTAAAAAGTGGAATAGAAAAAATAAACAAGAAATAATATAGAAAAAATAGAATGAATTAAAATGCTGGAAAGATGAGAAGAGAAGAAAAGAAGAAAAAAGAGAGGAAAAAGAAAAAAGGAAGACCAAACAAAAAGAGGTGGAATGAAAGAAAAGCAGCAGAAGACAGAAGATGGAAAAATGAAGGAAAGAAAATTAATAAAGTAGGTAGAAAAAATTAGAAAAAAAAATAGAAAAGAAACAATGAAAGGGAAAAGACAACAAACAAGAAAGAAAACAACAACAATAATAACCCAGGAAAAACAACCTTCTCTTTTAGGCCCCTAGGGAGCTTCTCAGGCTGCCGGTGCTCATCAATCAATCATTTGCAACCTGCCCTCCATAAATGAGGTGCCCAGTTTGAGTGAATAAAATATAGAATAAAAAATGATAAAAAATAAAAATAACAGATCTAAAAAAACTAAAATAACAACAAAAAAATCTCAGTCTACACCAGGGGTTCTTAACCTATTTTGTTCCATGGACCTTTTTGCCAGTCAGTTGAAAACCATGGACCCCTTACAAGTCTACATCATACTGTGTATTATTTAATAAATATATAACAACACCCACACCAACACGTCCCAAGTATAATATTTTCTTGAATTTCAATTCAAGCTCATGAATCCCTTGCTAAGAATACCTGGCTATATGTTCACTGTCATAAGGTGCTGGCTGGGTACCTGATAATCCAGTGGATCACTCTCAGGATCCCTTCTCTTAGGAGGTATGGGAAATAGATCCAGGGACCTCATATATGCAAGGCAGGAATTTTTACACTGAGCTGCACCCACTCCACAGGTTAAGTAGGCTTCTGAAAGCTTATCTGGCTCTTCCCACCCCCATTCCCTCAGGCCATTTGGGCTTCTAACAGTTTGTAGGAGCCAGGTTGGTCAGGTGCC
Source organism: Tolypeutes matacus (assembly GCA_026826555.1). Lineage (NCBI taxonomy): Eukaryota > Metazoa > Chordata > Mammalia > Cingulata > Chlamyphoridae > Tolypeutes > Tolypeutes matacus. The sequence goes on from JAKSZT010054215.1 coordinate 44,762,268, forward strand.
TTTCTCCGCCCCCCTCACTAACCTAGTTCCTCTCTCTCCCAGGTCAGCTGGGTGTGACAGCCTGCCTGATCAGATCCACCCCTCCCCTCCCCCTGGGGCTGCTTCAGTTCTGGCTAGGGTCTTTTTTGAGATTCAAAGGGGCTCAGCTGGCCAAACTCACTGAAAAGAAACCACTCTCTACCCTCTGCCAGACCCTTCTTCCTCCCAGGGAACATTCTTTCCCACTCAGTTGGCTGCAGTGAGCCAGGGGTTTTACCAAGGTTATTTGCCTTGAGGGTGGAGTATATGTGCCATTCCCAGCCACAGGGGCGATTAACTCATGGTTTCCTTTGGCCTCTCTGTCTTTTTGTCCTGCTCCCTCCTAGATGATGTGCAGTACTTTCCTGTTCTTCAGATCCCCAAAGCAGCTCCCTCAGGCAGCTTTTTGCCTTTTCTCCATTGTTTTTTTGTGAGAGAGTTGAGCTCTGCCTACCTACTTCGATGCCATCTTTCCAGAAGTCCGAAGCATTAGTTTTTTAAAACTTGTTCACAATGTGTTATCTCAAGCCACATCAGTGAACATGTAACTGTTACATTAAAACCATTAAAACTTTGAATGGCTCTTTTACCCTTGTATGATTTTGTAACATCACACACTGATATTTGGAAAATACTAGTTACTGAGTTATACAACTGTTTCATATGTTGACACATTTCATTTTATAATGTGAAAAATTGCAATCATTAATATCACCATTGAATTCATTTGAAAAAGTCTTCAATTATTATGAAACTGGCAAGCTCACAATGGTAGATAAAGCGTTTTCAAAATTTTAAATTTCTTTTGTAAGCTTGACTTTTATCCTTGGCAATAAATACTGTCAGTAGTTTAGTTTGAAGTAACAGCCTCACTTTTTTCATTTTGAGAAAATGCCTGCCAAATACCCAAGTTTTAACAATAATAGTTTGTAAGTTGTTCTTTCAAATAAAAATGGTGTCCTATAAAAAATGAGACAGTACAGCTTGTAACTCAATCAATCTTTCCTGTGACAACCCTAAAAAGTTCTTTCTTGAGACAATTATCATTTGAAAAGGAGAAAAAGGACTTTATGTGTAATTGCCATTTATTCATACAAAAGATTAAAAAGATGTGTATTCACTGGATGAGATTTTTTACTGCATCATCAAGGACCTTCTTAAGTGAAATGAGCTTTTTTTTAAAAAAATTTCAAGTTGGGTGGTTGTAAAGAATACAATGATCACTGGTACAGTTTGCTAACCATTGGCTTGATTTGTTCTAAGCTGCCAATAGTTTTAGTAGTCATTGCCTTTGTCCTGTCAGTGCAGATATCAACAAAGTGAAAAAGGCAAACCACACTAGGGTATTAGGAAAATAGCTTTGGCTTCGACAACCCCCTGAAATGATGTCAGGGTCTCCAGGGATCCATGCACCACTTTGAGAACTGCTGGGTGAGATTATTCTCTGAGCTAAATTCTACCCCCATGCCTTTCCTTAGTAACCTAGCAGGATGGTATTACAGAAGTTGATTTAAGGATTTGGGAAGTCAGGATCTCAGCTATCCTTCCATCTCTAATATCTGGCAGTTTGTCAGACTATGTTGAGTTCATGCAGGCTCAGGAACTGCAACTGCAGATGCATGTATATTTATATCCTGTAGGCAGAGGTTTAAGCCTTCTGAGCAAAATTCCTGAACCAAGAGAGGGTCTGATATGGATTTTTTTTTCTTGAGCCAAAACTAAGACAAGAGAAGGTATTCCTCCTATTTCTTGTGGACCAAGCTGCATGTGAAGAAGGCGTCTCATCTGCCACAGGAGAGACTCTAGCAAAGGGATATTTTCTGGAGACCGCCAAATCCTTCAGGAACTTCAAATGCAAATGAGAGTTTCTGTTTAAAGTGTCCCTTCTCCATAATCCTCGGGACCTGTGAGGACAGTAGTAACTAGTGATGCACAATATGCACAATAAACGTAGGCCTGAAAAAGAGATGGGAGAAAATTTGATGTTGTATTAATATTTGTAAAACAAAAAAGTAGCAAAAAACTAGCATTCCACTGCCCTGATTACAATCCTTCAGTAGTGTTCAAGATGATAATCACACTTAACTGAGAACGCTAAACCCTTAGCTGACCACTCAAGTCCCTCATTACCCAATTTTCATTTCTTGTGGGTTCCTGCCCTGGCTTCCTGCGTTCCAGCCATGCGAGGCAGGACAAGTCACATTCTCTCACATTTCTACATCATTATCTTTCTGTGATGGTTTTCTTCCACTTCCCCCAGCCTCCTCAATTGGCTGACTCCAAGCCGTCCTTCAGACGGAAATTCTTTCCTGGCTGGTGCCTGACTTTTTGATTTTGTAGACACTGTGATTTTTCAGCTCCTTGTAACCCTAACAGACAAAACACTATACCTCATCTACCAGTCAGTCACTTGATCCTTGCATTCATTTCATTCCTGAGTCTCACCTCCTTATCTGAGGATCAGGGCTCAGGGAGGAGAAGACATTGAGACATGGATGAAGTTCAAGGATATGGTGAAAGAGTCAATTACATCTATTATAATGTTGAAAAGATAAAAATTTAAAGAAAATGTTTAGGCTCTGCAATGTCCATAGTCTTTAACAGTTCAATCAAAATATCCTGCTTTATCCCCTGGTCTCTCAGGCAATATCCCTAGACACACATCTATCATAGCACTTAGTGCACTGAATCTTAATATTTTGTTTACTTATCTGTTTATTTCACTGGATTGTAAGTAGGAAAGCTTTCCTCCAAATCTTTGACCCTTACCCCTAGAATTAATTCACACTCCCTAATTATTTCTGCCCGATCTTCTGTTCCATACATAAGTCTATCATAACCCCTGTAACATATTGATGATGCTTATTTATTTATATATTTCAGGATTTGGTTTCCAAATATAAGACAATTGAAAGTATAGACCACTATTTATCAGTCCTATGTTTCCAGTGCCTAATATGTTGCCAACATTTGTTGAATGTTGGAATAAATGAATTGAGTGCCTGCTTGTCTAGAGTCATTATCCATCACTTGTCTCTTCCTGTCTCATACTCAAGTAATTCCCAACATATCATGATGTTTACCTGCAACTTATACCTGCATTCCTATAACACCTGCCTTTGTCCTAGACTCATGTATGCCTACCTTCTCAAACTCCCTATTAACTCTGTGCTTCTAAAATACATTGTTTTTTGCTTTTCTGGTCACTGATAACATTCTATGCCATCATATCACTCATTTAGCTCAATTAAAGTATATACATTTATTGACTCTTACCAGGCCTATGGCAGAGACTCACCTGAATGGGCTTTTTTGCACTGAGATCTGCTGTGGACATGGGCTCTGATAGATTCTGGGTAGCTCCAGTACTGAAGGTCTTAGGGAAGGTGGCCAGTTGGATGGCTCTACTGAAACCTGAAATAAATCACAACTATATCCTCCTGAAGCATACATTGATTATTTGGTATAAATTATATCATTTTTCTAGTCTCTCAATCTAATGATAGTAAAAATTAACATCAAGTTTGAAAAATCAAAAGTAATATCATAGCCACAATATTTTTGATGAATATTAGATAGTTTTTACAAAATAATCATTGTGCTTCATCATATAAAAGTTAACTATGAAGTCAAAGGTAGTGTTGACAATTAGATTGTGTCTAGATAATATTAATGGATAATTTTCTAAGCCCATATTCTTCACTATTCTTTTAATATGTATTTATTATCTGCTACATTCCAGATGTTTTGCTAGCAATCAACCATTTTTCTTGTCCCCTGGGGAATTTACAGCATGGCTGGCTAACCATACACATATGTAAACTTGTTATATTACAGTGGTGATAATTGAAATAATATTCATTCATATTTTCATTCAGAATGTTTGTTTGAGCCTCTACTATTTAACAGGACTGTTGTAGGCACATAGTAACGAATCATGACTTTTTTACCTAGAAGCCATGTTTAAAATATATATATTTGATTTGTCTTCTCTGTCCAACTTCTCATTTCTTTTTTATTAGTGGCTTTGAAAATAATTTTAAAAAATCACCTAACTGGTGAATGCTTAATAAATCACTGAATTTAAAAGATAGCTGATGGTTTTAGTTAAGAGAAATCTTAGCTCATCATGTATTCTTTAAGGGGGAAAAAAGGGTCTCATTGAAGAATTATTCAATTCTAAAATCTAAAAAGGGGACCACAATAGCATTGTCTATACATCATAGAAAAAGAAAATTATTTTAGTTTTAAATATGTCCTTTGATGTGAAAAATATCATTTGTTTAAATAAGGTTTTATTCAATAGGCTTCAGATGAGTTACCTAGCTTGACATTAGAATAAATGTTTATAGTACTTAATTTACTAATAAAGATTATAATTTGCTGTGTTCTCAGAGTGAAAATACTTAAATGGTACACAAAGAATTGAAGATCCCTTCAAATCAGATGGAGAAAGCCCATGAATATGGCTATGGACTGTTAACTTCCTCACAGAAAAAAACATAAAGGATGTTAAGTATCCTTATTTTTTGGCAACTTTTTATTGAGATAAAATTCATATAACATAAAATTCATCATTTTAAAGTATACAATGCAGTGGTTTTTAGTACATTCACAACGTTGTGCAACCATCACCACTGCCTAATTCCAGAACACTTTCATCACCCCCCAAAAAAAATCCCATCCCTGTTAGCAGCCACTCCCAGTTTCCTCCTCCCCCCAGCCCCTGGCAGCAAAAATCTACTTTCTGTCTCTATGAATTTGCCTATTCTGAACATTTCATGTAAATGGACTCATACAGTATGTGACCTTTTGCATCTAGCTTCTTTTAATCAGCTGCCTCTTAACATTCCCAAAGCCTACTGACTCGATGCTAGAAACCCGTGACAGGAAATTGTGTACGACTCTACTAGCAAGCAGAAAATAGCCAAAATAGCCAAAAGATGACTTCTGCTTTTCTTCCACTTTGCACATCTTTGTGAGCACATCTCATTGTGAGAACTGAAGAGAGTATGAGAAATATTTAGCTTTCTAGACTCTGCAATATAGGAAGGCACACTAATAGGAGTTTGAATTGGATGCTGAGTTCTAATCCACCATATCCCAACCAGAACTTTCCTGTGGAGGACTTCACTTGTGTTCTTTCTTTTCCTTCCTTCCTTCCTTCCTTCCTTCCTTCCTTCATTCCTTCCTTCCTTCCTTCCTTCCTTCCTTCCTTCCTTCCTTCCTTCCTTCCTTCCTTCCTTCCTTCCTTCCTTCCATCCATCAATTTTATTGATACATTGTAAGTGTCCTTTTGATGTTTTTATTTACTTCTTGCATCAACGGAGATGTGGTTAAAAAATATTGGTTATTTTTTCCCTTTATGAGAAAAAAGACTTTAAAGGTAAAGAGGTGGGAAAATTGGCCTGATAGCTCAGAGTAAAGGAGAGTCACCTTTGCCTGAAATATAACAGGGCCTCAGAATTGGAAACTTGAAAACTCTGGTCCAGGATATGAGAAAGTACTACTCTGGTGCTACTGGAGGCACGTTGACCCTCAAACCCTCAAAGACAGCAAATAGCATTCCTTATTACAGACAAAGAGAACATAGAAAGTCACATGTTATGTGCAATATTTTTATTTATTTTTATTTGCTACAATTGAAAGAATATTGTTATAATTGTACTATGAACTTTAGTCCATGGTTGAAATTAGGTTTCACTGTGTTGTAAATCCTATTGTTAAAAATTTTATTCTAGTAATATATATACAACCTAAAATACCCCTTTTTAACCATATTCCAATATACAATTCAGTGCTGTTACTTACGTTCACAATGTGCTACCATCACCACCATCCATTACCAAAAATTTTCCATCACCCCAAATAGAAACTCTGTACAATTTAAGCATTTACTTCCCATTGCCTACTGCTAACCTGGCCCCTGGTAACCTGTATTCTAGTATCTGATTTTATGAATTTGCTTATTCTAATTATTTCTTTGGAGTATTTATTTTTAATTAAATGGTTAGAAAATTAAAACTAATCCTAGATTTCATAGCCATAAGATTTGTGAAGGCACCATAAATGGAAAAACACTTTTCCAGAACTGTAAGAAATAAGAACATTATTTCTAAGAAGATAATAAACATTCTCGAATAAATTGGTTTTAAATGGGACTGTTAATCTGAAGTCCAATATGGTAACTGTTATACACAATAGATTCAACCACTAGAAATCATAATTTATATTTATGATGACTTAAGTCAGCAATCAAAAAGGAAAATACAGGTTTTGTAATTTTCTTTAAACATTTGACCTACTTAGTTTCCGAAGCCAAAGAATAAAGTTGCTTTTATTGCTTTTGGATTTATGCATAATATTGTATTTATTTCTGCTTTCTTAGATGCTCCAATTCAATTGCTTCTGGGTATATTAACTAAAAAGATTAAAAACTTAAATTATCATAACTAATAAAATGCCTCCATAGTTAATATAGAGAAAAAGCTATATTTCTATAAGAATATGGTTCATACTGACCATGACCATGGTTATTACTACTCTGACCAATATTATGTTTTCATAGGGCATATATTTTGTAACAGAGGAAAATGGAAAAATTTTGGCTCTTTGAGCTAGCCTATTACTTAGTTATTCATAGTTTCATCATGGCTTACTTTTTTTTTTTTTTTTTCCCCATTTGTTGAATCAGGATCCAAGTAAGTTCATGCTTTGTGATTGGTTGATACACCTCTCTAGACTTTGCCATCTGGATTGTGCACATTTCATCCTTGTGGATTGTTTAATATGTTCCTCTGTGCTCTGTATTTTTTTGTCAATGGAAGTTGGCTCTGGCAGCATGATCAGATTCAGGGATTCAGGTGTAATTGCACTGGCAATATGGTGAAGTCTTCCATTAGGCGGTACTCAATGTCTGGCTCTTTCATTTTGGATTATGCCAGTAACCATTGATATGCAGTACCTAAATCCAATACTTTGTCAGAATTACAAAATGGTGAGTCTAAACCTGTCTTTTTTTTTTTTTTTTTTTTGGTCTTTGTAAATTTGAATACGTTTTTGATGCTTTAGTCTTTTCATCATTTGGTTTTACCTAGTGGTATATAGTTCATATAAAGCACCATATAAAATGCTTAATTCTTTCTTTTTGTCTCCCAGTTTTCAAGATAATGAATTGATACTTCATTATTCTCAGAGCTAACCAATTAGATTTTTTACTGTCATTATGAACTCATTGACTTAAGCACACTTGCATTTCTTAGTCCATGTAATTCTTATTAAAACTAAAAGTATACCATTTTCTGTCCAGTTTTAATCCCTTTAAGTTGATTCCTAAGTCCTATTGATAAGATCTTGATAAGACCTTAGAAGTCTTTGGTAACATTTTTGCTCTCTAGTATGGCAAGATATTTCAGACTTGCCATATTCATTTCTTACCCAAGATCTGGAATCAACCATTTCCCTAAGGATCTGTTTCTTTTATTGGGATGCTCATTGCCACCGGGTTCATCATTGTTCTTATATGTTTTTAGTGGACAAAGTGATGAATACTATACCTACAAATCCCCCCACATTAAGAATCCTGGTTCACAGTTTCCCAATGACACTGGGAATGACAGAACTAGACTATGACATCATTATTCCATTACTCTATTCCACAATTCTCATACAACAGTTTCAGAATAGGAATTCAAAAATTCCAACTATCAATACAGGTGACAACAATATGATTAAAAAAAGATTTGAAGGTTTTTTTTTTTGACAGTTATTTTTGTCCTTAAATTATACCACATTAGGCAGCCAAATTAATCTGTTATATGGTCACATGGAGTAGTTCCTTTCTATGTGGTTATACCACTGACTAGATGCAAATTTAGTTTCATTTTACTTTCTAATTTAAGGATTGTGTTTAATTTTAATTTTATAGTTTTGTAAAATATTTACTTAGTTCTAAATCATATCTACAAAATAGGATGCGTTCAAAGAAGTCTCGCTTCTCTCCCAGTACCGTCCACTTTAATTTCTCCCTCTTCTTATATGTTTTCATTTCCTATTTATGTATGTATATATGTATCTTTCTATCCTTTTACATACCTATCTATATTCCCTTTTTTTAGGTTATATACAATTTTCTTCACCTTGCTTTTTTGACTTAGGAGTATATCCTTGTGACACTTTATAGTAGTATATAGAAATATGACATTTCTTTTTGCAGCTGCATGCTACATGCTACTTCATTGTGTGGCTCTACTGTGGTTTATTCACTAAGTCCCCTACTGATTAACATTTAGATAGTTTCAAATGTTTTGCTATTTCAAATAATTCTGCAATTATTGGCATTTTACATATGTCTTTTTTGTATTTTTTGATGTTACCTCCCTGGGAAGATTCCTGAAAATAGAATTGGAGGGTCAAAGAGTAAATGTGTACATAAATTTCTTAAATATTGAAAGGATTACTTTTAAATTGCAAAGTATTATGTAAGATAATTCAGAACTAAACCTAGCTAATCAGATTGCTCTCCTGTTTTGACATTTTAATGAATCCAGTTTGACTATGAGATATACAGTTTAATGAGGAGGAAGATAAAGAAAAAAGTTACTCAAAAATTATCTTGCTTCTACTAAAAAAAAAAAAAAAAACCTGTAGAGATCAACCATAAGATACCAACTGTCTCTGCTTTACAATTTCCCACATGTATCAAAGGAAATCATTCTGCATACTAAAGAGCTCACTTTTCAGAATTTTTATCATTTATAAATGAGTAATGAAGGTACAATTAAAATTTATCAGGTTGGAAGATGAGAGGAATGTGAGGGTGAGCAGTTTATGAGTGTGGGTTGGACTATCCATGGAACTGAGGGGGAAGACTGGAAGAAGAAACAGGTGAGCTCTGAGGAGGTGGAGTTCTGTGCTTGAAAATACAATTGTGGGAAGGTTCTTTTGACAAATGTGGCAGGGAAGGGTAACTGGTGCAGGGTGTTGATGGTGGGGGGATGTATGGAAAAGGGTGCACTTTGGGCATGTTTCTATGGAATATGAATGTGTTCATCTTGTCATAGGGTATTATCTCAGTGGGTGGAGACTCACACAATAAACTACAAAATATTAAATTCCTATCCTTGGGACTCCTGCTACATTCCCAAATAGAGAGACAAGAATCTCTTGAGAACATAGGTAGTGCCTAATAAAAGAAAACAGACCAATATATCAAGCCCTCAATATTAATGCATGTAACTGTGAAACTTATTCTTGTAAAATTGAAACTTAGCCAAGTAATAACTATTGCCTAAGAGTTACCCTCTGAAAACCTCTGTTACTCAAATATGGCTTATCCCTAAGCCACACTCAGCAAATAAACACATACATTCTTCTTCCTGGTGTAGGACATGACTCCCAGCGTTGAGCCTCCCTGGCATTGAGGGATTAATACCAAGCACCAAACAGTGATGCATTTGGAAAATGACCTTGAACAAAATGGGGAAACATCAAATACAAAAGAGTTTGTGGCTAGAAGATTTCAAAATGAGTTGGGAGATCATTCCAAAGGTTACACTTATGTATGTCTCAAACATGATCTCACTAACTGCCACTGTGAACAAAGGCTCAAATAGGGGTACTCCTGAGGGCTCGAGAGCCATCTGGGCACTATTTGCAAGGCACACAATTCCTTGAAATCAGCACCCTGTCTGTGGGTCTTACCTTGGAATATATGGCAACCTATTTCCCCAGTGTAACAGAGTTAGACTCATTTATAATTTCCAAACACATGATTCATCTACCTCTTTATCTGAGCCTATAATTAGCACTATACCCATTAAAGATATGCCTCAGAGACTTAAATCTTCAGTCTGTCCATATGCTGGTTGAGCCCTGACTCTCAGAAGAGTTGCAGCTAACATCTACTCTCCAGTTCATTGGACTTGCCCAGGACAACTAAGAAAATGATGATGATGGACAACCCTCATCTCAAAAAACAGAGATTATCTATATTGCAAGCAAAACAGTTCCTTCCATCTGCCCCATAAGATCTAAGTTCCCTCTCAATCTGAGGCAGAGTAGACATCACCATCCCAAAATCCTCAAGGTTGAGTAATGAACAAACATAAGGGGGGAATGCAGCCATGGGCAAAGTAAACTTATTAATGTTGTAGTAATGGAAGAACATGTAACATTGATATAAAGATGGTGGTTACCAGAGGTTCTGAGGGGTGGGGAGCAATATGTGGAACATAGAGCATTTTTAGGGCATTGGAATTAAGTGTAAACTACAATGTAAACTATAGACCTTTGTTAGTAGCAATGCTTTAATATTTATTCATCAATTTTAACAACTGTACCACTAATTGTAATGTTATTAATAGGGGAAGATGGGAGGGGGGAAGAAGGTATATGGGAATCCCTTAAACTTTCAATGTAACTTTTCTGTAATCTAAAACCTTTTTAAAATAAAGTTTGTTATATTAAAAATAAATAAAACAATCCACCTTTGGAAAAATAAAAATCTTCATGTACTAATGTTCTTAAAAATGGGCTTTGTGAATGTATTAGGGATAAAATTGAATTACTTTAAAGAAAGGCAGTAGAGTATATTTTATTTTTAAAATATGTAGAAAGAAGAATAAAGCCACATTTATTTACAAAGCACCCAAAAAATTAGATTTGAGAATTTCAGAAATGTTCTACATTTCAGACCAGGCAGAACAGATTACAGTGATAAAATTTACTGAATAATGCCATATTCTTCATGGTATCAGATCAAGAGTATAAGAAAGATACACTTATGTGACTGTATTCTTTCCATTCCTTATATTTCCAATCCTTTCACAAAAGTTCTTATTGAAAGTTTAAAATCATAATTATTTGTTGCCATAAAGAAGTGGGTGTCAAAGCCAGCATGTCTGAATAAATTATTCAACCCGTGTTCCAGCAAAGTCACATTTGTTCATATGCTTGTGTGTATGTAAATCTTAAAATTTCTATGGAATGTAAAACAGACTCTCTCGTATCGTGCTTTGGACATATGAAATTAATTTAAAGATGTGTATTCTTTAAAAAAGATTAAAACAACAACAACAACAACAACAACAACAAAAAACAAACAGAATTTGAGATTTACAGTCTAGGAAAAGAACTCTGGAGGAATCTGGGAAGAATGAAGAATCATCTTTTTTTCACTTTGATTTTCATTATATACATTTATTTTTTTGAAAGTTCATAGCAGAGGCAGTATCTTGAAAGAATTCTGAACTGCTAAAGGCAAGCACTTGAGGGAGAAAATGTTTTGGAATTCTAAGGACTATTCTTTGCATGTCAAGACTAAGCTAAGGCCTAACTGAATCAGGGCATTGAATTTCATCTCTTAAACCACAGAAAAGAGGAACATCTGTAATGAGATACCCTCCAAAAATAGTTTTTTTTCCCCCTCCACACAGAGAGGAGAACCTTTAGAATTGGGGTGGAGAAACTATTAAATACAGGAAGAACTTGTGGGCCAAGTGTAAATTTGTGCTTCCACTTCAGGCCTCTTCTTCAGAGGGAAACATTGTGGAAGGTGGGACAATGGGATTCCTAGAGAGGTTTGGGGATCTGAACTATAGGGAAGGCTATATTGCAATTAGCCCTAATGCCAGTGAAGTACAGATGGCAGTGTGGAGAAGGTAAGAGATAGAGAGCCTCCTTAAGTCTTTCAGCTCCTGGTGGGCATAATGGAGGTCCAAACTTCCCAGTATGCCGAAGTGGAGTGCAGAAGACACCAGAAGATTAAGAACCAGTGTGCCTCTCAGGGAGAACCCCTGAGCTCAGAGGATTAGTAATGAGAAATGAGGTAGAAGGGGCTGATCAGAGGATTAGTAATGAGAAATGAGGTAAAGGGGCTGAGTCAGCAAGAAAAACCATTATGTGCAGCTTCCAATCTGGTGGCCATAATACTTTGTCCATGAGGAAATGATAAGACAAGTACTTACAATAGTAGCCAGAGGATGCTGGGGGCAACCATAAAGATGAGGAAGGAAACACCTTGCACCAGCAGAAGCTAGTAATAGAGAATGACACTTGGGCCAGATTACCCTTTTCAAATGTAGGAGAACATATACCACCCTGGGGACAAAAGAAAGAGGGGACGTAGATGAGAATTCTAGGAGAATGGATCTTAAACTTGTAAACACATTCATTGAATTGGCTACATTATGTTTTCTTCCATCAGAAACTTATCAGTATTCAAGAACCAACAAAATTTCAATGGGAAAGAAATGATGAACCTTACAATTTTAAAACCAAGGATGGGATGTGACATTTCAGACCAGCAATGAAAGCATCATGGACAAAATCCTAAGGAAGATTTATAGACAAGACTACAATTTGTTCAATGAAACTGGAGCAAACAGTTTGACAGTATGGTGAGCAGGTAGGGTACAGATGGAGTGAGTGACCAGTGGTATAGTTGAAAGATAAAGTTGGGAAAGCTCTTTTATTCCATGCTAAGGAGTTTAGTAGTGAAATTCAGAGCCATTGATGAATTTAAGGAATGGCGTATGATAATAAGATTTGTTTGTGAAGTATGGTCAGTTTAACTGCAATGTAGATACTATAGTGGAGGAGAGGTGAAATTAGAAAACCCTGCTCTAACAGAAGAATTTTGCATAATCAAGGATGATGAAAGGAGGCCAGTAAGAGAGGTTCAGAATATAAATCAAGAATCAGGAGAACTTAGTTGTAGATTTAACTTCAATATCTCTCCCTACATTTTGTCAAAGGTGAATCCTATGTTTATTGCTTCAACAACTGGTTAATAATGGCAACATTCACTAGTATAGAGGACCCAGGAAATGGGGGAGACTATGATGAGATTGGCTTCAAATTGCCTTTTGAGGGACCTGTGGTATCTATAAAAGGACATTGTTATAGGAGCTAAATTGAATGTTCTGGACTAGACATAAGCTTATAAGCTTTCTGAGTCTTCAGAAATATATGGGCAATATAATGCCCTAATCCAACTGTAAAGAGAACTTAAAGTAACTGAGTATCTGGGGCTTATTAACAGGAAGGTTTAAGGAATATAAGGATTTGATGTGAGTCTAAGATATGATCTTGCATTTTTAATAGCAAGACTGTCTCCAGAGTCACCTCTGTTTAGATGGTGCAAGGAGAGTAGCCCTCTACTCACCACTGCAATGTGGAAAACCTTAAGCAGGTGGAGACACTGGGGCAGAACAAAGTATGAGAAGATGGAGTGTATTAGTTAACCAAAGTGGTGGTGATGCAAAGTACCAGAAATCTGTTGGTTTTTCTAAAGGGTATTTATTTGGGGTAGAAGCTCTCAGTTACAAGGCACTAAAGAGTCCAATTCAATGTACCATAAGAGGTACTTTCTCACCAAAAATAGTCGCCAATGTCTGTGAGGGTTCAGCCTTCCTTCATCTTAAGGCTCCATGGTCCCAGCTTCTTCCAATCTCAGCTGTAGGCTGGCATAAGGCTCATCTCTCTTCCCGGGGCTTCCGGATCCTCTTCCATGTCTATGGAGCTCTCTCCTTTCTCACGTATCTGCTTCTGTGTTCTTGAGTGAGTGCCCATTTATATAGCCCACCAAGGGGGCGGGGACTCAACCCTGCACACTCTAATGATATAGTTGAATCAAAGCTCTAATCTTGATTTAATTAAGGAAACATAAAGCCTTTGAATTTAAATCAATCCAAGGGTATCATGCCTAGAGGAACAGACTAGTTTACAAACATAATCTATATCTCTTCTTGGAATTCATAAATGATCTCAAATTGCCACATGGAGCATTACTGGGATAATATTGCTTCAACTCTCTTCAACAGCAGATTTTATGACCCTAGCATATGAACTGATTTGGTTAATGAAATAATGGGAGATTAAAAGAAAAAGAGCTAATTTGCTTAGAATCTGACATGGGGTTAAATAATTTTAAAACATAGCAGAAGTGATTTTTGCCATTGATTGAAAGAATAATGCAGAGTGTTTTAGTTTGCTACAAGCTACTGGGAGCAATTTACCAGAAACAGGTTGACTTTTATAACGGAAATTTGTTAGATTAAAAGTTTACAGTTCTGAGGCTGTGAAAATGTCCAAATCAAGGCACCATCAGAGATTCTGTCTCAACGAAGTTCAGCTGCAGATGATCCTGTACTCCTTCCACGTGGCGAGGCATCTCTTTCTCTTCCAGGTCATCAGCATCAGCTTCTGGCTGCCCTGTCTGTGGCTTCCTCTTTCTCAATTTCCTCTAAGCACCTGGTTTCCTTCTTGTCACCTCTGTGGCTTTTTGTCTGTGTGTCTGCTGCTTTTGGTCTTCTGTTTATAAAGGACTCCAGCAAGAAGATCAAGACCCAAACTGGGTCACACCCCACTGAAGTAATCCATTCAAAGACCCCCCCAGTGGAATACAATCCAATCAAAGGGTCTCACCCACAGGAGTAGATTAATTTTAAGAACATAATCTTTACTGGGATCCACAGAAATCCTCTGTCACACAGAGTTTCAGTAGCTGACCATAAGTACAGAATAGCATAGAACTACTTAGTAGGACTTCAATCTACATTTGCTTCTGTTAATTGTTATTTCTTGTACAAAAATAACAATAATCTAAAATAACAAAAAATAAAATAATCTAATGGCTAGTATAATTATATTAGGGGAAATAACTGAATATGTAAGTTTGATTATAAATAGAGAATATAAATGCATAAACCAAATGCAGCTAGCATTTGTATAACACTTTGTAGTATACAAAATCACTTTGAATAACTTTAGATTTCCCATTGTCATTCAGTTATGAATGTAAATCACATTTTTAAATATCTAACCTAAATTAATTTTTGCTCCACTAACCTAACTTCACTGGACAGAATTGGACAAATTCTCAGATTTATTATACTTTGTTTGTAAATATGAGCAAGGTGATTTTTATGGAAATAAAAAATTGTCCAAATGAGAGAAAAAAGCAGTGGCTTGCTGACTGGTGTCTAAAATAAAATCAACTTGCTGTACATTAAAGTATATACTACTTTTAAGCACAGAAAATCTTTTTGAAAGTTAAACTTAAAATAAGATTTCTTTTCAATTGTACATAATTAAACAATTTGTCTTGCCTTTTCTGGTATTTTTTTATTTCAGAAAAAAAACTTTCACAGACAGTTTTTGACACAAAGTTAACAGAAATAAAGTGAATCCAACCGTTTTGGTCTAGTGTTACATTTTCATACCATCAGATTCGAAAATTCACTTCTCATTTTCTAAGTTGGATTTATTTTAAATGAAGTTGACAGGGCAGCCAAGGGTTCAGAGACTTTCCAACATATAATTTGATATAATATATGTAATTATGTATGGAATCTTGCAGTCTGTCAGGTAGATTGTCACACAAAAGTTTGTTTGTAAAGATATGTATGCATCAAGGTAGACATCTGTTATTATATTAGCACAGAGGGCCATGGTTAAATGTGTGTCAAGTGAATGAAATTATTCATAGTTAAGTAAAACATCTGAGAGAATATTTTTCTTGTTAAGTACATGTGCAAATGTGGCAGTTAAATTTTTCCTATATTTACAGTTTTCCTTTTTTCAAAAATTTTTTGGGGAAAGAAATTGACAATAATGAAATGAATTTTGGCTGAGGGTGGGTAACTGAGGTCACTTAGGCCTTTTTTTTTTGTAATGCAGGTATCAAATTGATCTTACCTCATATAGAGAACCAACTTTAAAAATACATTTCTCTTTCTATCTCACAAGTTCCTTGTGAGCAGGAAATGAGTCTTTTTAAATCACTTCTCCCCCACACCAAATATCAGAAACATAGTAGAGTGGAGTCTCACCTTAAAATGTAAATCAGTAGCAGGGTAGGGATGGGAGTTTATATTCTAAAATTTGTGTATAAAGAAAAATTGAACCTGTAAAAATGTTCTTGAAAATACTTTACATCACTAATAAGAAATGGAAAGCATACATAACATCTCTCAGTAATTCCAACATAGCCAACTTTTCCTGCTGCTTTGGAACAGATGATTGTTTGGCTTCTGAACAGATGAGGTATTTGGCTTGCATTTTAAGGACCATCTTGTACCTCCCCCCGCCCCCAAAGAAATGCAGCCCAGATCTTTATGTAATACTATGATATTTATTGTTTAATGTAGAGAGTTGGATTTATCTAAGTTAAATACGTGTATAGTGTGAATTTATATATGGTAGGGCGCAATAAATATTTGCCAAATATTTTATTGACTAAACAAATAAAAATATTACTTTTTCTAGAAGACAACATGAGCAAAAAATCCTTTGATAATGTTGTCGGCCTTCTCTTGAGTAGAGGACATTTATTTTCAAAGTCAGTACATGCTCTTTATAGCAGGGGTTGAAATTTAAAAGCCAGGTATTATTCTGCAACTTGAGAAAAGTAGGTACTACAGTCCTTTTGAGCTATGACTGTCAGCTCCAAATATGACTACAGTCCTGCAAACAGCTTTACAGTTAAGAGTGGCCATTAAATGTTCATAATTAATCTGGTCTGGTCAAGCAGCATAGATTAGCCCTGATTTATGGGAAAAAATGATGAACTTTCATTCATATAATGGTCCATGCCCATTATAAAGTACCATATCTACAGATGTTGACTTTTTCAGAATGCAATGCAATAGAGTTGACATGGTGCTTTCACTCAGAAAGGTCTGGTCAAAGAAATCAAGATATACAATAGGTAAACTTAAAACCTACCATGCTATTGATTTCTCTTTGTTTGCATTCTATGATAGAGTTTCTAAATCCAAGAGTTTATCAAGGGCCAAATGATCATCCCCACATGGGAGTTAAGGACACACGATACATAATTTTATGAGCAAAAGATGAGTAAAACCAGCATTGACACCAGATGACTCTGGTAAACTTACCTTTAGGGAAACTAATAGGATTCATTTTTCTCTCTGATATAAAAACAAAAACAAAATCTGAAAGAAACTTGTAATGAAAGCAGCAGTAGACATAGTGATAGTTGTTTTATATAACTTTTAAAATTAAGGAATATGTAGGTTTACAAAAAACTCATGCAGAAAATAAATAGCTCTTATATACCCCTGCCTATTATTAACATTTTGCATTAGTATGGTACCTTTATTATAACATATAAAAGAATATTATTATAATTGTACTACTAAATATAGTCCAGAGTTTACATTAGGGTTTACTGTTTGAGTTGTACAGTCCTATGTGATTTTTTTAAATTTTATTCTAATAACACATATACAACCCAAAATTTCTCCTATTAACCACATTCATATATATAATTCAGTGTCGTCAATCACGTTCACAATGTTTTGTTACCATCAGCATCCATGATCCATTACCAAAACCTTTCCATTAAACCAAACAGAAATTCTGCAACAATTATACATTAACTCCCCATTCCCTACCCCCACCACAGCATCTGAAAACCTGTATTTTAGTTTCTGACACTATGAATTTGTTTATTCCAATTGTTTCATCAGTGAGATCATACAATAATTGTTGTTTGGTGTCTGGCTAATTCACTCAACATGATATATTCAAGGTTCACTATGTTGTTGCATATATCAGAACTTCATTTTTTCCAAGGATGAAGAATATTCCATTATGTGTATATGCCACATTTTTTATTCATTCTTTGGTTGATGGACATTGGTGTTGACACCATCTTTTGGCAATTGTGAAAAGTGACACTGTGAACATCAGAGTGCAAATATGTGTTCGTGTCCCTGCTTTCCATTCTTTTGGTTATATACCTAGAAGTAGGATTGCTGGGTCATACAGTAATTATACACTTAACTTTCTAAGAAACTGCCAAACTGTTTTGGACAACAGCTGCACCATTTTATACTCTCACAAACAATGCATGTGTGTTCCTATTTCTCCATATCCTCTCATAGTAGCTAGTCTCATGTTTGTGAAATGGCATCTCATTGTGGTTTTGATTTGCATTTTCCTAATGGCTAATGGTGATGGGCATCTTTTCATGTGCGTTTTGTCCATTTGTATATTTTCTTTGCAGAAATATCCATTCAAGTCTTTTGCCCATTTTTTAATTGGGTTGTTTGCTTTTTGTTGTTGAGTTGTAGGATTCCTTTATAGATTCTGGATAATAACCTGTATCAGATATGGGGATTCCAAATATTTTCTTCCATTCTGTAGATTTCCTTTTTACTTTTTATACAATGAAATCCTTGGATGTACAAGAATTTTTTATGTTGATGAAGTCCCATTTATCTATTTTTCTTTTGTTGCTTGTGCTTTGGCTGTAAAGTCTAAGAAACCATTGCTTAACACAAGGTCCTGAAGATACTTCCCTATGTTTTCTTCTAGGAGTTTTATAGTTTGGGTTCTTATATTTAAGTCTTTGATCCAATTTGGGTTATGTTTTGTATATGGTGTAGGGTGGAAGGCCACCATCATTCCTTTGCATATGGCTGTGCAATTTTCCCAATCCCAACACCATTTGTTGAAGAGACTAATCTTTTCTCATGGAGTGAACTTAGCACCCTTGTGAAAAATCAACTGACCATAGATATGAGGCTTTATTTTTGAGTCCTCAGTTTGATTTCATTGCTCTATAAGTCTGTCCTTGGGCCAATGCCATGCTGTTTTGAATACTATAGCATCATAATAATTTGAAAATAGGTAAGTGTGATTTTTTCCAACTTCATTATTCTTTTTCAAGATGGTTCTAGCTATTTGGGACTCCTTACCCTTCCATATTAATTTGATGATTGGATTATCCATTTCTGCAAAGAAGGCTATTGGAATTTTGATTGGGATTGCATTATATCAGTAAACTGCTTTGGGTGGAATTGCCATCTTAACAATATTTAGTTTTCCAATCCTTGAACATGAACTGTCTTTCCATTTATTTAGGTCTTCTTTGATTTTTTTTAGCAATATTTTGTAGTTTTCCATGTATTCTTCCTTTACATCCTTGGTTAAAATTATCCCTGAATATTTTATTCTCTTAGTTGCTATTGGATGTGGAATTTTTCTGGATTTCATCTTGTATTGTTCATTATTAAGTAGAGAAACACCACTGATTTTGCACGTTGATCTTGTACCGTACCAACATTGCTGAATTCATTTGTTTGCTCTAGGAAACTTATTGTGAATTTTTCAAAAATTTCTTCATATATAGAGTCATACCATTTGCAAATAGGGAAAGTTTTAGTTCTTCCTTTATTATCTGAGTGCTTTTATTTCTTTTTCTTGCCTAATTGCTCTGGCAAGAACTTCTAGTATGATGTTGAATAACAGGGATGACAGTGAGCATCCTTGCCTTGTTCATGATCTTGGGGGGAAATCTTTCAATCTTTCAACATTTAGTAGGATGTTAGCTGTGGGTTTTTTTATATGTACCTTTTATCATGCTGAGGAATTTTCTTTCTTTCCTAGTTAGAAGTGGTGTTGGGTTTTGCCAAATGCCTTTCAGTGTCAATTGAGATGATAACGTTTTTGTTTTTTTTTTCCTTCTTATATTTAGATGGTGTATCACATTTGTTGATTTTTTGTGTGTTGAACCACCCTTGCATACCTGGGATAAATCCCACTTTATCATGGTGTATAATTCTTCTGGTGTGCAATTGGATTTGGTTTGCCAGTATTTTGTTGAGGATTTTTGGATCTCTATTCACAGGGGTATTGATTTGTAATTTTTTTACTTGTGGTATTTTTATCTGGCTTTGGCAACAGGGTGATGTTGGCCTCATAGAATGAGTTAGGGAATTTTTCCTGTTCAGTTCTCTGGAAGCGTTTATACAGGATTGGTGTTAATTCTTCTTGGAATGTTTGGTGAAATTCACCAGTGACGCCATCTGCATCTGGGGCTTCTTTTTTGGAAATTTTTTGATTACTGATTGAATCTGTCTGCTTGTTAATGGTCTGGTGAGATATTTTTCTTCTTTAGTCATTGTATGTAGTTTGCATGTTTATAAGAATCTATCTATTTCATCAGCATTCTTTCATTTGTTGGTGTACAGTTGTTCATTTCATCCTCTTATAATCCTTTTTATTTCTGGGGTTGATAGTAATGCCTTTCTTTCATTTCTAATTTTAAGTTTTTGTGTCCTCTATCTCTGTTTTGTCATTAGTCTATCTATAGGTTTGTCAGTTTTATTGATCTTTTCAAAGAACCAACTTTGGATTTTGTTGTTTCTATTTCATTTATTTCCACTCTCTTCTTTATTTTCTTCCTTCTCCTCACTTTGGGTTTAGTTTGCTCTTCTTTTTATAGATCTTCCAGCTATGAGGTTAGATCTCTGATTGAGATCTTTCTTCCTTCCTAATGTAAGCATTTAGAGCTATAAAATTTTCTTTCTGCTTCTCAGCTAAATCATTTTAATTGTCTTGTCTTGAATTTACTAATTTTTTCTTCTGCCAGCTCCAATATGCTGTTTAAACCCTCTCGGGACTTTTTCAATTCAATTATTATCATCTTCAACTCCAGTATTTCTGTTTAATTCCTTTTTAAAAACTTTAGCTCTTTATTGAGCATCTCATATTTTTCATCAATACTTTTCCTGATATTCTTTAGTTCTTTCTCCATGTTTTCCTTTATCACCTTGAATACATTGAGGATCATTTTTCAAGTCTTTTCCCAATATGTCCAAAATTTGTTCTTCATTTATGGTTCCTCAATTTTTTTCTAATGAAATTTTATTCAAGTATATCATTCTTACATGAACATACATAAACAATAAGTGTATAGTAAAATTTATGAATTTATAAAACAAACATGCATACCATCATACAGAGCTCCCATACATCATCCTATCACCAACACCTTGCATTGTTGTTAAACATTTGTTATAAACTATGAAAGAGCATCGTCAAAATATTACTACTGACTATAGCCCATATCTTACATTTGGTATATTTTTCCCCAACCCACCCAATTATTAACACCCTATATTAGTATTACATATTTGTTATCATTCAGGAGAAAACGTTCTCATATTTGTCCTGTTAACCACAGTCCATCATCCATCACTGGATTCCCTGTGTTATACAGTACCATGCTTTGTACAAGCCACTCAAAATGTACTCTCAGTAGCTCTCATTTTCATCACAGAGTTGTGCTTTTATCACTTCAGTCAATTTTAGAACATTTTCAGTACTCCAAAAGGAAAAAATCCCATACCCACTTATACATCCCTATTGTTGTCCCTCAGTATTGAAATAATATCTTTTTGCCATTACTGCAAAATATTATAATATTACTATCATCAATAAGTTACACTAGTTGTAATTTTCCTGTGTATCACCATATTCTTAGTACTTTGTAAAAGAATAGCATTCTTATATTTATACTAATAACCACACTCTTTATCCACCATTGAAATCACTGTGTTATACATTCCTGAGATGATTCTCTAGTTTCTTTTCAATTGGCATTAACATCCACAGACTACCCTCTTCAGCCACAATCACATTTATAAGTCAAAAGTATTAATTATACTTACTAAATGTGTTACTATCAACTTTATTCATTTCCACATTTTTGGAATTAACCTTATTACTAATGCTATATACATGAACCATCAGCTCCCATTCTCAACCTGCATTCTGTTCCCTAGTAACCTAAACTCTTGAGTTTATCTCTGTGAGTTTACTCATCGTATTTAGTTCAGATTAGTGAGACCATTCAATATTTATCTTTTTGTGTATGGCTTATTTCACTCAACAAAATATCCTCTAGGTATATCCATGTTGTCATTTGCATCCTGATTTCATTTCTTCTTACAGCTAAATAGTATTCCATTGTATGTACATACCACATTTTGCTTATCTACTCATTGGTTGATGGATACCTGGGCTGGTTCAATATTTTAGCAATTGTGAATAATGCTGTTATGGACATCGGTGAGCAAATGTCAGTTTGCATCCTTGCTTTCAGTTCTTCTGAATATATTCCTAGTAATGGTATTGCTGGATCATACAGCAGTTCTATATTCAGCTTCTTGAGGTAATGCCAAACTGTCTTCCACAGAGGCTGTATCATTCTACATTCCTACCAACAGTGAAGGAATGTTCCTGTTTCTCTACATCCTTGCCAGCACTTGTAGTCTTCTGTTTTTTAAATAATGGCCATTTTATATGGTGTGAAATGTTATCTCATTGTAGTTTTTAATCTGCATTTCCCTAATAGCTAGTGATGCTGAAATTATTTTCATGTGCTTTTTGGCTACTTGTATTTCCTCTTTGGAGAAATGTCTATTCAGGTCTTTGACCCATTTTTAATTGGGTTGTTTGTCTTTTTATCATTGAGTTGTATGATCTCATTATAGTACATGGATATCAAACCCTTATTGGATATGTGGTTTCTAAATATTTTTATCATTGATTAGGCTGCCTTTTTACTCTCTTGACAAAGTCTTTTTAAGAAAAAAAAGTGTTTAATTTTGAGGAGGTCATATTTATCTATTTTTTCTTTTGTTGCTCTTGCTTTGGATGTAAGGTTTAGGAAACTACTGCCTACCTACAAGATCTGGAAGATGTTTCCCTACATTTTCTTCTAGAAGTTTTATGGTTGTAGCTTTTATATTTAGTTCCTTGATCCATTTTGAGTAAATTTTTGTATAAGGTGTGAGATAGGAGTCATCTTTCTTTCTTTGGGATATAGATATCCGGGAGTGGCACCATTTGTTGAATAGACTGTTCTGGCCCAGCTGAGAGGGCTTGACAGCCTTGTCAAAAATCACTTGACCATAGATGTGAGTGTCTATTTCTGAGTTCTCATTTCAGTTCCATTGGTCAATCTGTTTATGCCAGCACCATGCTATTTTTACCACTGTATTAATAGCTAAATAATATGCTTTAACCTCAGGAAGTACAAGTCCTCCAACTTTGTTATAATTTTCTAAGCCATTTTTGGCTATTCAGGGTTCCTTACTCTTCCAAATAAATTTGATAATTGGTTTTTTCATTTCTGCAAAAAAAGGCTCATGTGATTTTTATTGGGATTGCATTGAATCTATAAAGCAGTTGGGTAGAATTGACATCTTAATGAAATTTAGTCTTCCAGTTCATGAACATGTCATGTCCTTCCATTCATTTAAGTCTTCTTTGCTATCATTTATAATGATAAATTATTTGGTTCATTTATCACATTATCTAAGATCTTTGTTTCTTTATTTATCTTGGAGAAGGTTTATTCAGATTTATTCTGTTAGGGGTGAGTTGTCCTTCTTGAATATTGATATTTATGTCTTTCAGAAGGGTTGGGAAGTTTTCAGTCATTATTTCCTCAAATATTTCTTCTGCCCATTTTCTATTCTCTTCTTCTGGGATACCAATAACATATGTTTGTGCATTTCACATTGTCATTCAATTCCCTGAAACCCTGTTGCATTTTTCCATTCTTTTCTCTTTCTTTTCTCCTGTCATTTCCAGTTCAGATGTCTGTTCTTGATACCACTAATTCTGTCTTCAGTCAATTCAAATCTGCTGTTGTGTGCCTCTAATGTATTTTTATTCTCATCTATCATGTCTTTCATTCTCATAAGCTCTGTTACTTTTCTTTGCAGACTTTCAAATTGCTCTTTATATTCAACCAATGACTTCTTATTATCTTTTATCTCTTTAGTCATCTTTTTCCTCAAATTTTGAATTCATTTTGGAGATTTGTTTGATTATCATTGATGAGTTGTCTTAAATCCTGTATCTCATCAGGATATTTGGTTTGTTTCTTTGGCTGGGCCATCTCTTCCTCTTTCCTAGTATGACTTGTTATTTTTTGCTGATGTCTAGGCATCTGAGTATGCTGATGAATTTACTCTGATGGTCAATTTCTCTCTCATGCCTAGTGGTTTTGTTTTTGTTGTTGCTGTTTTTTCATGGCTCTTCTTTGATTTTTGGTTCAATTTCTTCTGATTCTTTAAAACTGCCCAGGTAAAGTTATCATAACTTTAGGGATTCACTAATGGGGTGCAGATGTTCTCCCAAGGGTACGGGATAAGGTTAAAAGCAGTTTTTCTCCTTGCAGTTTCCTGGCTGGCCAGCAGATAGTGTTCATCAGTGAACCTTTCCTTAGAGGTGTCTCATTCAACCTCTGCTTGCCCATTCTTCTGGTCTGGCTAGAGCTGAGATTCAAAGTAGGCTCTGCTACCAAATTCACTGAAGAGAAACCACTTTCTGCCCTCTGCCATACCCTCCCTCTTCAGGGAGGAAGACATCTGTTCCCCTCTCAGATGGCTGCAGTGAGCCATGGGTTTTATTCAGGCTCTGTTCTTGGAGGGTAGGGGATGGGTGCCATTTCCAACCACCATGGGGGTTTGGTAACTCACAGTTGTCATTTCTGGTTCTTCCTCTCTCTGTCCCTTGCCCTTCTAGGAGTTGTTCAGCACTGTCCTGGTCTGCTGACCTCCAAAGCAGATCCCACAGACAGATTTTTGTCCTATAGCCATTGTTTTTGTGAGAGAGTTGAGTCCTCCCTGTCTACTCTGACACCATCTTCCCAGAAATCCCTCTAGTTCCTCACTTTTTATCTTATTCCTTTAAATGAGCCCATCATATCTTGTTTCTTTGTTTTTTAATCATTTTCACACTCTGTACATTTTAATATTTTAAAGTGTTTTTCCTGGGATTTAGTTCCTGAGCTGTGTGCCCTTTGATTTCGTATCCAACTAATGATGTGACAGGGATTTCCTTGGTGCCATGATCTAAGAAAAGCAAACCAAACAACATAAAAATCACTTTTACAGTGTTTTCAAATTGGCTCTTAATTGGCTTATGCACTTCTTCAGATTTTACTTCTCTTATCAAGAAAATCATTCTGAAGCTAATGCAAAATGCAGGGTCCTCTCTGTGTTTTCTGAGCCTGTCTTGTCCTGGGTTTATGCTTGCTCATGGCCTTAGGAATTCCCTGTTTTATGGGAGCCTGATTGCCCCCTCTATTACCTATGAAATAGATTTTTTTCACCCTCCCGGGTGGTCTGTTTTATACCTTAAAGCAAGTAATCCTTTGCCCTATGCTTCTTTAACTGAACTGTGCTTACAATGTGTTAGCTGTCTACAAGATGCTTCTGCTTGCAGGGAAAGTTCTGGGAGTGCAAACCAGAGACATGTTTTTTGCTTCAGTCTTTCAGGATGTTACCTGGTAGACTGGCATGAACATAAAAGTACTCCAGTATGTGCATAGGGGTTACTCTCGTCCCTCTGGAACTGGACCAGCAACCCAGAATGGGAGCACAGCCTGACTGCACATTATGACAGGAAGGCACTGGGGGAAGGGCCAACATGGGTTCCATAGGTTCTCCTATGGTCTTTTTTTCTCCAATTAGAATCAATATGGTTTTATACAGAAAACTATTATAATGATCTAATGCATATATATATATATATTAGCAGAACCAGAGATTGAACTGGGGACCTTTTCATGTGAAGCAGGCACTCAACCACTGAGCTACATCCACTCCCCTTTAATGCAATATATTTTAATATAGGATAATTATGCAGAAATTCTTTACCACCTCTCTTATTAACAGTTTGCATTAGTGTGGTATTTTTGTTACAATTAATAAGAGAATATTATTATACTTTTATTGTTAAATATGGTTCATAGTTATATTAGGGTTCAGTCTTTGTCTGTAGCTTCTCCTACCATCTTTAAACTGTGTTTTTTTGATTCAGCCCTTGCTCAGGGCTGAAGACATTAAATGTCTTCCAGAGTGCTCAGGAAGATAGTTTTGCCAGTTTTTGTGGGTTATTCAAAGACTCTACATGAGAATAGCACTCTGGAGCATCTTATGCCATAATCTTGGTCCTATATTTCCTTAATGTTAGTGTTAATATTTTGCAACTGAAACTTCCTTTCTTGTTAATAATTGATGACCTTTAAATATAACTTTAATTGGTGCTCATTCCACTCTTCAGAGGAAACAATGTCATGATTAATAGAAAACTATTATTTTTCTTTTGATAATTAATATTTTAGCCATGAATAAAGTTTTTAAAATTTATTTATGGGTATTATTTTCCATATGAATTCATTTATGAACCAAAGTTTATTTTTATGGTAGATATAGTTTTTAAACTGTGATTAACTTTGAAACAAAGAGATATTAATGATTTATAAGTCATGTCTGTTTTCAAATTCATTGATCCTTACCAATGCAGAGAATAAAGCTGCTCCAAAAATTCAACAGAAAGTTAATTTATAGGAAAATGATGCTATGATTTTGAGTGACATAAATGAGCAAACTCAGATAAAGAAAAAGAGATCTTGTGTTTTGGTTGTTTTTTCTTTGGGATAGATTAATTTCTGGTTAGGGAAATATATCTATCACATTTATATATTTTTGCTTGAGTTTCATGCAACTAATTTCCATAAAAATAAAAATTTCACTCACATAACTGGAGAAACAGAGAAATACATGCAATAAATGTCATTCCTTTAATTTTTTTTCAGTGTTATTTATTTTGTAATGGGTAATACAAAATATGTAAAATACATTAAAATACTGTATAAATCACAAAGTCATTTCAACAACTTGCATGAACTCCTTACATACATATTTCTTTTAGGATATAAAAAGATCATTTGGAAAATCAAGATAAAGTCTTTGCTGAACAAATTATAGAATCAATCATTTAGTAATAATAATATTTCATATTTATATAGTGCTTTACAATTTACAAAGCACTTCCATATATATTATCTTATCACAGGTTTAGGAAATACCTCCCCCTAAAAACAATCTGTCTACTAAAAGTTATCCAGGGACCATGGGTGGAAAGAAGAGAAAAGGGAAAATCAATGAAATGTGCTAAAATGAATTGGTCAGAAGGGATATGATGATGTCTTAAAAGCCAACGTGGAGGATTTCAAGGAGGGTGTGATCAATGTTATCCACACCAATTATAGAAGAAAAATTGAGTAAGATTCAGACTGAAATGTGTCCATTAGATTTGTTAATTGGAGGGAAATTGGGGTAGAATTAAAAGTTGTGGGCAGAAGGGGAATTACTGGGAAGCTAATGGAGGTTAAGCATTAGGACCACTCAAAACATTGACTGTTATATATTCTTTATTTTGTGTTCATAATTTTGTAATCTGCTTTCTTAAAGCAGCCCTTAAAACTGTGTATGCTATCTATCCCCCAAAACCTGAGTCACTCATGATTTTGGATATGGAAGCCTAATTACAATGAGATGAGATGTGAAATGGGAGGTGAGACAACTGGATGGTGAGTGGAGGCTACTCTTTCTAGAAGTTTGATGGTAATCAAGGGAGTTGTGTGTGTGGTTTCAGGGCTGGTTTCATGGGCATGCAACCAATACAGTCACACAGTGCCCTACCCGCAGATGAGCCCCACACTTGGGGTTTAATATTCTATGATTGCCATCTTGAAATTCTTCATAATTTTATCTTTTAATTTGTGTTTGTAAATGTAGTCTGAAAGGACAATGGGTCAGCTTGGGATTAGAACTTCATGTGCAGTTCTGCCTCCATCTCCTAGGACCTTTCAGCTACCCACTTCCACAGCCTCTGGTGCCTGGCCATTGCCTCCTTGCTGCAATCCCTGGACTACTGCTGCCCTCCATCCCTGATAGGGCCCTGGGTGTAGGCACAGGGAGGATCAGGGTTAGAAGTGTGCATCTGCAGCATCTTGGAGCTGGGCATGGTGGCATCTGTCCCCACTCAGGCTGGCAGCATCACAGTGTGCCTGGTGGGTGACAGGCAGACAGCCACATCTCAATGGAGACAAATCTATACTTAGTACTTAGTGTTTCCTAGCTGGAATTTTAAAGATCCTTGGGGTTTGCCCATCTGTGTGGGTTGGGGTAGCAGGTCAATGGGAAAAAAAAGATGCCCAGTTTGATTTTCCCAGAACCTTCCCCTTCCTGGCATGTAGGGCATGTGTCTGGCAGCCAGTGGGAGTGGGGTTTCCAGAAGCCATTAGGCTTGAGTGAGTGTACAAATGCCCCAAATTGTGAGGCAGGACCCCTGGCACCTGCAACATTATTCCCTCTCAGGCTATATGCTATATTTGATACCATCACTTCTGACAGAGAGGGCTCTGTTGAACCACTGGCTTAATTCACCCAGGTGCATCTGATTGGTAGAGCCTACATCATACACCTGTGTCCTAGCTGCAAGGGAGGCTTGGCAAGGGATACATTTCATATTTTCATGTTTCTATAGTGGTAGTAGTCTCTGTTTCCTGCCAAGGGTCATACAACTGGGAATTGCCCAAACCTATAAAGGGGTTCAGATGCTGTAGTAGAAACTGTAGCTGCCTCACCTGTATCTCTTGAATCTTACCATTTCAGTATGCTCTGGCTGCCTTTGAGTTCCTACTGACTGTATCTTTGCTTGAAAGCTATTCCATAGCCACTGTCATATAGCCAATGAAGAGGTCTCTGCTCATTCACAGGGCAAGTCAAAGTGCTTAAACACACACGTATATATGAAATATGTGTTCTATACCATTCCCAAGTATTCTCCCCATGGGATTAAACTCTAATCTCTCATTGTAGAAGCTGGCTTGATATCATACCCTTTATTGGCTATTTTCCCTGATCCAATTCCCCTTCCTCTACTAATGTTTACTGTACTTCCCTTTAATCACTTTGATGGTCAGTTTTCTGTGTCAAATTGACTAAGCTGTCATACCCAGTTACTTAATCAACACTGATCTATGTGTTGCTGTGAAGATAATTTATAGATGTGGTTAACTCTACAATCACTTGACTTTAAGTAAAGATCATCCTTAATAATGTGGATGGGCCTCTTCCAGTCAGTTGAAAGGCCTAAGGGGCAAAAACTGAGGTTTCGCTGAGTTTTCCTTCCCTTAGAAAAAATTCTGCCTCAAAACCGCAGCATCAATTTCTGCCTGAATTTCCAGTCTGCCAGCCTGTCCTGTGGATTCCAGATATTGTCAGCTCCCACAATCATGAGACCCAATTCCTTAAAATAAATCTCTTAACATGATTGATAGATGATTGATAGGTAGGTAAGGTAGGTAGATAGATAGATAGATAGATAGATAGATAGATAGATAGATAGATAGATAGATAGATAGATATTGATATTGGGCTTCTATTGTTTCTATTTCTCTGAAAAACCCTGACTAATACAATCACCTTGCACTTGAATTTTTGTAACAGCGTCTTCTTTTGGGGGAGTTAAAACTGACAGAGGCCGACAGCCCAAAAGAATAACAAATGTCCACATGTCCTCATAAGTATCCGCTCCTCTGCTTCACTAGCAGCACCTCGTGCATATTACTTTAATACGTATAACGCTGTGATATAATATTTGATTTTTCTAACTAGTCCCGTCTCCACTAGATAGTTAGGCCCACAAGATTCAAGAGCATGTACTTGTCCTTTTGTCCCCAGGGCTCATTGCAGAGGCCACATGTGATGGGGGCACAGTAAATATCAGCCAGTGCACAGTGAACAAACTAATGAATGGTTACTTGTCTATTCAAACATGATATTTCATGAAAGGATTAATATGAAAACTGTTCACCTTAGTGATATCTGAAATCCGATCGAAGGGATTGTGATCATCTATATATTTTCTAAGCTGCCGAATTTTATTTTTGGCCTAGTTGTTGTGTAGAGGCAGTCACGTGATCAATACTAATTTGTCTGTGTGAGGGTGTGCAATCCTCCTGTGCTTTTTATCTTCTTAACTCGCAGAGAAATGTCTCCAAAACCTGCCTTCAACATGGCAAACATTAAGTAGACCCTGTGTTGTGTGACAAACCTGTCTATCTTACCTGCTACTAACAGTCCTTTGAACAATCTAGGAGGACATATATCTTGTCAGTTACTCAGATCAAATAGGTTGTGTTCCCCCACCAGTATGGTCCCAGCATTATCCACAGAGGTACCCTTTAAGATTTCTTACTGAATTTTTATGCCGAACTTAAAACCCGTGAAATATGCCAGCTCAGGGCTTCTCTGATCAGAGGATCTCTGTTTCATAGAGAATAAGTTTGGCTCATAAGAGCTAACACCACCCACACTGCAGAAACACACCAGAATGTAGTCTCCAAGCAAATGCCTATGTATACCACTTACCTTCCCTCCCTAAAAACCCTTTGGGAAGTATATCCATCTGAAGGTCAAATATCCTGATTTCTTTCTCCATTCCCTATTATTTTCATAACTATATTTTTGTTCCTCTTCTGTTTTTGAAAACAAGGAACAGGCAACTGTGCAGATGTCAGAATGCGTAAAGGCATTGAGTTAAATGTCTGTAAATACTGAAGGAAGTAACAATGAGTTCTTTAGGCACTCACATACAGAAGAATTTGCTAAAGCAATTAAAGCAAAATATGCTTTGCAGTGTTCCAAGTGAGAACAATCATTGCAGTCTGAATAATGGAATACAGACATGTGATTGGCTAGATGGGACAGTGGGAGTATCTGTAGGATAATCAATTGTTCCTAAAGTAAATTGATGAATGACTAAACCTTCAGTGCTCTAGTGATTCAGGATTTAAGAAGAGTTGTGTAATATTTTCAATTTCCTACTCTGATTAAAATTAGAATTCAGACAATGTTTCTCTGCATATTTTTTAACGTTGCTGACCATATTTTAACTTAAAAATAATCAACTTTGAAAAAAATTTTAAGACTGTATTAATTTCTTCTTACTGTTATAAGAAAGAAAATTCTCCACAAATTTAGTAGCTTAAAATAACACAAATTTATTATCCTACAGTTCTGGAGCCAGAAGTCTGAAATGGGATTCACTGGCTAAAATCAAGGAATTGGCAGGACTGTGTTCCTTCTGGAAACTCAGGTGGGGTGGGGGCATTTCCTTGTCTTTTCTAGCTTCTGGAGGCTCCCATATTCCTTGATCTAGATCCTCTTTTCTCCAAAGCCAGAAACAATGGATTGAGTTCTCACATCAAATTACTCTGATGCTCCTGCCTCCCTCTTTCACTTATGAGGACCTTTGTAATTACTTTGGACTCCCTTGAATAATCCAGGATAATCCTCTCTTCTCAAAATCAGCTGATTAGCAAGCTTAACTCCATCCACACTCTTAATTCCCCCTTGCCATGTAACATAACATATTCACAGACTCCAGGGATTAGGTCATGGACATCTCTGGGGGCCATTATTCTGCCCACAACATGACAATTTAGAAAAATGCATAAGAATAGAAAAATAACATAAATTAAAACTGTGAGAAAGATACATCAAACAAACAAATTGATAGAGATATAAAACGGAGCCTGAAATGAAGCCAACATAAAAATACACTCTAATGAGGTCCTATACCATTCTGTTGAGTTCAAGTCAATGATTCTCAAGCTCTGGGTTTGAATCATAATTCCAAAGGCTATACTATTGAGGGATTAAAAGAATCAAAACAAGATTAATCATGTCACTAAAAATTATGTCACAATTACTGCCCCAGTATAACTCTATCTCCCAGTTTCTATTAGAGCAACCATAGTTAGAGCCCTCAATTACCTGAAAGCACAGTCATTGCTTAAGTAAAACTGTTTATTGCTTAGACCACATTCTCTTATGAAATAAAGAGGCAAAGTCTTGTGTGTTCTGTAAACATTTCCTTTTTGATGCCAGCCTGATTTTTTATGCCTCTCTCATCTTGATCCAGTAAGATAAACCCCACTTTACACTCTGTTGAACAATATGCTCAGTACAAAATTCCATTTGATAAACATTTCCATGCCATTAGGTATACTCAAATGTAACAAAAAATGTTTAAATGCTGGTTAAATAAGACTGCACATCCATTGCTATTACAATGGGTCAAAGTACACCAGTTGTTAAACTCTCTATCATCAAATACAAAGAGAAAAACATGATCTGTAACAAAATTCATAATCCATAACATGCATAGGATAAAAACAAATTAAATCTTAGCAGAAAACTAACCATCCCTGATGATAGCTAACTTTCCTATTGAACTTACTGTATTCCTGATATGCCAAGGAAACTTCTAAGTGCTTTTATACTCATTGAATACACATAAACTCTGTTTGTATTTCCATTTTACAAATAAAGAAATTGAGGCACAGAGGGGTGTATTGACCTCCCCAAGGCCTTTCCAAGAGACAAGTGTTGAAGTGGTAAATTAGGACAACCAGCCAAAGTGAAAGTACCAGTCAAGTCTTTATTCACTTACTGAGATAGTATAGGTAAGATGAAAAGAAAAATGGTAGCTCCCTAGTATTTCATTTTCCCCATGGAAAGGCACTGGATGAGGGTCAGTCAGATGGGTTGGGGGGAATCACAACATTGCTGAGGAACCCTTAACAAAAGGCTCCTGTCATGCTATTGGGAAGGGGTGAGGTGCAGGGAAAGGGTGAGAGGAAGAACTAAGTGCAAAAGGACTGAGTCAGTGTGGAGAAAAGTGCCTCAGCCCAGATCTCCTGAGAAGGAGGCATCCTAATGGAGGTACCTAGATGAGGAATGCAGATATGGGTATGGGGTTGAACCACCCGTGGTGGGGTTGGTTGGCCGAGTCCTTGACTGCCACTCCCTCCAGTGACTGCCATGCACTGGCTGTGCACAAAGTCTGATGTGGGGGGCACAGCTTCCCCCTATGAGCCTTTTCATGTAAGGCCTTTGAATTGCCTATGGCTGGGTCTGAAAGACCGTTGATAGGATTTTGGCCTGTAGTTGGCATACTCAGGTCCCAAAGCTAATAAGTAATAATCTGGGATTTGAACCCAGCTGGGCTGTTCTGACTTTGTACTTTTAAATACAAAACAACATTGCTTCTAAGAATAAAAAGAAAATGCATACCCCTGATTCTCATAAAGAAGACATAGTGCCAGACTTTTTATGGTACTTATTGCTTTGCATAATTCAGTCGACTGGATATTGCTACCCAATGGAAGTTAGGGTAAAAATCATACCTTAATCATTGAAGGAGATCTTATATTCTTCTAGAAAGCTCCTTTTCATGGAAGGGGCTGCTCTTTCCACCCCTTTCCTCTTCCACACAATGCCTTCTAAGATCTTAGAACAGGTTCTGTAGGAAACCTTCCCATACTCTCCTGACCACATGTTTAATTATGTTTTTGTATTTAATGCTTTAATGGAATCACATTCTTTTCCTTCATAGCACTCATTTCAGTTTGTAATTATAACCTAAATTGTGGGTTTATTTAGTTAAGGTTTATACCTTCCACCAGGCTGTAACATCCACGAAAGCAGGACCAATGTCTGCTGTTTGCTCACCATAGTACTCCCAGAGTGAGTATGGTACCTATCACATCATAGATGGTTAATAAATGCTTGAGGAATCAATTAATGTAATCTTAGTTTCTTAATGTTTGCCCATGACTTCATTCTTTTATTGTAAGTGATTTTATATGTCAAATTATAGAGCTAATCAATTTAGTTGCAGTAATTATCTGAAGAGATTTTAATATTTCTGAAATTCCATTTTTATTGTTTAGCAAAAACATAAAATTATTTACATAGATACAAGAGGAAGGATGATATTGATCTTACTGCTAGTCAGTGTCCTTTAAATAAATTCTCAACCCCCTTGCCTCTCACAGGATTACACTCATTTAGCCAAATCAAAACCAAGTTAATTCAGGATTATTCCCAAATCCCCCCCCCCCCAAAAAAAAAACATTTTACCTATTTTTCCCTCTCCCTTCCCCAGAACCTCCAGTGGCCACTGCCTCTACATCAATGACAAAAGTCCTTCCATTGTTAGAATCACAATAAGTATGTAGTAGAATAACAGTAAGTCTACTCTAATCCATCATTCATTCCCCAATCCTGAGGATTCTGGGATGGTGATGCCCACTCCGCTTCCAATTGCAAAGGGGCTTAGATCCCATGGAGCAGATGGATGGGACTATCTAGCTTACAATTGCAGATTATCTCTGTTCCTTTGGATGGTCGTTGCCCATCATCATCTCCTTGTTATTTGTCCTGGGTGAGACCAATGAACTGGAGAGTAGGTGTTACAACTCTGCTGAGATTTAAGGCCCAACTGGCAGATGAACAGTGCAAAGATTTAAGCCTCTAGGACATACACTTATCAACTCTGGTACTAACTATAGGTTCAAATAGAAGAGGATTGTCCTGAATGACATTGCAAAGACAGATACAGGCCATTGTATATCTTGTCATAATTTACGAAATTGTGCGAGAGAGTGTGTAAACTACAATGTAAACTATAATCCATGCTTAGTGGCAATGCTCCAAAATGTGTTCATCAATTATAACAAATGTACCACACTAAAGAAGGATGTTGTTAATGTGGGAAAGTGGGGGGGGGCGGGGGGAGGGAGTGGGAATCCCCTATATTTTTTATGTAACATTTATGTAATCTAAGTATCTTTTTAAAAAATTTAAAAAGTATATATATAAAAAAAGTTTTATCTACCCTGTGGCTGCACCAGCAGAGCTGACAATTGCTGCTGTTGATGGGTAATTCCTGACTGTAAGTGCATTCTGAATACTTCTGACTATTTTATCATAGTTCCATCTTCCATTCATTCTCACTCTGTTAAAAGATAATTTTTCCTCTCTATTCAAATATCTAACACTGCCTCCTTTCCTGACTTTTGACTGATATTCTTGTTCTCATTTCACTGAGAAGAAAACTTCTACAAGGTCTCATTACCACCTCTACCTACCTGC
Source organism: Tolypeutes matacus (assembly GCA_026826555.1). NCBI lineage: Eukaryota > Metazoa > Chordata > Mammalia > Cingulata > Chlamyphoridae > Tolypeutes > Tolypeutes matacus. The sequence continues at coordinate 44,796,914 of JAKSZT010054215.1, forward strand.
CTCTGGACATCTGCACTCTGCCTTCTCTCCTGTTGCTAAGGATGAACCATCCTTACTCATCTGCTAGATTCTATTCTCTGGTGTTCTTTTTTTAATTATTATTAACAACTTTATTTCAAATTCACAAAAATAACACAACAGAAAAAGGCAGCTCAACAATATTACTCCTAAAAAGTTCTTTTTCAGGCACTTTTATCTCATCTAATTCCAGAAGAATTCTGGTGATTCTTTAAACTCAATCCTCCAGCAATTCTCCCTTCTCTCCTGCATCATCATTTTTCCCCCTCTTCTACTGAATCATTACCACTGGCACACATGCATGCTAGTATGTCCCCTATCTTTAAAAAACAAAAAATGAAAAATTTATCTTGACCCCTCTTTCCCCTCCAGTCACAGTCCTATTTCTCTTATTCCTTTTCTAGCAAACCTCCTGTGAAATGTCTATATTTCCTGCTCTAGTTCATTACCATCATTTTAGATGAAACCATTTCAGTCAGGTTTTCATACCTCTCATAGGTTTCCAAGCTTCAATATCTAAGGTCTATTCTTAGTCTACTTCTTAACATCAGCAGGATGACAGGTCATCACTCTTTCTGGACATAGTTTCTTCACCACACTAGGTTTCTCTCCTTCATCCCTGGTCTGTCCTTCTCAGAGTTCCTTGCTGAGACCTCCTTATCTACCTGCCCTGTAAATATCTGGATGCCCCCAGAGGTCAGTTCTTGGATTTATTCTTTTTATTTTAAGAAGGTACCGGGGATTGAACCTGGGACCTCATACATGGGAAGCAGGTGCTCAACCACTGAGCTACAACCGCTCTCCTTATTCTTTTTTTCCTATTTTACACTCACTTTTTTGGGCATCTTGTCCAGTCTTGTAGCTATAATTAACATCAATATGATTACCACTCCCAAATTATCTTCCTAAACTGGATTTCTTTTCTGACCTCCAGTTGAATCCATTTGCCAGCTCAATATATCTAAAACTATTCACTGATAAACTCCTTTCTCCAATTTGTTCTACTTGCAGTCTTCTTCATCTCAGAAAATGGTATTTCCATTCTTCTTGTTACAGAGTCCAAAGAACTTGGAGTCATCCTTAACTCCTTTTTATGTTCATGTAGATATCCAGAATCCATCTACCATTTGACACCTTTGATATTATATATATTATATATATTATAAATATTATATATATTATATATATTATATATATATATCCTGATTCAAACCACCATAATCTATTGTATGGATAATTGCAATAGAATCAGTACTGGTCTCCATGCTTCTTCTTTTGATTCCCCAAAGTCTACTCTCAAAAAAAAAAAAGAACCAGAGGGATCTTATTATAAACTAAGCTCAGGTCATTGCTTTTCTCAAAACCCTCCAATGGCTCTCCAAATCACTCAGAAGAACCCAGAAATTTTACCATGAGCTGTTAGTCTATACGGTCTGGTCCTAAATGACCTTTTTGAAGTTATCTCCTACTAATAACTTTTGCTCACTCAGGTCCAGCCATCCAGCCACCCTGGCTTTCTTACGATTCCAGAAATATACCACACACATTCCCTCAGGGTTCTTTGCATTTGCTCTTCCTACTGGTTGGATGCTTTCAAATGTCACCTTTCCTTTAAGGCCTTCTTTTGCAACTCCATTTTAAATTATACCCCTATACCTCCTATTCCCTTTTCTACTTTATTTTTCTTTAGAATAGTTATCAACATCTAGCAGACTATTTATATAACATGTTTTATTATTGCCTGCCTCTCCTCTCCCACCACCACCCAGAACTTAAGTTCCTCAAGAACAGGGATATTTTATGCTTTATTCACTGCTGTAATCCAGTGCCTGGCACAAAATAAGTACTTCAGTAAGTACTTATTCAATGAGTGACTAAAGTAGCTTAATACTTTATATAATCCTTTACAGTTTTCGGATTCATTCTTTCATTTGGTCACAACCATTCTGCAATTGCAAAATGACTGGTGGTGTTAGTTCCATTTTATAGAGATAGAAACTGAGGATTAGAGAGTTCTATGGCTAATCTACCCTAAAACTAGCATTTGGCTCTGGGTCTTATGCCTCTTGTATTAGTCAGCCAAAGGGGTGCTGATGCAAAATACCAAATATGTTGGCTTTTATAGGGTATTTATTTGGGGTAGAAGCTTACAGTTAGCAGACCATAAAGCATAAGTTACTTCCCTCACCAAAGTCTATTGCCACGTGTTGGGGCAAGATGGCTGCTGACATCTGCCAAGAGTTCAGGCTTCTTGGGACCCTCTCTTCCCAGGGATCTATTTCTCTCAGGGCTCAGCTGCTGAGCTCTCTCCACAAGGCCAGCTGTAGTCTGTCAGGTGAATGGCTGTGTCTCTCTCCTCGGAGCTTCTGCAGTGTCTAAGGAGCCGTCTCTATTCCTCTGAGTTCTTCTCCTGGGTGTTCATTTCCCAGGCTTGGGCTTCAAACTCTAACTTCCCTTTTCTGTGGTGCAGTTTCTCTGTCTTACTGACATGGCCCAATCAAAGCCTTAATCATTATTTAATCTAGCAAAAGTAAAACCTCTGAATCCAATACACTCTAATACACCCAGAGGTAAAGACCAGTTTACAAACATAATCCAATGTCTATTTTTGGAATTCATAACCAATATCAAACTGCCACACCTCTCAAAATTTATTGCACTTTCTACTACTCACTCATTCACCAAATATTTATTGAGTGTGTGCTGTGTGTTAGGCACTGTTCTGTTTGCCAGGGATATGGAGATGAGAAAGGTATGGTCTCTACCTCGAAATTGCACAAAGTCTGGTAAAGTTCACCACTCAAGTGCTATGACGAAAGTCTGAATGGGAGTGGAATGGGGAAGGCAGTGGGAACACATGGAAAGCAGTGGCCAATTCTACCTGATGGGATCAGGAAAGACTTACAGTTAACACCTGTATTGTGTTTTGAAAATTAACGATGAGGTTGCCAGGTGAGCAGAGGACAAAGAAGAAAATTCTAAGCATAGGAATAAATAAGAGTAAAGGCATCATGATTCCGCTCATTTTGTTAACAGTGACTTTAAAAATAATAAGCTGCAATGATTTAAGTCTCTTTAGCTTGGTTGGTATAAAAAGTTTTTAAAGGGTGAGAGGAGAAAAGGCCAACTTTGTAACGAATGTTTTGGCAATTATATTGGGATAACTATATGGGATGTGAATGGTACTGATTGTTGTAAATCAAAAATCTTTATTTGTATGAACAGGTGGAAAGGCTCTCAGAAAGAACTTAAGTGGAAAGTATAAGCATGTTGATCTCTGAGGGTGTATTGATTGCAGTGCAAATGAGAATCTGCTTTGCTATTAATTTGTCAAAGTAAGAAAGTGTAGTTCTTATTGTTTTAAAGCTCCACTGCACAAATTGCTGAAGCCTTATGGGCAGAAATAGTCACCTCCAGATGCATCAAATGTTAACATTTTATTAGCAAAAGACTTCCCTGCATTTGATCACTTCATGATAAATGCCTATGTGAATTTTGGTATTTTGGCTACAGTTAGATCGAAGGATGGAGGGTAGAAATAATACTGGATAAGGGGATAGGAAAGGGATATGAAGACATTAAGAAAATTGGAAGTTCTGATTTTAGAGGATGACAAAAATAGATTAAAATTTCAATGTAGGCCGCGCTCGCTTCGGCAGCACATATACTAAAACTTGGAACGATGCAGAGAAGCTTAGCATGGCCCCTGTGCAAGGATGACACGCGAAAATAAAATTTCAGTGTAGTTAGAATTCAAAACTGAGCTAGTTTCTCAGTGTTCCTTTTTAAATTTTAACTTTTATTTTGATCAAAGTAATACATATTCAATTAAAAAAAAACACTAGCTCATTACAAAGGATAGGCATTCTTGCCACATCCTTCCCTACCCCCAATTCAGGCTTTTTACAGGCAATTTCATCTCTTTGAACTGTTTCTTCTGTTATTTTCTTTGGTATTTCTAAGTAATGTGCTTATGTTGCTATTTCTTTATTTTTCAACCTTAGACATGTCATTGAATCCTACTTTGGAAGATGAGCAATTAGCCCTCTTGCCACTCCTCACCTTTGTTCTTTTTCATTTTCTAGATATAGTTATTTTGCATTTTGGGGTTAAGTAAATATATGATGTTTTCATTATTGGGACTGCGTGGACATTCTTTGTGTGTGTCAAAGATAATAGTTTGCATACACATAACACAATATTGGTGTTTATTTAGGATTTTACACAATGATTCAATTCATTAATATTATGCTTTAAAATGTTTTTCTTTAAACTTTTAGGTTCAACTTAGAGGTTTTATTATTCTAACCATGTCTATTAAATTTTAATAATCATTTATAAGGTAGCCTTTCCTTAATGTTTGGTCCCATTAACAAATTTAGTTCATTAAAATCCTGTAAACAACTTTAAACTTTATCTCCTATTGAATATATTTAATATTTTTAAACATTTAATTTTCCTAAAAATGGAATTTACACAATCCTAATAAATCTAACAAATTAAGCTTATAAATAAGGTGATCCTCAAATTACCTTAAACATTCCAACACATCTGGCATATGTACTAAAATTCTCTGTCCTTTCCTACTAAAAAAGCAAGACAAAGTAAAACACTTCAGAATATCAGGACTAATTTGTTGGATTCACTCATCTCTCGGAATGTCAAATTCTTAAACACCAAATTAAAACAAACTTATTTATATATTATAGTACATTAAATTTAATATAGTATTTTACACATAGTGTTACCCTAAGGAAACAATTACTTCTTCTTAAGCAAATTGAGACTCATTTCAGTGGACTGTGTTGGCCCTGGCTAAAGATCAAAATTATTATTTTTTTAAATGTGAACTCTTAAGAAAAGCTGATTTTCCAACCAAGAGCCTTGGATCCCAATTGTTCATTACCTAATTTTCAAGTTTAAGGCTAAATTCCTCTCCCTGATCCCCCATAGTCATGTTCCATCCTCACTTGATTGGATTATTCTGATTGCTTCAACTCTGAATTCCATTCATAGTCTTCAAATATGGTAGGGCCACAGTGTCTACAGATATTTAAATAACATCCAAATTTATTTTGTGTATTTTTCATTCTAATAATGACTATGTAAATATTATTTTAGTTGATCTATATGATGTTTTATAATTACATTTCTTATCGTGAAAATATTACTTTTCACTATTTTTACATTTGCTTTGCTATTTTCCCCCTAGTTGTAATTTATGGATTGTAATACATACTTTTCTTTTTTAAAAAAACATGTTAACATATCTGAAATCAGAACTCCAAAAATGAAAGAGTTTAGAAATACCTTGATCAATTTATTTTGTTTGTATTTCCCCTTTATATATAGGCGGTGTGATATAAAACTATGTCTACATAAGTTTATATTTCAACAAATATAAAATAAAATAAAAGAGTCATACTTAATTGACAAAGCATAACTTCCTTAGTAGTGCATACAATTATATTACATTTTAGAAGTTATGATGTCTTGGATTTGATAAAATAGACTGTCACTTATTTATCCCAAAACTCTCCTAAAGAAGAGTAAAATCTCTTTCTATATTGCCAAACATATCACGTCATCTCTTGGCTCCAGTCTGATCTGGTTGTTCTCTGAGTCTGCTGCCCAATTGTTGTCCTGGAACTTCCCTTTGCCATTGTCTCTGGAATTCCCTTCTCATTCCTGTCTTGATCTCTATTTCATATCTCTTTCTTCATTGGTTTATTTCCTTATTTGGGAGAGCTCATCCTCGAGATTCTGAATTTCTGGAAAATGTATTTGATAATTCTAATCTATATTCTCTCTTTTAAAAAATATTCTTTATGTTTTTCAGTAACACTTATCATTTAGATGCTGCTCATTCTAGATTGATCTTCTGTTCTTATCTTTTATTCTTATTTTCCATTACTTGTCTTTTTTTCTGTTTAAAGATGATTTTCTCAAATTTATCTTCCAAACCATCATTTGGATTTTTAATTTCTAATACTCTATGTTTAATTTCCAAGTGCTCTTTCCTGTTTTTCAAATGTTTCTTTTTAAAAATTGTATTCCTTTCTTGTTCTCCAATCTCTTTTACATCATTAAATTTAAGTCTTTGGCATTTTCTTCTGCCACCTATGTTAATTGTGTTTTTCCAAGTTCCTTTTTTCCCCTTTTGATTATTTGGCCTTCTTTCATATTAAGTGCTTCAAATGTCTGTGGTCCTTAGTCCTCTAATCAAATTGAAGTATGAGGTAAAAATTTGATTGGAAGCTTTGTATGCTTGAGCAGGATTTGTCAACTACTGACCTACCACCAGGGTCATTGGGCAGAAACTAGCTTTTCTGTGTAACCCTCAGAGGTCAAGATCCTGGTGCCAGTTTTCCCACAAGGGAATCTGTGTTACAGGTGGGAGCCCACTGCCAGAAATCAGTGTTACAAGTGGGAGCCCACTGCCAGAGATCAGTGAGTTACGTGAGGGAAGGAAGCTGGGGACAGGGCTCTTTTTTTTTTTTTTTTTTTTTTTTTTAACTTTTTTCTTCTTTATTTGAGAAGTTGTACGTTTGCAGAACAATTTATGCATAAAATACAGGATTCTCATATAACACCTTTCCAGCACTGGGGCATAAACCTCTCCAGAGCCCAAATCTGCATCTGTGATCACCACTCACATCACCCACATGTCTCACTCAAATTCCACAGTTGGTAATAAGTTTAAAAATGTATAGGATTCCTATTTAGAATAATGGAAATATTTTGGTGATGGATGGTGGTGTTGGAAGCACACATGGTGATCATAATTAACAGCACTGAAATCTATATCTGAAGGTGATTAAAATGGGAAAGGCTAGATTGTATATATATAACAGAATAAATTTTTTTAAAAAAGCAATGGAAGTACAATAAACAAACATTGAACCCTAGGTCAAGGACAGGGCTCTTTTAATACCCCTGTTTCATCATGTTGCCTTACTTCACCCTTACTACTGTTCTGGATCGGAGTCCAGAGCCTCTTGATTCAGACTGTGCTCGGAGAAAACATGTCTTTAGCCTGGATCGCCTGTCATTAGCTTGGGACCTAGAGGGAAGTAAAGGGTGGGGCCCTGGTGCTTCTGATGGGGTATTTATATGGAGGAGAAATTGATAGGTATAAGACACACTTTAACAAGTGAATGGAATTTTTAAAGATAAATTCTAACAGAGAATAAAGAAGACCCAGTCATTTATATTTTCCTTCCTTTCTTCTTTCATCCACTAAATAAGTATTTATTGAACATTTACTTTGCACCTGTAAATAGACATCAGAAATGCAATGATGCTCAAGAAACCAGCCATGGTTCTTGTTTTCATGGTCCTTAAAGACAAGTCAGGAGAAAAGCAGAGAAGAATTCACCACATAATCAGTTAATTACATTTTTATTAAGTGCTGTGGAGATAAAAGAGAGTTGGGGAAGTATATAAAAGGGGGAATAACAGGTTCTGGTGCTTTTTGCTGTTTTTCTGATGTTTGAGTTTGTGCAAGTTTGTGAGTGTGTGTGTGTAGGAGTAAGATTTAAGTAGGCAAAGTTGGAAAAATGGGAGTGACTTGGGGAAGGGAAGATATATCAGGCAGAGGGAATAGGATATGTAAAAATCCTGTGGTCCAGAGGTTGGAAGATTGATTTGTTTGGAATGGGAAGAAAGCCTGTGTGGGCATGTGGCTGAGGAGATGGAGAGATGAGCAGGCTCCCAAGAGCCATGCTAACTATTTGGAGAGACTTGATCCAGTCTGTATTTCTAAAAGATTACTCTCCTTTCTGATAGAGAATTCATTGAAAGAAGAAAATTTAACTTCTATGTGGGGTGTAAAATTGCATAATCTTTCTGGTAAACAATTTGGCAATATGTATGAAGAGTCTAAAACCTTTGATATGTTAATGCCAAATCTGCAATTCTATATAAAAAGGATGAAAAATATTTATTTATTTATATACATATCTATGTATGGATGCTATATTAGTCAGCCAAAGGGGTGCTGATGCAAAGTACCAGAAATCTGTTGGATTTTACAAAGGGTATTTATTTAGGGTAAAAGCTTAAAGTCACAAGGCCCTAAAAAGTCCAACTCAAGGTACTATAAGAGGTGCTTTCTCACCAAAGATGGTCGCCGATGTCTGTGAGGGTTCAGCCTTCCTTCTCCCTCTTAAGTCTCCATGGTCCCAGCTTCTTCCAATCTCAGCTGTAGGCTGGCATAAGGCTCATCTCTCTTCCCGGGGTCTCCGGATCCTCTTCCATGTCTATGGAGCTCTCTCCTTTCTCACGTATCTGCTTCTGTGTTCTTGAGTGAGTGCCCATTTATATAGCCCACCAAGGGGGCGGGGACTCAACCCTGCACACTCTAATGATATAGTTGAATCAAAGCTCTAATCTTGATTTAATGAAGGAAACATAAAGCCTTTGAATTTAAATCAATCAAAAGGGTATCATGCCCAGAGGAACAGACTAGTTTACAAACATAATCTATATCTCTTCTTGGAATTCATAAATAATCTCAAACTGCCACATGGAGCATCACTAGGATAGTTTTGCTTCAACTCTCTTCTAGAGCAGATTTTATGACCCTAGTGTATGAACTGATTTGGTTAGTGAAACAATGGGAAGTTAAAACAAAAAGACCTAGTTTGTTTAGAATCTGACATGGATGTTGCAGCTGGGCAGTTTGATGTAGTCATGGATTCCAAAAATATAATTGGATCATGCTTGTAAACTGATCTGTTAATCTGGGCATGATTAAGTTATGATTAGGGCGGGGACTGGGCCATGTCAGTAGGGCATTGAGCCCCACCCCTTTGGTGGGTGGGAAATTGAATATAAAAGGCAAGGCAAGAACAGAGTTGAAGCAGTTTTTGAGAAGCAGTTTTGATGTTGGAAAAAAGGTCCCAGAAGAAGAGAAGTGAGCCATTCGCCTGATAATCTACAGCTGACCTTGTGGAGGAACCAGAAGAGCTAAGCCCCGAGAGAAAAGCAGCCTGGGAAGACAGGAAGCCCAGAAGCCTGAACCCTGGCAAACGTCGGTAGCTGTCTTGCTCTAACATGTGGCAACGAACTTTGGTGAGAAGAAACTTAATGGTTTATGGCCTGGTATCTGTGGACTTCTTCCCCAAATAAATACCCTTTATAAAGACCAACCCATTTTTGGTATTTCATATTAGCACCCCTTTGGCTGACTAATACACATGGGTTTAAATAATTTTAAAACATAAGCAGAAGTGATTTTTGCCATTGATTGAAAGAATAATGCAGAGTGTTTTAGTTTGCTACAAGCTGCTGGGAGCAATTTACCAGAAATGGGTTGGCTTTTACAATGGAGATTTGTTAGATTAAAAGCTTACAGTTCTGAGGCTGTGAAAATGTCTAAATCAAGGCGCCATCAGAGATTCTGTCTCACCGAACGTCAGCTGCACATGATCCTGTACTCCTTCCATGTGGCGAGGCACGTGGAGGCATCTCTTTCTCTTCCAGGTCATCAGCATCAGCTTCTGGCTGCCCCATCTGTGGATTCCTCTCTTCCAGTTTCCTCTAAGCTCCTGGGTTCCTTCTTGTCATCTCTGTGGCTTTTTGTCTGTGTGTCTGCTGCCTTCGGTCCTCCATTTATAAAGTACTCCAGCAAGAGGATCAAGACCCAAACTGGGTCACACCACACTGAAGTAATCCAAAGACCCCCCTGCCAATGGGATACAATCCAATCAAAGGGTACCACACCCACAGGAATGGATTCGCTTTAAGAACAAAATCTTTCCTGGGACCCACAAAAATCCTCTGTCACCTAGTTTCAGTAGCTGACCATAAGTACAGAATAGTGTAGAACTACTTGGTAGGACTTCAATCTATATTTGCTTCTGTTAATTGTTATTTCTTGTACAAAAATAAGATAAGTTAATGGATAGTATAATTTTATTAGGGAAAATAACTGAATATGTAAATTTGATATAAATAGAGAAAATATATGCATAAATGAAATGCAACTAACATTTGTATAGCACTTTGTAGTATATAAAATCAGTTTGAATAACTTTACATTTCTTATTGTCATGCAGCTATGAATGTAAATCATATTTTAAGATATCTAACCTAAATTGATTTTTGCTCCATTAACCCTACTTCACTGGACAGAATTGGACAAATTCTCAGATTTATTATACTTGGTTTTGAATGTGAGCAAGGTGATTTTGATGGGAATAGAAAATTGTCCAAATGAGAGAAAAAAGCAGTGGCTTGCTGACTGGTATCTAAAATAAAATCAACGTGATGTACATTAAAGTATATACTCCTTTTAAGTACAGAAAATCTTTTTTAAAGGTTAAAATTAACATAAGATTTCTTTTCAGTTGTACATAATTAAACAATTTGTGGCAATTTGTCTTGCCTTTTCTGGTATTTTTTTATTTCAGAAAAAACTTTCACAGACAGTTTTTTACATAAAGGTAATAGAAATAAGAAAGTGAATCCAACCATTTTGGCCCCAGCTTCTTCCGATCTCCGCTGTAGGCTGACATAGGGCTCAGCTGCTCTGTTCTCTTTAGCTGCAAACTATCAGGCAAATGGCATCTCTCCCCTGGGGCCAGATCAAAGTACTCTTCTGTGTCTATGGAGCGCTCTCTCTTTTCTCATGTACCTGCTTCTGTGTTTTCCTTGAGTGAGTGTCCGTTTTTACAGCCCACAAAGGGGGTAAAGACTCCACCTTGCATGCTCTAATGATGTGGTAGAATGAAAGACCTAATCTTAACATAATCAAATGAATGTAAAACCTTTGAATTTAGCACAAAGGATATCACGCCCAGAGGAACAGACCAATTTACAACCATAATTTATATCTTTTTGGAATTCATAAATAATACCAAACTACTACAGATACACATATATAGTCATAGTTATTTATAAAAATTGAAAATTAGAAACAATTCAAAAATCAAATAGCTATGGCAAAAAGTACATGTATTGTTTACTGTTTTTAGTTATTTATGTGTACTAACTTTAAAATTTTCCCAATGCTGTGTGAGGTAGGTAATATTAATGCTCCTGTTTTAGAGAGAAAGCAGTGAGAGATTAAATAACTTTCTCAAGGTCACAGAAGTGGTGTTTTAGTTTCTTAGTCTACCTAAAGCAAATACCATGAAATGGTTCAGCTTGAACAATGGGTATTTATTAGCTTACAATTTTGAGGCCTGGAAAATGTCCAAATCAAGGCATTATCAAGGCAATGCTTTCTTCCTAAAGACTGGCTGCTAGTAATCCTTGGCTCCTCTGCCACATGGCAAGGCACATGGTGGCATCCACTGGTCTCTTTCTTCTCTTCTGGGTTTCATTGATTTCAGCTTCTTACTTCCTTGCCTTTTGTTCTCTTTGTCTGAGTTTCATTCTCTTATAAAGGACTAGAGTAAGAGGATTAAGACCCATTCTGATTGAGGTGGGTCACACCTTAACTGCAGTAGCCTCATCAAAAGATCCTACTTACAATGGGTCCATACCCATAGGAATGGTTTAACTTTAAGAGCAAGTTTTTTGGCATACATACAGCTCCAAACTACCACAGGGGGTAAATGAAAAACCTGAGATTCCAGCCTAGGAAATGTGACTCCTGGTCCTGAGCTCTCTACCGCTATGTGTAATTACCTGTTGGTGACAGGTTAAGCAGATAGTAGACCAGAGAATGGAACATTCTACAAATATTGAAGTGAAGTTCTCAAAAATACTTTATGACTTGGATAAAGTGTTTATTATACGGTGTTCAACAAAATATCAAGGCATAAAATTAGCTACGTGTGATTTTGATTATGTTTACACACACACGTGCTGGGATTGTTTATCTGCAATAGGCTGCAATTCTCTTGAGTCTTCCTCTAGAATGCAAAAATCTTTCCTTACTCCAAGAGAATTTTTTCAACCCCCTTTTCACCTGATAGGCGTGGATCACTTACTCCAGAAACAGCTCTAAAGACTGTAAAATCTCCAAGACAGAAGTTGCAAGCTGCTGATGTGCTACATAAAAATATTCACAGGCTTGCTTGAAGAGCAGGTTTTTCTACTCCCTGAAAGACTTGGAGCTGTGGAAGAGGGAGAAACAGGCTGAGAGAACAAGCAGATGGGAGGAAGGAACTGAAAGACCTCTATCCTTGGGGAGGAAAACAGAGACTTCCTTGCAAGTACCAGGGAAGTGTAGACACTGACTCAAGACCAAGCAGTCTTCTTGATTCTAATTCAGTACTTTCACCTGCTACCAGCTTACTGCACCAGATCATCTGCCCCCATGCAATGGTTACCCACAGGCAGTCCACTAACAGATGGTTCTGGAAACTTGTAGGAGATTTAAGATGCCTAGTGAGGAGATGATGTCAAGCAGAGACTTTAAGCTGGGACTGCAGCTAATACAATCACTCCTGGTAGAAAGGGATGCAAATGCAAAGAGGGATAGGAAGTATAGCAAAATGTTAATCATGTCCATATATAGATGGTGGGATTATAGGTAATTTTAATTTTCTTCTTTAAGTTTAATTACATCTTCAAAATATTCCATGATGTATAGTATTTATAATCAGAAAAAATATTAAAATAAGAAAAGAAAATGTATGATCTCTATAAGCATACAGTCCTGATATTTGTCAACTCCATCCCTATGTTGTGTTTGGCCAAGAGATCGTGCAACATTGCCAAGAATTTGAATGTCCATTTGGGTTCTGTCCAACTCCTCATCAAACTCTAAAAGCCCTAGAGTTATTCACTTTAAAGTAAAGGCATAATGACTTTAGCTTGGACGCCTAAAGGCATAATCTAGCAAGAGAGGGGCAGTCTTGAGGGCTCTAACTTCAAGTGAGGATGAAACTAAAAATTTTGGTCTCTATTGCAGTTTGCACCACTGGCCTGAATTGTGGTCTATAATCTCCTCTTAGTATCTTCCCTCATAGTATTTATCACAATTGCACTTACATTTATTTGTGTGACAGATTAATAGCTGTCCTCCCTTGTAGACTGTGAAATCTACAAGAGAAGAAACTCCATTGTTTTCTTTTCTTACCACTGAAAATTCAGAGAGTATACTTTGTGCATAGTAGCTGCTCAGTAAACATAAGTGACCAAATGAAAACTCAAATCCTATGTATCTATAGGGAAAAGGAGATTTCCCACACAGTATTTTAAAAATCAGCAAAAGTCAAAACAATTCTTGGAACTTCTGATTTGTGGTCATGACCCCTAATACTTAATTGGTAGTTTAGCTGAGTACAGAATTTCAGGTTAGAAATAATTACTTTTCACTCATTTTGAATTTTGAAGACATTTCCACCATTGCCTTATCACTTCCATTGTTATTGAGAAAACCGACATGTTCTGATTCTTGATCCCTCATATAAAATCAGTTCTCCTACACACCCCAGAAGCTTTTAAAATCGCTCTATCCCTACTCAACCTCCCACAATTCTATAGTCATGTGCTTTGCTGTGGATCTATTTTCAATTATATTATTGGGTACTTAGTGGGCCCCTTTAAACTAGAAATTAAATTATTTAAGTTTTGGGAAATTTTTTGAATTGTTCCTTTGAAACTTTCCTACTTTTTCTTTTCTATTCCCTTAATACCTATTATTTGGATCTTAGAAATTCTGAAATGATCCTCTAATTTTGTTAATTTTATCTCCTGTTTCCTACAGCTTTATCTTAATATATTTATCTTCAAATATTTTGATTAACTTAAAATTTTTCTATTATACACAAACTCACACATACGCCAGTCACACACATATGTGTGCATATAATTTCCAAGATTTTTCATTCTCTGACATTTTTTTAAATGCACCCTAGTTTTGTTTAAAGGTTATAATATAGTCCCTACTCTCTCTGATGATATTAATGATATATTTGAAGTTTTCTTTACCTGCCATTGTTTGTTTCCTCAATTCCTTTTTGTTCATTTGTTTTTATATCTTTTCTTGATAGGTACTCCTAAACTGCCAGCTCATATTTACGAATAGGGCATAAAAACCTGAATTGAAGCTCTATGTGTTTATTTAGAACTTTTCAATTGGTGCACTTCAATGTTGGATGGGCTGGCTGGCATATTCAGCTGTACCATTTCTTTGGGGAGTCTCCATTGTTTGTGTATTTATGTCCCCAGGGAAAATTATCTAGACTTCATATCCTGAAAGTAAAAGCCTAGCTGTCAGCATTCTGAGAGTCCACTGAGGGAACAGGGAAAGGTTTAATAGTCATTTAATTTCTCTGTTTTGGAATCCCCCAGTCCTCAGCTGTACCTGTGGTAACTAGTCTCCAAAAAATGGTCCCTGCTACCTCCCCTGCCAGTGAATCACACCTCCTGGCATTCACATCTCTGTATAGTCCACAGGCCTAGAATCTGGGCTGGCCTTGTGACTTGCTTCTAACCACTAGAATGTGGCAGAAATGATGCTGCCTGACTTTCAAGCCTATGTCATAAGACTCCTTGCAACTTTCACATGGATTGCTTGCTTGAAAAGAAGCCAGCCTCCATGAAAGAAGTCCAGCTACTCTGAGACTGCCATGCTGTGCTGCAGCCCCAACTAGCCACTGAAAGGATCGTGGGAAGACTGTGGACACACTCAGCCCTAGTTTTCCCAGCCATCTCAGGTGAGGAGCCAGGCAGGAGAGTGAAGAATTCCTTTCCGACATGTAACCCTCTCAGTCCTTTAGAAACTCCAGCCTCAACTGCCATATGACTAAAATTGTGTGAGATAGCCCCAGTGAGATTTGCCCAGCTGAGTCCAGAGAGCCCATAGAATCACAGGGTATAATAATATATAATTGTTTTATGCCACTAGGTTTTGGGGTGATTTTTCACACAGCAATGAATTACAGAAACATCTTTGGCTTACAAGACCTCTGCTTTTTCCCTCTCCAAAGAATAAACCTCCAATTTTGTGTTGGAGTGAGGCAGGGGTAGTTTCCCATCTATACAGAGTTAAGTGTGGGGACCTGGTGGTCTAACTACTTCTTCTTTTCACAATCCCCTTCTTTTCAGCCACTCCGTTATCCTTGCAGCCACCAATTTCTGAAATGTTTGGAAGTTCTGAAATTAAATTGTGTTGCAACGCAGTTTCTACGACTGAAGCTTAGGATTCATCTTTCTCAAGTTTTCTAAACAGTTACCCTTAATCCATCTGTTTTCCATCTTTCAAAATTCTGTTTCAGTTAACTCTGTCTTCCAGTTCTTTTTGTCTTTGTGGTTTATAGCATTTAAGGATTACTTTATTCTGATGGAGTATCTTTAATCAGAAGCCCCTAGAAAGCACTTTCTTAAAGAAAGTTACCTTAAGCAGAACGTTGTAAACAAAAGAAATTGTACTCTAAAGCAGATTAAAACTGTTTATGTAAAACGAGATAAGTCAGAAGGCCAAATTTATAAAATTTGGGTCATCAGCTCCAATCACTAGAGTTCCCTGAAGGACGACCCCAGGGTCTCTCTTTAAGTGCACATTTATTTATTAAAGACAATACCCAGAGAGGCAAAGGATGCTCTTTAAGTCATTAATCAGAACAGTTCTTTCAAGGATTCTGAATAAATATTACTTGGATTTATAAAAGGTTTAGGAGGGATTCAACATGGCTCCTTTTTTCCCTCCTGGCCACTCCCCACCCCCACCTCTACGTAACTGTTGTGCTACAGTGCCATTTCATAGTTCATATATACTTAAAGTCATGTTTAGAAATAACTTTCCAGAAGCCAGCTTATTATGGAAAGTTTACTATTCTTTCCTTTCAAAAACAACAAAAATAATTTCCAGCTTCATGTTTTTTAGAATATAGCCAAGTATTCTTAAATTTGAAAAATATCTTATTTTGCTTATAAAAAGCCTTATGACCATGTCCACAAAGGGTTCAAGTGAGCAAGGAAACTTGGAGAAACTAGGAAGGACAGAATTAGGCAGCAAGTGAATTAAGTAGCATCAACCTGTTAGCATTTCCCTTTGATTTTTATGTCTGAAAAATATAGTTTTAGTTTATGCAATTCCTTAATATGATTCCTTAATATGATTTAATAAGGAACCCTCAGATAAACCTTTACTTCTAAATGGTTATCATGAAGCTTTAATTTCAAGTTAATTATCATAAGATGCTAGTAGCTTCCATAAAACCCTCTAGAATCCCTTGGGAATGAAAGCATTACATTCTGCTGCCCCCTGGCAGACAATTTGTTTACTGAATATTGTGAACTGCCTTAAGAAAAATGAAAACAGGGCAGAGACTGCCCTGTATGTCTCGGCAGAAGATAGAATATTCTTTTAAGTGTTTGTTGTCTGATGAACAAATATTATCACTGGGAATGAAATCTGTTTGAATTAGAACTCTACTGAAGTAGAACAAGTCCATGTGAATTCTTGGCCTCAATTTTCCTATAAGTGGGAATACTAAACATTATATGAAATGCCAAACTAAGGCTTTGGTGTTTTAAATAAATAAAAGATAAATCCTCTAGCTGCTGCTTTTTTATCAGAAATTCAACCTGTGAATCAAGAAGCTACATAGGGGTGGATCTGATGCTTATGTATATCCAGACCACAGACATCATTGTGCTGGGGATAAATATCATCTCCTACCTTCCCTTGCTTATGTGAAATTTCTCTTGGGGCATGTAGACAATGATGTGTGGCCTGAACACCCTCCATTCAAGAGTAAATGTCATATGATCAGACATATGTAGACGATTTACAAAGTGAGGGCAGAATAAAATATAAAATATTTATATTTCTTGTTTTCACTTGCCATTGTTGAGAGTAGAAGAAGCAATGAGCTACCTTAATGTTGAAAAAGGAATAAAGATGCTTCAAATTGCCTAGAAGTTGTTTTACCTTGCATGTTTGTGGGGAATATTTAGACAAGAAGTCAAGTGGGAAATAACCTAGTTCTGTTTGCATCTCAGTCTTTTCAGGAAGGTTCTGGGAGCTGGAAAGGTGAGGTGACATTGAGGAGATCAGAGAACATAAACCAGAGGCTGCTATTATCTGATCTGGGTCACCAGGATTTTTACTGATTTTCTAAAGTAGTTTTACTTTAGGTTTTATTCCAGACTGCTTCTTACAGTACACAAAAAGAAGTCAGCTCAGGGTTGAGAACATTCCCACTTGCAAAGACCTAAACCAGAGTGTCTCAAAATTTGTTTTGCAGTTTCCTTGCATTAGAGTCACTCATAAAGATTATCAGGGTCTCTCCCAAACCTACTCAGTCAAAATCTCTAGGGAGTAAGGAGAATCTTGATCCTATTTTAACATTCATCTGGTGAATCTTGGTGGAGCAATCTTTGTTATGCAGCTTATTTTCAATTGTATTGCTTCTCGGAACTTTGATAGCAAAGAATATTCATCTGACAGTGTGGTGGTTTGGAGCTATGTACCCCAGGAAAACATGTTCTTAAACTTAACCCAATTCCTGTGGGGGTGAACTCTGGTAAACAAGGCCTTTTGATGAGGTCACTTCAGTTAAGGTATTTTGATGACTTCATTTAAGGTATGGCACAGCTCAATCAGGATGGATCTTAATCCTATCACAGGAGTCCTTATAAGGAAGGTCATGAGGAGAAAAAAAGCCAGAGGGAGCAGCCAGAAGCTGAAAGCCATGGAATCCAGAAGAGAGAGGGGAAGCCAGGAGAGGCCTCCTTGTGCATTGCCATGAGACAGAAAAGCCAAGAACCAAGGACCATCAGCAACCAGCCCCAAAACCCACAGTCTTCTGGGAGAAAGCATCACCATGCTGATGCCTTGATTTAAGACTTCTCCTAGCTTCAAAACCATGAGCCAACAAATTCCCATTGTTTAAGTCAACCCATTGCATGGTATTTGCTTTAGCAAGGGAAAAACAGAAACAGATACCATTGTGTAGACATATGCAAATTTCCTAGATTCTTCTCATGCTGACTTGGACAAATATCAGATATGAACTCATGTGATTTTACTCAGTGTAATATATGCTTCCATTTTTAAAAAAAGTAATTGGGAATGCTATGTAGAATTATCCCTTATTTTAATGCAAGTCTTTGGAGAGATTCAGCCCATGTTCTTTTTCCAATGTTGGAATTACTCCCTCCTGGCAAACTTTTTGTTTATGACATTCTGTGAACTACTCTCAGAGCAATGAAAATAGGTTAGAGGGGTTAGCACCAAAGTCCTCAAATACTTATAAGATAAATTAAAGAATTTCAGCTTTCTTTCCCCATACAAGTATATGCAAACATACTTGAATATGTTTCTGATTTATATGTCTTTCACTATTTGTATCAATTCATGTCTGTTTACCCTTGATTATGTGTTTTGAAAGAGCTGGATCTATGTTTTGTAATATGTATTTTAGAGAAGAGATTTGTTGAGTAAGGAGGTTAAACAAGATCTCTGGATGTGTATCCCAACTCTCAGACTCAATGACTAATTGATAACTTTCTGTCTTTGTAAACTAGAGTACTCCTAGCAACTATATGGGTTCTGAATAAATAGTTAAGACCATCCTTAATAGATTCATTTGAATGGACAGAATCTAGACTATTCCTACCATTTTCATGACCAAGACTGGGCTGGTCCCAGAGATAAGTCAGGAGTCTTTTCTCCGCTGGAACCTGAAACACTGAAGAGCTGACAAGTTATCCTTTACATTTGCATTAATTATCAATTGCTAGTGCAAGCAGGACTAAGATGTCCAGTAACTGGCCAATTACTTTTCATTCCCATTGAGGAAGGAAAAACTTCCAAAGTAAAAAAGATTTTCTAATGTAAGCACTGGATTTTGAAGCACTTTTTAATCTGTTGAAGCTGTAATTACTATCAATTTTATTTTTCAAGAAAGAGAGCATTTAAGAATCAAAATATTCTTGAACAAGATAAAACTCTTTCTTTAAACCATGAACATAAAATAAACAATCTAATTATGAAATCACTCCAAATTTGTCTTCTGATCCTTGCCAACAAATCTACATGCATTTTACATAATTGAAATACATATATATAATATTTTTCAGTCACCTCTCCTCTGAGTTACTCCCTCTCTAGTTCTTCATAGCTAGGTCACTGATCTCTCTTGCCTGAAGAGATCTTACCTAAAGGATTTTGTCTTAATTTTCCACAGGGCTGCTAATACAAAGTACCAGAAATGGGTAAGCTTTTATAATGGAAATTTTATTTAGGGTAAAAGCTTACAGTTCTGAGGCAGTGAAATGTCCAAAACAAGACACCATCAGAAATGCTTTCTCACCAAAGTCAGGTACTGGTGATCCTGGTGTCCTGCCACATCGGGAAGAAAGATGGTGGCTGATCTCTGCCGAGGTCCCTGCCTTCCCCACCAGGCTCACCGCCTCCTGGAGCCCAGCTGTGGGCACTTAGGCATAGGGCTAGTCTCTTTCCAGGCCTCCTCTCAGTCTTGGCTGCCGTGCTTTCTTCCCGAGTTCAGCTGTGGGCTATTAGGTATATGGCTCATCACTGTGGGCCCAGGCTCTTGAGGGCTTTGAGCTTAAACTTTGGCTACTAGCGATTCTCGAGTCCTCTTTCACATGGTAGGGTCAATAGTGGCGGCTTCCTTTCTCTGTGTCTTTTTCTCTGTGTCTTCTTTGATATAAAGCTCCAGTAAAAGGGTGGAGACCCAACCCGAGTTACACCTCACCGACACAGTCCAGTCAACATGGCCCCACACCCAGAGAAATAGATTCGTTCAAGAACATATTTTCCTTTTGGGGATTCATAAAAGAACTTCAAACTATCAGAGCTTGTCTCTGCCATAAATTTCTTACCTAACCATTAGTAAGCCAGTTCATCTGTTTTAGAGCTGAATGCTGGTATCTGGGTTTCAGTGTGACTCTCTTTGCTATTGATAAGATTAGTGCCTAGGTAATGGTCACCAGTACTCCTTCTCATCCCTTACCATTCCCAGATGTCACCTCCATGTGTGTAGACTTTCCCAAGTCTATGCTTCCGTTTTGGCTGCTGCTATTTTGCTTGCTTTTGCTGGTTCTGACCAGTCCTTCTTCTTAGACATTGGGTGTGGCCCTGAATATTATGATGATGGCTAGCAGCCTCTTACCTAATCAGAGACTCACCTGATCACAGATGCCAGGAACTTTATCCTGGATGGCCCAGTTTCCTTGACATTTTGCTATACCCTTGAGTAAGACTCATTTATCTTTCTTTAGAAAGTCCAATAATAACTCTTTTTTCCAGAATCATGACTGAGTTGGCTACATGGTTTACCTGCCCATCCAATATTCTACTTTTGGTCAGACCTTCCTCCTTATATTGCCCTCTTTTTAGGGTGAGCCTGTTACCAGCTCTTTCCTTGCTTCCTGTGGGCTCTGTATTGGAGCCAGAAATTAAAATCATCACGTCTCAAGCCAGACTTTTGTTATTTATCCTTCCTTTTCCACTTTTGTTTCACTTAATGACATCCTTAGAATATTAGCATAGCCCAATTATTTTTCATTTTACATGCCTATATGGTATTCTATGTGCAATTGTAGCTTTAGTTGTTCTCTTAATGTTGCAAATTTTCTGTATTTCCAATTTCTGTTTCTGTAAATAATGCCATTAGGAATATCTTTGTGCCAATTAGTTTTTCTTTTCTACTATTTTATTTCTTTGTTCATATTCCCCCAAAATATAATTATCATTATGAACAACTTTCATGTATTCTAGTGACCGCAAACACAAATGATTTGCTATCTACTTCCTAAACTTGATATTTGAGAGTGATTGGTTTGGATGCACTTGTTTCTTTTTTATCTCTAGAATCTACTCTGTATCATTTTGTTTATTATTCCTTTATATTACTATAATACCTCCAAAATGTTTTCACAAAACTGTAATTCAATTGTCAGCTTTAGCTTTTATTAAAGGTTAATTTTACATGTATCTACTCAAATAATATTTCTATATTTTTCTATATATTGAATTGCTTATCCACATATCCTCCCATATTCTGTATTTATAAAAAGACATGTAATAAATATTTAGACGTAAGTGCTAGGTAATGGTTTGCTTCCCTTGACAAACTGTTACACTTCTTCCTTTTATAAGATCATTAAGAGCTTTGACACACTATATTTCCTTTCATCTTTGGCTTTTAGGAAATCCAGTGCTAAATTTCAGGCTGTAATGTGGAAAAAATTTAATTTTGCTTTTCTGGCGTTTTCCTTTCTTTACCCTTTAGCTAGTTTTTTCTTGTTTTCATGCATTTATACATTTATTTTCCTTCATTATACATTTGTATTCCTTCATTGCTTATTATTTCTATTGGTTTTATGCATGAGTAAAAGTTCCTTAAAGTTTTTAATTTCTTTGACCACCTGGTTATATATGCTCTTTTCTCTGCTTATTGTGTGTGGATATTAAACAAACTTTTCAACAATTAGTTATTTTCTTTTAGTAGTACTTTATATTAATTTTGTTTATACCATACCTTGATATCATGTGTTTCTTCATTTTGAGTGGAAAACATTCCTAGAAGGTAGTTATCACTCTTTCAGGAGTTGCTCCATGGGCATGTGATCACCCAGCACCCCATGCTCAGAAAGGGCTTGCTCCACTGTCATTAACCTTAATTCTTAATAATTTTATCTTTGTACTTGTGATTTGTAAGTGAAGTTTGGTGGAACAATGCGGCACGTCCCTGAGCAGAGAAGATATGTGCAATATGTGTTTCTGCCTTTCCTTGCCACCATGTCGCGTATAGTTGTCCAGATGCTCTGTAAGCACAGAATTTTGGTGGACCCACAATGTGTGGGGGTTCAGCGAGTCTCAGAGGGAGTGCAGATAAACATGTTATGTAGAGTGAGCAGGGGCATCTTTGGGCCAGGGCAGCAGCAGGCTTTCCTTTGAAACAGGAATTTGCTTCAAACATAAAAAGAACAAGGGAACCCTATCCTATCTTCTCTCACCAGTGTTACCCTCTCATATCAGCAAGGGTAACACTAAAAGAAAATGAAGACATAGAGGGAAAGGGAACGATATGGCCTACCCACAGTTCCTTTGCCTAGCAGTCCTCCTTTATTTATCAGTAAGCTGAAAGCAGTGACTGTTGGTAGAAAGCGCATATATAAAGAAGCAAAATAAAAACATGTAAGTTAATTTTGTGCAGCCTTTCCACTATCCTGATAAGAACAAAATATGTATGCTTGAAGAAGTTTTGAAATATGAATTGTATAATTACAGTGATTCAACATGCAAGTTAAATGTTCTTATATATGTGCTTGAAACTGGTATTGTGCAATATAAAGATGAATGGTAAAAATTCATGCTAATTATTTAAAGTTTTCATTTTTCTTTACTTAGCAAAACAATAAGTAGCAAATATAAAGCATCATGACAAACTGAGAGAGGCAACATGGAAGAAAGAGAAAAGCTTCATATTTAAGTTCCTTTAGCAGCAACATTTTCCTATTTTTTGAACAACGGTCCCTGCATTTTCATTCTGCACTGAGCCCCGCAAATTATGTAGCTGGCCTTAAATTCTCAAGGAAAAATATTTATTATTAATGACAAAGGGGTTAATTAGACTGAAATGAAGATTTCATTAAAACATATGCTGAAATCAACAGCTTAACATGGCAACAGAGAATCTGCAAGAAATTACAAAGGAAATGAGATTTATTGGACAGTTCAAAATTTAAAACTTTGCATCTAAAGAAAAATAGAAAACTAGTGATAACTTAGTAAATGATTTGTTAATGGCAGGCAAAGGATTAATAATTGTATATAATAATGATATTTTCCAAACCAATATATAAAACAACCTAATAGACAAATTGGCAAAACTTATCAACAGGACATTCATAAAAGAAGGAATACAAAATGTAAATAAACACAGGAAAATATAATTTCACTAATAATAATTAATAGGGAATATTTTTAAATGTTTTTTTAATACCAAATTGACATTGGCTGATGTACAATGAAATAAGTATGCATATTCATTGCTTGTGGATAAATTCAATTTAGTAAAGATATATTATAGCACTGTTTGACAATGTGTTTAAGGAGTCTTCAAAAAAATGTTATGCTTTGATCCAATAATTTCAGGAATTTATCTAAGCAAATTATGAGAAAGGCATTCAAAGATTTTTGTATAAGGATGCTGTTTGTTTCCTGGCTACTAAAACAAATACCATTAAATGGGTTTGTTAGGTCCCAAAGCAGGGCCTTTATGGATAACCAGAGATGTCAAGAAGAAAGCTTCAACACAAGAGTTAGGTAAAACTCACATTTATTGTGTTTGCTGACAGGAGTCAAGGTCAGTTGAGACACATTTCTCTATGGCTTTGGCTAACTGCGAGTTAACGTTTGGTTTACGTTTGTTAAAGTAGCAAAGGTTTGTTTATAGCCGGACAGGCTTCATGGGTTTGAGTCCCACTCCCTCACTCTCTTGAAGAGGAAGCCTGCTGTTTGGTTTTCAGCTGACCATGAGTTAGCATTTGGTTTACCTTAGCGAAGGTATGGTGGTGATATTAAAATCTGTCCACAAATCTTTCAATCTCTGCCTATGCAGGTGAAGTCATATTCACCTCACCTTGAGAGAGGGCTGCACCTAGTTAGTGACTCATTTCTAAGGAATGGAGAATATGGTGGATGTGATGGTATGTGACTAAGTCATAAAAGACATTCCTGCTTCATCCTTCTTCTCTCCCTTGGTTTACTTTCCCTGGGGGAAGGCACTCAGCAGCTTTATGGAGAGGCCCAATTGTCAAAGAACTGGTGTCTCTTATTAACAGCCCTTTGAATGCATCATCCTAGGTGATTCTCCAGGCCACAAGTCCTTCGGCATATTATAATATATAGTGATTGAAATGTTAGTGGAGTATAGGAATGCTGTATGGAACATTTGGCAGGCCCCTATAGGTAAATCACAGTTCAGACTATAGGATTAGAAGCAAAGTCTTGCCATCCTCTATGAATTTCTGCTTTCCTATCGAGCAACACCTTTTGGTTTGCTACCAGGCTTTAGCAGAGACTAAACACTCAACCACAGGAAACCATGTTACCATGCAACCTGAGCTTCCCAGCACAAACTGGTATTGTTTGACCCACCAAGCCATAAATTTGGACATGCACAGCAGCACTCTAACATCAAATGTAAAGGGTATAAATATACTAGATCAGGTTAAAGTAGTCCTAGAGGCACAAGTAAGTTGCATGAGGAAGTAGTCCAGATGTCCATGGCCTCTGCTCCTGCTACCTTGCTTTTCTCTCTACATCTTCTCAACCTAAAGTCTCACAGGGAATTCCCTAGGACCATTTGACTCACAAGAAACAAACAATTGGGACTACAAAATATGCATGCACTACATAAAGAAATTATAAAAGAATTTGATCGTTTTCACCTAAATGTGAAGGGCTGTAGCACTATAGCTGCACTCTAAGATGGCCCTGAAAGGCAGTGATGAAGGGGAATCATACCAGTGGGCAGAAATTTAAGTTGTTCATTTTGCCTCAAAGGAAAGATGACCAGGACTGTGGGTCTATACCTACTCATGGGCTGTGGTTAATTGCTTGCCTGGATATTCTGGGACTTGGAAAGAACACAACTGGATAACCGGTGACAAGGTGGTCTTAGGAAGAAGTATGTGGATAGACCTATCTGAAGATACTTGTGTCCCATGTGAATGCTCACCAACGAGTGACTCCAGCCAAAGTCAATTTTAATAATCAGGTAGACCTGTGCTGTGGATGTCAACCAGCCTCCTTCTCCAAAAAGCTCATCATTGTCCTTGGACTCAGGGTAAAAAGCCACAATGGCAGGGATAGAGGTTATGTATGGGCCCAGCAACATGAAATTCCACTTATCAAAGTCAACCTGGCTATAGTCACTGCTGAGTACCCAATCTATCTTCCAAATTGTCTTTCTTGCTGGCAATTATTCTGCCAAAACTATCATCCATGGACTTACAGAATGCCTTATCCATCACCATGGCATTCCACACAGCATTGCCATGACCAAAGAACTTACCTCACAGCATATGAAGTGCAACAATGGTCCCAAGATCATGGAATTCACTGATATTACCATGTTCACTATGCAAAACCTTTTAAGGCTGGGGCAATGTCC
The DNA here is from genome assembly GCA_026826555.1 of Tolypeutes matacus. Lineage (NCBI taxonomy): Eukaryota > Metazoa > Chordata > Mammalia > Cingulata > Chlamyphoridae > Tolypeutes > Tolypeutes matacus. The sequence goes on from JAKSZT010054215.1 coordinate 44,821,990, forward strand.
TTCAGGATATTGCTCTAAATCAGCATTCAATATATGCTGCCATTTCTCCTATAGCTAAAATTCACAGGTCCAGGAATATAGAGATGGAAATTGGAGTGACTCCTTTCATTAGCAAAATATTTGCTTCCTGTTCACGTAATTGTAGGGTCTGCTAGAGTAGTTACAAAGGAAGGATATGACAATTCCACTGAACTGAAAGCTGAAACTAATACCTAGCCATTTTGGACTCCTCATGCCAATGAATCAACAGGTAAAAAGGGGGTCACTGTACTACCTGGGATAAATATTCCTGACTCTCAAGGGGATTTTTTTTTTTTTTTAACTATTGCACAATGAGGACAAGGAGGAGTATGCCTAGAATGCAGGGATCTCTGACCCTTGCCTTTCTTTTTTCTTCCTTTTTCATTCTAATGCAGTTTACTCTTCTGAAAATTGTACCTAAGCAATTGCTTTGTGATTTTTTGTTTGTTTTTACCATTTATTAAGTGCATGATTTGCTGATCATGGAACTCATATTCATTCATTTTGCCATTATTGAATGTGTAAATAACAGGTAACTGGGGAATTTGTGGTCAGAAGTTACTTAACACAGTGAAATGAGTCAAATTTATTCCCTAAAAATTTCAGCTCCTTAATTTTCCTTATAACAAGCAATATATTTTCAGAGAAATTAGATAAAATGATCACTTGTTACTTTTCTTACCATGGTTGTTCTAATTCTGTACACATTCTTCAACATTTTTTAATCTTTTTTGTTGCCTTCAATGTTCCTTTCCTTTATCTCTTCCTTAGCAGTGTGGTTGCTGAAAAAATTGCTTCAGGCTTTTAAAGGGAATAGACAAGACTACTTTTTGTCATGATTAACTTTGGGGATTTATGAGCGAGGCTGCTCACGGTGTGTGGGCAGAAATCTTCCACTACCCATATGTTGCTGGCACAGAAAAGATGTAAAATCTATGGAGTAAGTCTACACAATCAAGCTCACATAACTTTTAAGAACACTTCATTTGAAAGTTGGGCATTTTGCTTTATGTCCTTTAATATTTTTTCCTTACCAATTATTTAAACTCCAAAGGAGTTACCACCATCTATTGTTCATTGTCTTAGAAAATATTTAAAAATATGTGGAAGTAGGAAGAATTAAATAGATATGGTGAGGGTGAGTTGGAAAATGTGAATCCAACTCAGATTTTAGAAAATACATCATTTAAATAAGCTTGGATTTAGGTGGCACCAGGCTCTAAGTATATAAATTATTCATTTTTGTGGGTGGAAAAGATTAATAGAGTTTTTACTGACTTTTTTCTTAAGTTATGAATGGTATTCTGCTATTTATGTCTAATTATTCCTCTTTTTAAAAAGTAGTTACTGGGGATTGAACCCAGGGCCTTGTACATGAGAAGTAGGTGCTCAATCACTGAGTGATACCCACTCCCTAATTATACCTCTTAAAGAGAGGTATAAGAAAAAATCTGATCCATTATGAAGATGAGTGACTACTAAGTTCCAAGAGCTAAAATGACATGCCCATAAGTCACATATGTGATGGGATAGAACCTAGAGTCCAGGTTCTTTCCAACCATGTCCATGCTTTTTGATGGCTACTCACATTAACACCCCTGTACTTTTGGTAGCTTGTCTTTAATTGTTACTCAGGTTCTCACATTTGGAGTGATTACTGGCACATCTTCTACTTCAAGAAGGTGTAGCTTAGAGCAACTGTAGATGTAAGCGTAGGAACAAAGGATGGGGAGTCTTGCTGAGAAACAGATGGAGTTCAGAGAAGGGAGGCTATCATTACTAATGCATAATTAACTCTAGAGACACATTCCTATTCTCTTGGAAGAAACCAATGTTGTGGTCACTGAACTAGTTTCTGGGACATGTAAACTATTCTTATTTTCTTGGTTGTACCTGAATTTACTACCTGCCTAATTTTAACATGAGAGGCTAGTTTCTTTACAACCTACAACACTGTCACCTAGTTCTAAAGAAAGCAAGCATTCAAGTGAGTGATCTTTGAGTAGATGGAAGCTATTTCCATGCACAGAGATCAATAAGATTGGGAAAAACATGAAGCTAGCAGAGATTATATGTAAATTTTACTAATATTGTAGACTTATTTTAAACAAGAAACATTGATTAGTCCATCTTGCAATTCTGTGATATGAAATATAACCAAATCATATTTTGTAACATATTTGAATAGCAAAAAAAAAAAAAAAAAATTCAGCCTTATTGTTCACACTCCCTTGTAAACAGTCATATAGCAAAGCAAGAAGCATTGAGCATTGTAACATAGCAGGTTATATTAGTCAGCCAAAGGGGTGCTGAAGCAAAATACCAGAAATCTGTTGAATTTTGTAAAGGGTATTTATTTGGGGTAGCAGCTTATAGTTACCAGGTCATAAAGCATAAGTTTCTTCCCTCACCAAAGTCTGTTGCCACGTGTTGGAGCAAGGTGGCTGCTAATGTCTACAATGGTCCAGCCTTCCTCTTCCTCTTAAGGCTCCATGGTCCCAGCTTCTTCCAATATCAGCTATAGCCTGGGATAAGTCTCATCTCTCTCTCAGGCTCATTTCTCTCCGGGTTCAGCTGCTCTGTTCTCTCCACAAGGTTAGCTATAGACTATCAGACTCTCTCTCTTCCTGGGGCCTCTGCCTTATCTATGGCACCATCTCTATTCCTCTGTATTCTTCCCCTGTGTATTTACTTCCCAGGGCTCCAGCATGAAAAATGCCAACTAACTCCTCTGCCCTGTGATTCGCCGTCCACCAAGGGGGTGGAGATTCAATGCCCTACTGACATGGCCCAATCAAAGCCTTAATAATTATTTAATGAAGTAAAAGTGAAACCTCTGAATTTAATACAATCTAATGCACCCAGAGGAACAGACCAGTTTAGAAACATAATCCAATATCTATTTTTGGAATTCATAAATAATACCAAACTGCTACAACCACAAAACTAAGACCAGGCATTATGAACGTGTAATATCGCAAAAGGTGGGAGTGGAACGCATAGATGGTTGACTTGATCTGTAGTTGGGAATTTGCAGGGCAGGTACATTCAAACAAACAGGAAGGCATTGAAGGATGGTAAATGAGTGACTGATGTAATGTGCCTGCTGGACTAGAGTAAACATGGAAAGAAGTAAAGCCCTAACCAGGTAAGAGACAGGAGAATTTTGGGATGTGGATTGAATCAAACACTAGGTGTAGATTGGAGGTATGGAGGTGAGAGCTGGAAAGATAGGAGATTTTATTTAATAGGTTGAGTATTGGTGCTTAAGCTTTTTGAAGTAGAGCAACCATGGGTAATGGCAGGCTTGGAAAAGAAGCCTGAAGCAGGATAGTCATGGAGAATGAGCAAAAAGTAGGTAATGATGGAAATGAGAAGCTCAGGTATTCAGGGAGGAGAAATTATTGCAGGAAATTCAAAAGCATTTAGAAGCTAGAAGGCAAGTGACACCTCCTAACCTGAGGCATTTGGTCTTTCTGAGAAAGGGTCAGAACTTCAATAAGCTTTAAGGAAAGTATTATTTGAAGAGGGAAATCAAGTTTAAGATAGGACTAGGAGGTGGAGGAGGGTCGAGGGTAATCATTCTCACCTGGCTACAGGTTAGAATCACCTCCAGAGCTACCTCTTTCTCATCATGATCATGATGAGATCACGATCATCATCTATCTATCCATCATCTATCTATCCATCTCTCCATGCCCCTGAATAGAGCATAATAAGTGCAAGGTTAAGGTGCCCATATGGCTAAATCCTTGCCTCTACACTGGAAGGAAATTGGATTTCATGGTTTCTGAGCAGGATTGTTCTGGGAAACCTTCCGACCAATGGTGGTAAACATGCTTATGCTGACATGTTGTTTAACAGAGATTTGTCCTCAGGAGGCTGAGTCATACCTTTAATAAGACCAGTTCCCCAAATCCAAACTGGTGATTCAAGTTCCATCATAAACAGTGTTGTCGCTCTTTACTTATCCTTTTAAATTTACTCCACTATTGGAGGAAATGTGGGGGCTCCTGGGGTTTCTGAAATTTGTGCTTCCACAATAAAATATGCCCGTAGTATATTGTTCCAACTAAGTCTAAAATTCCAAACTGTACTTAATATTTCTGTGTTATGGTTTGTGACAGAAGACTCTTTATTTAGAAAACATGCATAGGTGGTTTACTCCTTTCCTAGCTCTATGTGATAAAAAAAGTTTATATGTGGGTCTGGTTGCCCTCTAAATTATTAAGTGCCTCTTGTTTTTTTCTCAGGATTTACCCTACAATGGAGTCTCAGGACCCACCACACTACCCTGGGAGTGCTCTGAGCATGCAGGTCAAAATGGTACTAGGCCCCAGAAAATGACAAACATATAGCCCTTCACCCTAATCTGGGGCCTGCCTGCCATCTCCAACCCCAGATCCTTCTTTTCCCATAAGTCATTAAATGATCTATTCACTATATGTTTATTGAACAATTATGTGCTAGGTCCTGGGAATCCAGTAGTTAAAAAAAAAAAAAAAAACAGGTGAAAATCTCTGGAGTTTGTATTCTAATGGAGTTTGTATTCTAGTGGGATGCCATGAAATAAACAAAATTATAAGGAAAAATATAGAGCATATTAGATGGTGATAATCCTTTGGGATAAAATAAAGCAGGGAACGGGGATGGAGAACGCTCGTGGGATTTATTTTATACTACAGTTTAAAATAGGGTGGTCAGGGAAGACCTCACTGCGAAGGGGGTGTTTAAGAAAGCTCTGTGGAAGATGAGACAGCAAGCTATGTGTTATCTGGAGGAAGACCATACCATGGACAAACATCAGCAGGTGCAAAGGCCCTGAGGCAGGAGAATTTCTGGTGTGTGTTAGGAGCAGTGTTTCACAGTGATGTGAAAAGTGGGGAAATATTAGGAGATGAAGTCAGAGATGTATCTGGATAGGGCCAGGGGCATATGAGAGATATTAGATCAAAAGGACCTTCTGGACCATTGTAATGTTCTCTGGGTGAGAGGGGAGGGCATCGAACAGAGGAGTAACATCATATGAATGAGATTCACTTGGCTGCCAGGTTGAGCAAAGCCTAGAGGTGCAGTCAGGGCAGAAGCAGAAAGATCAGTTGGGAAGTTATTGCAAGAAGCCAGAGGAGAGATGTTGGTGCATTGGACTGGGTGTGAGCAGTGAGGGTGGTAAGTATTGGTCAGATTTTGGATATATTTTGTATGTAGAGCTGACAGATGTACCACATGTGGGGTGTGAGGCAAGGGGAGGAATCAAAGATGTCTCCAGGGGTTTGGACTTACAACTGGAAGAATAGAATTGCCTGGGACTGAAAGAGCAAAGTGGAGGAGTATGTTGGATGGAGAGGATGAACAGCTCAATTTTAAACATATTATAAGTTTGAGATGTATTAGACGTCCAAGTGGATTTCTTGAGTAGGTAATTGAATATATGAACCTGGGGTTTAAGAGAGGGGTTTGGACTAAAGATAAAAATTTAGACATTTTCAGTGTACATTTTATTTAAAGCCATGAGACTGGATGACATCAGGGGAGTGAATGTTGATAGAAAAGGCAGTATAGTCTGTAAAGCCATCCCCTTAAAAGTAAACTACATTTCTACCCAGAGCCATAAACCCCTCAAAACACATCAGAAAAAACTCTCTGACCTCAGAATCTTTCTTGTAGTTCTATGGGAATGATGGGATAACAGCAGAGCTGTCAGTGTGGAGCTGCGGTTCTGTCTTCAGGCATGTCAAAGCTCTCCTCCAGAGCAAAACCAAGGATACACTTGAATATCCATATAAAGTGCTTAGGATCTCCATGCGTGATTTTTGTGTGGATAAAAAGACAGTATGTAAGTGCATCCATACATAGAAAAACAGTTTCCAAAGTGGTATCAAAGTCTATAAAGACCTAATTTACATAACAATACAGAATATTTATTTTCTCAGCTAAGAAAACTGCATTTAGATTATGTCACTACATTTAGGGTCTTCCTCAAGAAAAATGCTTAGTGTTTTCTTTTATCTATGCAAAACAAAATAACCATAGATATATTTAAGATATTCTTAGGAGGCCAAACTTGTTTGCAAGATCTTAGATTGTTCCAGCTTCTTAGAGTCCCTCTATATCAATTAATGTACATGTGAATCGATACATGTGTACAAATAAACACACACACTTGTAAGAAGTGTTTGTCATGCTTCATTAGAATTGAAGCTTTTTAAAAACAGTGCAACTTTTCAATTATACCCATGGGTAATGGTAGAGAAATATTAGAATTTATTTAAAACTTTCCTTCTTTTATATTTTATCTATATAAAAATTTCTCTTGGATAAATCTAGCAGAAAAGCTTTTGAAATTTTTCATTTATTATGTTTCTTGGAAATTCTTTAATTTTAAAATAAGGAAAATTAGGAGTAGGTATATACTATCTGCACAAACTTGCTAAACAGTTAACCTTCTTTGGATACATATAAAGTAAATTATACAAATAGAATATGTTGAAAGCTTGAAATAAGAGCACCACAGAAAGAGCTCCATTGGTCACTTCAGAGAACAAACTGAACATGAGTAGGAGAACTATTCTGTTCTTAAAAAGGTAATTATGGCATTGAAAAACTAAATGAGAATTGAGAATGTAGGAAACACTTGGCAACATTCCCATTAGGTATTCAAAATTGTTAAACTCTCTGCATGCCCAATTCCGATTCCATAAAATAAAGAAAGCAATGCACATGGAAAATATCCCAAGGTTGCCAATATCAGACAAAGGAAACAATGGAAAACTTAATTTGATATTATTCATCTAAGGGAAGACATGACATAAAAGGTATGATATAGCCATCGATTTACTGGGAAATAAAACTCGCTATCAAAACTGAAACCACGTTTCAAACTCTGAATTTCAGAGCCAAACAAGCATGGAGTAAAATTCTTGCTCAAAAATTGACTGTTGTATGATTTTAGGAAAGTAACTTAACATCTCCTAGTTTCTTTATCTATGAAATAAGGATAAAAATACAACCCTTGGTGAGTTATATAGGGATTCGAAGAAATGTAAGAAAAGCACATAGCACAAAGTTTGGTAGAGAGTGTTGTGGTGAAAACAAATGCACAGACTTTAAAAAAGGGGGGGGGGGTGGGGGTGAAGAGTAAGTTTATTGAGCTAAAGTTGCATTAATGCAGGAGCAGCACCAAAAGAGGTTTCTGCTCAAGAGCTTAAGTTTGGGGAGCAGCTTGTATGGCTGCTTGAGGGGGAAATGGAGAGGGATAAAGGGGACATGATTTATACTTGGTACGTGCGTTCCAAGCGTTCCTTTTACTACAGGGCTAGGAGCTGTTTGAGCAGGGTGTCCGGGAGGCCCTGTCCTTAATTAGCAAGCAGGATGTTGATGTAAAGTTGTGGCTATCTGGTGAAGATCAGCAGATCTTGCTGGTGTCAGCTTGAACTCTTTGTTACAGTTCTTCCTCCCAGGCTGGGGCAGGGTTTTTTTTTTATTAGTATTCAGTATCCCCAAAGGATTATGGGTATGTCAGCCTGCTTCAGTTAACCTTGGTTTCTTCTTTAAAATTCCCTGGATGAAATGGAAGCTCAAGCAAATCAAGATGATTAGTAAAACCATTTATCATTCCAATTTCACAAGAGCAATAATGGAAATGACAATGATCAACTTATAAGGGCTGCTAGTGGTATTGGCATTCTTGATGGCTGCATCTGACAGGGGTTAGGAATGTGAGCTCTGAAGCTACATTGCCTGCGTTCACATCCCAGTTATAGATGTCTAGCTGAGTGACCTAGCCAGCTGTGTGACTGGGGCTAAGTTCTTTAAATTCTCTAACTTTTGCCATCAGTTAACCTAATAATGTCCTTACTGGTGTTGTGAAGACTACATTAGTTAACATTTGTAAAACATTTAGAATTGTGCCAAGTCCATTCTTCTTTTTCTTCCTCTTCCTCTTCCTCCTTCTATCATTATCCGCATCATCACCGTCTTTTTATTATCACAGTTCAAGAGCAATATTTTTGATATTTCTTATAAGTTGAAAATATGGGTACAGGTATTGACTTACTAAAAACAAAAAATGCCTCAATGCTAATCTCATCTGCCTGGCCAGCTCTTTCTTTCCTTCCATCCCATGTGATAATCTCAAGAGCCCACCCTAATAAACCTTCTGCATGCTAATCTCCATCCCAGAGTATACTTTCTGGGAGCCCTCGCCCGTGACAATCACTATCCTCCTGTCAATAGCCACCCTTTCATGACAATAGCAATTCATGCATGAATGCCTGTTATGTGCACAACACTGCTATTCAATATATTTGTAACATTTCAGTACTATTGTGATGTCTGTTTTAGAGATGTGGCAACTATATCTCAGGTTAAGAAATTGTTCTTGGTTATGTAGCTACTTAATGGTAGAGTCAGGGTTTGAAACCATGTGCTTGAGCTCCAAAATCTGCACACTTTACCATTTACTGTACTGGCATTTAGTAGGTGCTCAATAAATATCTATTCAATATCTCAAAGTGCTCTGGTATCTTCATTTAATTGCTCTTAGAATCCTCTCATCATAAATTCCTATCCTAAATGAGCCCACTATTGTTTATAATAGAGGCAAACAATTGGGTGACTGGGTCATTAAAGTATGGAAGGAAAATAGATAGTTCTCAGGCCAAGACATTTTTCTAGAGAAAATGTTTTTTAGTCCAGAAGATAAATGCGTTAAAGAATGTTGAATGCACAACAAACACATAAAAATATATGCAATACCCCAAGCATTTGGAGAGATACCCTTTAAAACAACACAGAGATACCAGTTTACACCCATCAGATTGACCCACTTTGTAAAGGACTGGTAATGCCAATGTTGGCAAAGATATGGAAAAATGTACATCATCATACACTGCTGACGAGAGTTTAAATCGCCACTTTGGAGATCAGTTTGACACTATCTAGTAAAGTTGAAAATACACATATCTTATGATTTTGTGGTTGAACTCAAATACCTAGAGGAATTCTTATATATATGCATTAAGAGGAAAATACATGACTACTCTGGAATTTTTGGGAAAGCAAAAATTTGAAAGAAGTTCAAATGTCTACCAAAGAGGAATAGATAGATACATTGTGGGTAGTACATTTATATGATGGCATGCTCATGCAGTATTTTAAATGAATGAATTCTATATATATACACCTCTTGAACATATAAGGTTGAAAGAAAAAAAAAACAAGTTTCAGAATGTTAAAAATAGTATGATACGATTTATATAAAATCTAAAAAGATAACACGTCTATCTTGTTAATGGATACAAATGTGTGATGAAAGTTAAAAAAAAAATCATAGACTATACATAGAGTAAATCTATGAAAATGAGACAGGCTAGATAGGGAATCAATAGGTGAATCTAGAACCTGGCAGAAAAACTGCCACCAGTAAACATGTGGCCATCAATACCCCCCAAGATAGCTGCTGGAAAACCTTTGTGAGAACTCCCATTCGGAACTAGGCTTCCTCCAGAAGCGAGGAGAAGCCCCGGATATTCTCCAGGGGCCTTATCATTGGGCCTTCCCGGGAGGTGTTGATGGGTGGAGTAATCAATCAAAACAGCAAACAGCTGGGACTCCTCCCCTGTCATTAGCAAAGAGGCGGAATAATTAATGGTTCGAAAAGCAAGGGAAAAGGCTGAACGCCCCTCCCTGCTCTTGTCTTCTTCCCCTCTTCCTGGACCAGCACACAAGTAAAACTTGGGCATTTTGTAATCTGTAGTGGGGAATTGTAGTCTGTAAATCAGCCCTCGTTATCACTTGTCAGTCCCTTCCCCTTTACCTGGGACCCTTAATCTGTTTTCTCCCATATCTCTTCTCTCCCTTCCTTAATAAATTACTGGCCTACCTAACCTGGCTTGCTTTTAAAATTCATTTTATGCAGCTTAGCCAAGAACCTAGAGAAAATCCAGCAACAGTAAGGTTTATTTTGTTGGAGAGGAGGAGGGAGGGGGTATGGAAAAGGACTGGGGAGAGAAATAGAGAGGATTTAACTTTTCTTTAAGGTTTTATTTCTCAAAACAAACTGATACAAAATATAAAAGTAAGTCAACATATTCTGTTTTGGGATAATGGATTTTAACCTTTGTACCCTGCAGTATTTTATTTATGCTTTTCAAAATGCAATACAATAACAGTAAAAGAGAGAATGTACATGTCATTTTACAAGGGATCACTGCATTGAAATTAACTATTTAAACATGCAGGTTATTTCTATATGGGTTTTAGAGTGTAAAGTTATGTTATATTGAAAAACTGGAGGATTTCACCTTTTTTCTATAAAAAGTTGTTTTCTCACTGGGAGTTATTGATGGGTGGTCTTTCCTGGTGTAGGGAGAATTGAATGGAATCATCAGTGGTTTCTAAACCTGGCTGCTCTTTAGAATCACCTGGGGAGTCCTTTAATAGGCAAAAGACTTAGCCACACCCAGGTTTAGAAATCCTATTCTCTGGGTGGAGCCTCGTGATTTGTTCTCTTTATTTTCTAGTGTTTCGAAGCTTCCAGGGGATCTGGCAATTAGCCCAGCTTGGAAACCTATCTCCAGATATCCTCTCAGGTTCCCTTCCAACAGATTATTTTTTAAGAATTAATTTGTTCCAAACAGGAGAGGAGTTAAGGTTCTTCTTTTTCAGAGGGGGACTGAAACTGGGTGGTAGAAAAAGCTTCCAGTTTATAAAGCAAGCCTTTCTTCTAACAGAGTGAACCCACTAGTCAGACTCCTCCCTACCTTTTAAGCCTGCCAGGATACTTAGATAACAGGCACCACCAGAGGCCTCTTTATGTAAAGTTCTGAGTGTTTCTCCTCACTTTGTTGCCTCCTTAGTTCATTTCCTTAATCTTCAAGAATGCTATAGGCAATTGACTGTTAAGTAAGAGCATTATGATTTTGGCTGCTGGGAAAATAAACATTACTGCAGTTCTGTTTGTATGAGGCGCCTTAACAGTACAAAGTAACTAACTGGTAAGCATGGGCTCTTTGAATTTCAGGGTTTTTTGCACTTCATTTGCAGATAAATATAACCTCCGTTTGTACCACAAAATGAAATCATGGCTTGTGCCTAGGAGGCTTTTTCTTTTTGAAGGAGGCCTCCCTGTAAATCCATGTGTGTAGACCTTTCACAGTGCTCAGAACTCATAAATTCTTTGGTCCCAAAGGGAGCCTCTTCGGACAGGGACTTCTCATCTGTATCTGCTTTATATGACATTGCTGAGGGCTAAGAAAGGGTTAGGACACCAGAGAAGAAAATACCAGGGGAGAATCTTCCTTGAGGAAGCATTTTGTGCTTCCTAGTTTTAAAAGGCTGCATCCTAGAAAGAGGCTTAACCAAATCTTTCTAAATACTTTTTCAATACAAAAATATGTAAGTAGCAGGTTTCTGTTAGGAGGGATTGTTTCAATAGTTTCTTTTAGTTGCTTTCTCCCATGAGTATGTGGGGCTCCCTATATCTGCCCTGACATGGTCCTTTAGCCTGTGCTGATGCACTCAACCTCCACTTTGCCAACATCCAACATAAAGGAACTCTAGGTGCCCCACTGTTGTTCATAATCAAAGTTCTGAGCTTACTTCCTTCATTCTCATTCTTGTTCCCCATCATGTTCAGCTTTTGACCTATGGTCCAACACTGGCACATAAGATCTTATTCTAGATTCATCTTTTCCAGCTTGATCCTAAGTCTGCTTTTAGCCTCCTCTTTGCTCCCCCATCCCTATCTGTTCTGTTTCTGTCTCCTACATACCATTTCAGCAGTGCCTTTCTAGGCTGAGGTGACTGATTCCTGAAAAGGAGGGAGGAGCCCCCATCTACCAAAGGGAAAGGCTGAGGCTCTCCTACCTAATTTAGGTCTTATGATCTAGGTAAGAGTTCACACCAGTCCTTCAGTCATATCTAAATCTGTGTTGGTGGATTTCTTTTGTAAATATGGCATGTTTCCTTATGATGCTGTCATTCTCAGAACATTTTTGAAACTCCCCATTTGAAATTGCCTTCTGAACACATCTTATACAATCAGAACTCAGTTGGTGTTCATTGATTGACAGAATGAGCCAGTTTCAGAGATGCACAGGAAAATTAGTACCATTGTTTTATCAGAACACTTCCTTTTAGGTTCAGAACACCATTTTCTCAGCTTTTATCACTTTATTCATAGTTATCACCAGATAACTATGGAACATTTTGGAAAATAAGACCCCTCCCAGACTGAAGATTTGCTACAATTGGAATTATTTTTAATATATTAGCCACCAAATAGGAAGGAATTTCCCAAATATGAAAGTTAAATGAGTTTCAAATAATGATGAAATTACTGGAAGAAGAATATGGTCTCTTACAATAAATTATGTAGAAGAAATTATGTTCTTTGGGTTGATATGTTTAACGTTTTTTTTTTTTTTAAAAGCAGCCACAATATTTTATAGCCACCCCTTTATGTTTAGCTGCCTGGAAATAACCTAGTCTTGGGCCTTTGTTGACTATAGCACCATTTAATTTTATTTCATGGAAGCCATCTAAGCTAGAGAACAATTGCCCTCCAAAGAACTCTCTACTCCTTGTAAGGCTAGACTGAGTAACATTCTCAGAGCAACAAAGTGGATAGCATTTTACTTTGCTGCTCACTTCCTGCTTTACAGGCTTTAGTTGGTTCCTCACATAATGTATTCACTATTGCACAGACATTCCTTGAGCACTGTATTTCAGTCACTGCACTAGGAACTGGGTGCATAGCAATAAATAGTAGTCCTATTTATTGGTCCTATTTCTAGGACAAACAAGTTGCTTTGGGAAGGATAGGCACACATTTTCAATCAGTGTTAGGTACTATTTTAGAGGTTGTCTAGAATGCTATAGGTTTACAGAAATGATATATTGACTAGGAATAGGAGATTGGGGTGGAGTGATAACTTCACCAGAAAAAAAAAAAAACATATTTATGTAGGTCAGGGATCAGCAAACTTTCTGTGAAGGGCCAGATAGTAAATAATTTAGGCTGTGGGTCCAGCCAGTCTCTGCTATAACTACTAAACTCTGCGGTGGTAGTACAAAAGCAGCAGTAGACAATATCTAAATAAATACTCATGACTGTGTTCCAACAAAATTTTATTTACAAAAACAGTGGGGAGCAGATGTAGCTCAAGTGGTTGAATACCTGCTTCCCATGTACGAGGTCCTGGGTTTGATCCCCGGTACCTTCTGGAAAACAAACAAAAAACACACAAAAACCAGGCACAGGCCAGCTTTGGCCCAAGGGCCATGGTCACTGATCCCTGCTCTCGGCCATGAAGGGTGAGTAAGATAAAGGCATTTGAGACACAGGGAAGAGCAGGATAAAGGCACAGAGGCAAGAGGGTGCATGTATCCCTGGGTAATAGCAACATAGTACATCCCAGTGAAGGATGCTGGGAATGAGCTGAGAAAGAACTAAGAAGGCTGTAATGGGAAAGCCCTTGTAGACCAATACAAAGAGTTAGGTTTTACCCTGTGGAGAGTCACAAAACAAACTCCTGTTCTGTAAAACTGGTATAAATCAACTTTTTCTTCAAAAGTCAGTGATGGAAAATCTCTCAGAAGGAAAAGCACAAGATGAGTTAAGACACAGTCTGATTTTAATATTTTTAACTCTTACCAGTGGCTTGATTGTTGAAGACATATTATGACTTTTTTTTCTTCACTTGTGTGCTACTTTTCCTACACCGCAGGAACCAAGAACGAGACAAAGCAGTTTACACGGATATCAGCGATATACCCCTCAATCTATCTGTCTTCAACAATTTGTTTTGCTGTTTTTCTAGAAATAATGGGACTGTTTGGCAAAAATTACTCTCTCTAATGACTTTTCTATAGAAACTAGAAAAAAAAAAAATAAACTACTGGAGAGAGCAGCATTTAGGTGAAAGGCTAAAATGAGTCAACTACAGAGATGAAAAAACCACCCTGTGGGTAGGCAGGTTTTGTATGACAATTTGTCTTGAAGGCAGTTTAAAAAAATATTTCTTCCTGAAAGGAATGCCTCTGGAATCAATCTTTACAAACTATACTAAGGGAATCTTGGAAGCTTCTGCCCAGAAATTGGTCAAGTTTAACAATGGTTTGTAAAGAGATTTTAAAGTTATTTGATAGCATAAAATGTATTTTCAAAGGATGATTAAATAGTTCAATAACTGATCTCCATGACTTTTTAATCTAAGAGTACCACTTTGCAGGCATCAGTAAGAGAAGAGAGCATTACCCTGGAGAAGCAGAGTGGCTGTGGGTAGAGCCAGGGCCTCCGAGGCTAGAAGTCTAGGCCATCTTAGGGTCTCTCCAAGGCCAGAGCAAATGGAGTCTTCCATTGCAATCTAATTCAAGAAACTCAGCTAGGGCCATAGAAGCAGTAGAGGTTTTTGGAGGCCTATGGATGAGCCTGTTTGGGTACAACCAGTGACTGCTGGGGAGGCAGAGAGAAGGGGAGCAGGACTCTTCTGGCCCCCTCATAAACTCATTCAGGTGACCAGTTAGGGGGCCAGAATGACATTTTATAGCAACCTTCTTTTCCTTTTTTGGGACACCAATCATAAGAGTTCTCCCTTATCTATTTTGATATAATATCAAAAGAGCAAGCAGTCAAAAAAAAAAAAAAAAAAAAAATTAAAAAAAAAAATAAAAAACTCAAAGAAAAAGATTTTTAGCAAAGAACATTCAAACACTTTAAGTATCAAAGAAAAACTTTTCATAAGAAACCTCTGAACTACCTGAGCCTCTTTCATGACAAGAAAGTTCTTTCTTGGGCATGACACAAAGATATTGGTACACCTTGCAAAGCAAGGGAGACAGCATAATGGATTAATGGATGCCATCCTCTACTCACAGAAGGGAAATAACATTTTACCAAGGGATCAAGAAGGGCTCAGGTCGTTTGGGGATATTTTCCTGATGTTTTCTCATTGAAATAGTGGGAAATTGAGGTCAATGTGCAGCACTAAAAACAAAACACCAATGTCTTCAGGTTGCAATTGGCCCTTAGATAGCTGTCTTCTCTCAGAAGCTTATAATCAAGTGATCGGTGGTCTTAGTGATTTTGACGATGGAGTCTCCCACAGGGAACCCACACTGGCACAATGTTCAGGGATCAGAAGACCTCCTATGGATCAGGAGGGGGCTCTGTATCACTCATCAATGAGGTCAGTAGACACAGGAAGTTATGGCACAGACACTGTCTTGGTGTCCAGAGATGGACTAGCTCTTTGAAATTATGCCAGACGTGTTTGTCATGTGCTGACTTTGACTCACCTCCTGGTAATATTAACCTAGTTTTCTTTTCATCCAGTCATGGTCAGCCTATAAATCAAAGACCCCTGCACAAAAGCTGGTCCGAAGGTCAAGCAAAACTAATCAAACACTCTCTTCTAGAATTTAAGCCTAGGGATACAAGGACACAAGATCATTGGAAATTATTACTCCAACTGAGGAGATGGGTGACAAACATTTTTCCTACCTGTTCAAAAAACAAAACAAAACAAATAAAGCAAAAAAGAAAGAAAGAAATTACACCAATGCCACCATCAACAGTGCCACCGCCCAAGTATTAGCTGATGGCCATGAGGAATATGCATAAATGTGATTATTCCTGAACCAGAGCAAATGCCGTTCTGTCCTGTGATGCTTAGTGCTAATCAATTTCTTTTAGAAAATAACCAAGGCAATTAATTAAAATAACTTCACTTTAAAAATGACACTAATGATAACTTATTGCAGGGAAAGCAAGAATGAGCATTACACTTTCTAAGAATATGATTATAAAGAAATCAAACCTATCACCAAGCTTTCGAGGACATGCACGATCTTTAGCATTATTTTCTGGCTTTTGCAATGATGTGTCAACCTTTCCTAGGAGTTTTCTCCTGTAATACACCGTCTCCGTCTGCAAACCCGCGTGTAGTCCATAAAGGATCTGCCACATGGTGGCGCTATGGTTGTGCCTGTGAAATCGCCTGCGTCGTCTTTTTAGGAAACGGGTTGCTCAGAAGGAGCAGTAAACAAATCCTCAGCTATCTGTGGTCCCAGGGAAAAAGAACGTTCTCTTTTGTGTTCTCTCTACCGCCTTCCCGTATAGTTCTCTTTCCGTTTTAGAGGACTGTAGGTGCCCTTTACCTGGATTCTGCATTTGCAGCCACCAGCACCCCAAGGTGAAGACCTGGCTGAACCTGCCCAATTCTGAAAACTAGGAGGCTGGTTTAATGATTCTGATAATCCTTCTTCTGATTGTCCCTCTCTTTGTCCATCCAGAACACCTGTATCCCCTCCATACATAAATTGCCAGTGATTTTCCAGCACACCCCGGCTTCCTGACCAAGAGCTTGCTTGCTTGTTCCAACCAACTGAAATAAAATATACGATTGGCATAAAGGAAAACAAGGTCTAATGGGTGGAGAGCTGGGATGAAGACGTTTAAATTCCAGTTCTCTATCTGGAGAAAGACTGACATGGTAATTTCAGAAAGATCATTCACAGGAAGCAGAATAACATCCCAGCTGAGTTACGTGAAAAGGAAATTAAAAGTGGATTGTTCAGAGGTTCGGCATCCGTCTACCATATGGAGAGACCGGGTTCGATCCCCGGTACCTCCCAGTAAAAAAAAAAAAAAAAAAAAAAAAAGTGGATTGTTCAAGAAATCTTTTTTAATAAAAAGAAAACACTATTAAATTGCCTGTTAATTTAGTTGTGGGGGTGTATTAGTTTCCTATTGCTGTGTAACAAATCTCCATGTCCTTAGCTACTTAAAAACTAGTCACTGGTTAGCTCTCAGTTCTGTAATTCAGAAGCGTAGGCTGGCTTGGCTGGGTTCTCAGGTCTTAGCGTCACGAGGCTGCGCTAAAGGTGCAGACCAGACTGATTTTCGGAGGCTCTGGGGAAAAGTTTGCTTCCAAGCTCCGTGGGTGATGGCTGCATTCATTTCTTTGTGGTTGAGGCTATCAGCTAGGGTCCATTCTCAGCTCATAGATGCTGTACACCGTTCCTTGACATGTGGTCTCTGGAGATAGCTTAGGATGTGATTTTTGCTGCTTGTCCCAGACCATTCAGAGTGTTTCTCTGATTTTCCTCTGGGACCAGCTGGTGGGGGGTGTGGGAAGGGGCCCATTGATTTCAAAGAGCTCATATGATTAAGTCAAGCCCACCTGGATAAACTCCCTTTTCTAAGGTCAACTGATTTGGATCCTACAGAATTAATTATCTGCAAAGTCTCTTCACGGCAGAACCATGAATAACTTGACTGAATAACTGGAAGAAAGTGTGTGGACCAGGAATCTTGGGGGCCATCTAGAATTCTGCTTACCCAAGGTGGGGTCAGAGATCAAGGAGCAGAGGTGGTGAGGCAACATGTTGTTTATAGTTAAGGCAGAATAGAGGGAGGCTAAATCACCAGTGTCCACCCTTTACACTTAAAATATTATATACAGATGGAACTGCTTCCTCCTGTCAAGTTAATCAGTATAAAGAATCACCAAATATCAGTTTTTAGCCCATGGAAGGATGGGATAGAGTGTGGGAACAAAGCTGCCTTGGATTGAAGGAGGGAATGTGAAGTTTTGAAAGATGCTTGGATGTGTATCAAAGCTTAAGATGGTTTGCTTTTGTTTCATCTTGGTGTTACCTGATTTTTTCAAAAGAATTGCTTCCTCATAACTCCATCCCCCTTGCTGCTCTCCCTTCCTGTTTTCAAATAGCATGGAGCAAAGCTGGGGAGAGCTCCCCAAAATTCATTCTGCTTTAAGAAGAGTTACTGTGTTAGTCCTTAGGCACCCTTACTGGTCTGAGTCAGAGGATGTAAAAGGTAGAGCTTGAAAAGTCTTTAGAGATGAGACCATGAGGAGCAGGTCCCAAAATGGCTCAGGGTCACTTGGAGGGTGGCGGATGTGGCTCTGACCAACACCTTCTGGTACTTCAGGCTCAGGCCTCTTCCACCTGATCGGTGCTGCTCCATGGAAGGGTTTCCAGCAAGCCGACAGGGAATGAGGAAACTAGTAACCTTGTACATTTTTTATAGTACTAAATAGTTTTTATTCAAAGGACTGCCCTTTATTTTGATATTGTACTTTCTATTTTTACTTTCCTCTTGATGGTGGTGAGGGATGAGCTAGCCAAACCACAGAAAATGATTTGGATGGTTATTCCGTAATTCCCTTTTTAGCCAAAAATATATAGTCCTTTTGATTTCCAGGTCAGGATTTGGTTTATATGGTACCATGTGACTCAGAGTGTCAGGGAGATCTTTAAAATGAAGACAAAGAAAACCACATCTAAATATAAATGTGATCCAAATATTTCTGTCACTTAGTCTGCCTATTATTTACTATTCATCCTATTCTTAAGAAAATTCATTGCCATTTAAATCTAAAATTTATTGTACAACCCCTCTTCTCTCCCTCACCCATATGGTAACCTGTAGTGGTAAAGTGATTTAGGCAAGGAAAGGTCAAGTGTCATGATTATGGTCATTGAAACTACAGGGATGGGATCAAACTAAAAGCCCCCGAATTTCTAATTTATTCCATTCTCCTAATTTCTGGCATATTCAGAACACGTGATTGGAAAGATAATTATTGTCCTTTAGTGACTGCTGCTCTGTGCCCGACACTTTGATACATTTTTCACTGATTCAGTCTCCATAACTCCAACCTGCAAGGTAGATAATATCTCCACCAGACATATGCCAAGACATTAAATAACTTGGCCACAGTCACAAATCTAGGAAATGGCAGAGCAGTAATTTCAACTCAGGCCTTTTGAACCCTGCAGCCCAGGTTCACTCTGCTACAGCATGTGCGACCAGCAACCAGCAACTTTTGGCATGTACCTATTTTTTTTTTTTACCACGCCATGAGAATAATAGTTATATCCAGAGATGGGAGGGTGTACCCAGATGCTTTGATGCCCTAGCCCTGAATCGGGAACAGGATGCTAGTCTTGATGTTGACAGTTACTGTGATGGACTTGAGTGAGTCACTTAGTCAAGTTCTCTGAGCCTCAGTTTCCTTGTCTGCAAAACAAAGGGGTTGGAATAAGTGATTTCCAAGGTCCTTTCCAGATGGAACATTCTGCGATTGCCACAGGGGTAGAAGCAGCTCTTCCGCTCTCACTGAGAGTAACTTATCAGTCCTTGTTACTGAACCAAAAGACCAGCCCTCTTGAAACAATAGGCCTTTACTGGAATTTGCCCAGTGATGTACACTTTGCTGACACTGCAGATGCAAAGATGAATAGGACATATTCTCACCTAGTGGCAGCGAGGAAACAAACTGAGTTTTCCTATAAGTGCTCCACTGGCTTTCCCGACTGCAGGCTACCATTTAGCATTCTCCTGAAAAGCGATGCATGAAGAACTTTGTATGGCATTTTCGTATTTTAGTTAAAGGTGTGCAAAACAGGGTCCTCAAACAGAACTACAGAAAGATACTATCCAGTTTGGGGACAACAATTTTTCTTTAAAAATGAGAGATTTAGCTTTGTGGCCTAATATAGGAAAGGGATATGGAGGAAGCATGAGGAATGAGCTTTCCCTGAGGCACTGAGGAGAGTTTGGAGGAAGATGATTATTTTCAGCTATGAAAATGAGCACAAGCTCAGAAGCCCAGTGGCCTAAAACAAAGCAAGGGAAGACAGATGTCTCCTCTCAGTGACGGGTCTGGGAAGTGTGTGTGTGTGTGTGTGTGTATCTCTGTGTGTGCATGCATGTGCATGAGTGTGTGTTTGTGTCTGAGTGCATGTGTGTTTCTGTGTTTGTATGTGTATTTCTGTGTGTGAGTGCCTGTGTTTCTCTGTGTATGTTTGTGTATGAGTACATTTGTGTATGTGTCTGTGTGTGCATGTTTGTGTGTGTCTATATGCACGTGCATACACAGAGGAAGGGATTCTAGAAAGGCATGTTTCTGTTGAACTTGCAGGGTCAAGCCTCTTTTCTCTTAGTCTAGGATGGAGTGCTACAGAAAATTCTGTAAATGAATGTGGCTGGAACCCATCAGAGTAGAAGCAATGCAAATTTTGAAGATTAACAGTATATTGGTAGTCTATTCCAAAAACAACTCACAAAGCTGAAAATTTTATCCACTGAGATCCACAAGGTATGTGAAGCAGTGGTGTGGTGGTGAAAAGGATTTCTTTTCCGTTGTGATCGATGTTTTATGTAATTCAGTCCTCCACATCTCCTTATGCCCCCTACTTGCCAGAGAAATTGCTTCCTTTGTCTGAACTGTTTACAACAGATGCCTTATTACAGCCTGAGTTTTAATTGTCCTTATCGACACTGAAAACAAAATGATGGGGGGATAAAACCACAAATAGCATATATGTACAAACATTTTTAAACAGAGCTGGAGGAAGTGATAAATATTTTTCAAAATCATTTTAGCTTGGTAACGAGGCTGGAAGCCTGGCCTTTGCCCCTAGGGATTAGATCTCTGGGGCAGGGATGATTATGACAATTTGTGTTTGTTACTCATAGAACGGTAAGGAGGTGACGTCTTTCTCTCTTTTTAGTATGTGATTTCTATTCAAGTGGGCTTCTGCTCAAATGCAGTTTTTATGTTTATTCCTGAAACTGATTTTAGTCCTTTTTCTTTGATCCAAAACCAACATATTGAATTTCAGGTACTGATTTGGTAATAGTGAAATTCTAGACCGAGGACGCAAGATACTTGTTTATTTAGATCAGGAGTTTACATTCATCTGTGCATGTGAATGTGATGCTATTGTATTAAAAAAAGAAAGCAGCTTTTTCTTCTCGTCCTCTGTTTACAACTGTCTTTTTAAAAAGGCTAAATGTAAATCTAAAGCCAGGAATTACAGAGCCTTGGATGTGTACTTTTTGAAACAGCCTCTAGTTCTGGGATGGTCGTTTTGTACACAGCTTTGACAGACCTTCGTGAAGCCCTCGAGCAATTGTACCAGGCTTCAGCCACTGCTGCCATGGCAGGATACAGCTTCCCTGGAAAAGAAATGCCTCTCTTAGCTGCTTAATAAGTTACTAGAGAACACACTAATTAGAAAGAGTACCAAAACACATCCCACATCCATTTCTCGTTTGCAACAGAGCATGTCAAAATAGTTCCACAACATGTAGCATTTAGTCTAATACTTTTGTTATGATCAATGTATTGGGGACTATCTTGACAGTCCTGACAGCAATCCTTGTCCCTTGTGAAATCCACAAGACTTTGGTATTGCAGATTAACACAGTGTGCAGCACAGGAGATATGCTAGGCTACCAGAGCTGAGCTGGAGAGTGATATCAGAAACCCATGATGGTTCCAGCTGAAAGGGAGGCAGGGAGCACGAAGAGGAAGAAGGATGGCCAGGAGAGCTCTGAGAGAGGTCAGAATGTCTTGCTTTTAAAGAAAAATAGGGTAGGGAGCTTTTGTGCCAGCATCCATAAGAAGGAGATGAAGTTAAACTCCAAAAAGGAGAGCAAAAAGAAGGGGTGACTTCCAGAGGAAGGAAGCTATCGCCAAGGTACAGGGTAGAAGGAGCCATTTAAAATCATTGACCATCAGCAAAAGTGTGGACAACTCATGGAAGTTCAGGCTGGGGGAAACAGTCCCTATGCAGGGTTGCTTTACGGTTATCGGTGAAATATAAACAGGGAACACAAAAGGAAATAGCACATTCAGGGAAAATGGGAATAAGGCAATGCTTAGGCCACTGCAGGTTAGAAAGAAACTTTCAAATGGGAGATAATGCTCCTGCCCCCACCCACCACCCCCATCGTGCGGAATTGTTTGGGGCACTGAGTCATACTGGTTAGACTCTAGAACTATAGCAGGTGTGCGTAATATGCAGATATGTCAATATGGGATAGGGAGTCACCAAGTGCCTGACTATTAGAGATAGAAGGAACTTTATGTATCACCTAATTAAACCCCAACAAATCAGATGTGCAAACTGAAACTCAACATGTGAAAAGACCTGGCTACAAATCACACAACCAGGCAGTAAGAGCTGGTGTGAGAATGAATCTCCAGGCAGTGTTGTCCTCCTCTCTGCCTCTTAATTTTTCTCCTATTTCTCTGGGACAAAGACTACATCTCTTTAGTGATCAATGAGATTGATTCTTTTCTTCATAGTTACAAGACTTATCTAAACATTTACAAAAAAATACTCAAGACTTTTATTTTTCATGTGATGTTGCTCACATGCATCACATCACCCAGAAAAGGGATCATCATTTTTATCCCGAGAATGAATCCATCCACTCTGTGGTTTTATATATCTGAAAGAAGTGGAAGTCAGGTGAAGAAAACCTGATCCAATAGGTGCTCCCATAAGAATAGACTCATCCAATCTCCAAACCTATTTATATAAACTTTACCTTGAGTCATGAAACCATGACTTTTTACCTTTCCAAATAATTCATTTATTTTTCATTCATTTAAGAAAAATTTGAGCCACTGCATGTACTAAGCAATGCCAACGCAAAGTGCAGAGATGTGATTCCTGTCCCAGTGGGGAAAGAGCCATTCATGTAAAACCACCATGCTTTGTCCCATGGCTATCAGTCCTTCCCTGTCCTCAGCCACCCTAGTGCTTTGTCACTATCCCACATATAGAGTAGCCCAAGTGGTGAAGATGAAGGCCAAGCCTGGGTCCCAAAGCTTGGACTCTCATGAAGACAGATCCAGGTAAAGCCACCGCTGATTGCCCAGCCTCTCCATAGAGTGACACTGGGCATTCAGTAGGACACCATTCCTTGAAGGGACCAACTAGTCACTTGATGGCAAGTTGATTACTTCATAGTCCTTCAACTCTCAACTAGCAATGATTGTCCTTTCCAAATCTGAAAATATGGATTTACCTCTCCCAGCACTATCATTTGAGAGCTTACTAAGAACCTGATTTCTCAACATGGGCTGCATGTCCCTCAGACAAAGGGACAGCATTAAGGTGAATAACAATGAAAGTACCAGCATGAGAATGTGATCCACTGGTCCTAACATATGCTGCATGACCTGGAAGTTGACCACCTAATAGAATGATGGAAAGATTTATCGAAGGCTCCACAAAGGTGCCAGTTTGGAGACAACAGACTGCAAGGTTGGAGTGCTAACCTCCAGGATGTGGTATATATGCTGAACTGAACCAACAGCGAATATTAAGGCATCATGTCCCCAAATGCTAGAACACACAGGTCCAAGATCCAAGGGGTGGACGTAGGCTTGGTCCATCTCCCCGTACATCCAGCTATCCACTTGTAGAATTTGTGCTTCCTGTCCTGCCACCTTTAGGTCCTACTAGAATAGAACTCTTGATTCTTCAGGAGTGGGGGACACAGTAAGGATTCCACTGAGCCTAAATTGATAATTCTCACTTGATCATTTTTTGCTTCTGGTGCCAGTTAGTCTGCAGGCAGAGAATGGCATTATATTGGCAGGGGTAATTAAACCTGATACTATAGAAAGCTAGGATTGCTATTAGGCAATAGCTACTAAGAGTACCTCTGAAACCCAGGGAACTCACTGGAGTATATCATAGTGCTCCCATACACAGTGAGCAAAGTAAATGGGCTGTGTTAGCAACCATGGTCCAATAGGGACAAAGTGACTAAGGATTCTAACCCTTTGGGAATAAAGGTCTGAGTTTTTCAATCAGTCAAGCATCCAAACACATGGGAAATCCAGAATAGGTGGTGGAGGAGATGTAAAGATAAATTACAGCATTGGAATCAGTTGTAGCAGCTGGTACCATAGCTTGTTCCACTATCATTATGCATTAAGTCTTCTGTAGATACTCCAGGTGACAACCACCTTGAAGGTTTGTGATGGACTGGACTTAACGTACGATGCATATGGGTCTCAGCAGTGCAAAGCATGAGTTCTATTAAATGCTTCTCATGCCATGCCTTAGAGCCTCTCTGCCTATCTTTTTACCCTAGTTGTTATTGTGATACCTTTTATGTGCAAGTGTAATCGAACTGCACCTCAATTGGGCCATACTGATTCTCTCTCCCTTTCTGCCATGGGATTTCTCTGTTGCTGCTGCCTGAATGTCTATGGAATTCACTTAGCTGTTCTTTTTTTTTTAAAGATTTGTTTTATTTATTTATTTCTCCCTATCCCCTCATTGTTTGTACTGCCTGTGTCTGCTCGTCTTCTTTGTTTCTTTGGGAGGCACCGGAAAGTGAACCTGGGACCTCCAATGAGGGAGGGAGGTGCCTAATCACTTAACCACCTCTGTTCCCTGCTTTGTTGTATCTCTCATCATGTGTTTTCTTCTTGTGTCTCTTCTTGTATCAGCTTACAGCACCTGCCCATAATACCAGCTCGCTGTCTTCTTTCGGAGGCACCTGGAACCGAACCATGACCTCCCATGTGGTAGGTGGGGGCTCAATCACTTGAGCCACATCTGCTTCCCCACTTAGCCATTCTGAGGCTTGTGAAAACCTCCTTGTGTACTGGGCAATCTTGGACCATGGGAGTAGGAGCTAGTGGATAAATGTTTCCCTCTTTCCTTGAGCAGACAATTATGAATCTCACTTTACAGTTCTTTTGAACGTCCCCAGCAGGATTGAGCCCCAGGTGCCCACAGTATGAACCATCTCTCTATAAATGCTGGGCTTGGGTTTCCTTCTTTCCTGCCTCCCCTACTCCTGTTCCTTAGGACCAATTTCTAAAATAAACTACCTGTATAGTTATTGTGGTGTGACCCATGCTGAGACAAAAAAGAAGTCCTCTAATTTAATTTTGTTTTCTGTTTGTGTCTCCTTATTGGAGTGTGTGAGTGTGCATGTTTGTCTGTGCTTGCTATTACTGTGTTCAGATTCACCCTCTCCAGCTGTGCATTTTACTCTATGCCTCTGGTTTTGCTTTGCCCTGTGTACTAGAATTTTCTCTCTGTCCTAGATTTTTTTCCTCCCAGGCAGGTTTCATTATGTATCCTTTTTACTTCCCCAAATGCTGGGCTCTGATATCTGTGTAAAAAGGGGAGTCATTTGTGAAGGCATACATGAGATGCCATTTACTTCCCTGCCCTTCATTGGCTACCCCATGAAGATACTGGAAACTAGGTATCCATTTGAAAAGGACAAATTATTTGTGGTATACAAAGAGTTTTTAATTGCTTAATGTATAATATTTTTGTAGTCATGTAGACTCTGGCAATCATAATTGGCCATTAGTTTAAGTAACCAGCTTACCCAAACTGCAGCAGGATGACTTAAGTTTTATTGACACCACCTGATTCTCTATAAATAATTGTGCTGAACTGATTATTCAGGATGATTTTATCTTATCCTAGATTGAGTTGCACCAATTCTAAATCAGTGAGTAGTAATTCAAAAGGGCTATCACTTGATTTTCAGTATCAATTAGGACTCAGAAAATCAAAGCCATATATTCCACATAACTCCTGATACGAATTAGTAAGTTAATTGTATTATTTAAATAGTTTGTCTGAGAGAGAAAAGCATGTTTCCCCCATTTCTCCTTTTGCTGTATACACATATCTGTGGCATGTATAATCGTGTGTGTGGTGAAATCAATCTCATTCAATTAAGCTGCCATTCAGTAGTATCTTTCAAGTGATGAATAACAGAGTGTGTTGCAAATGACTGATAAAATTAATGCTGAAAAATTCTACAAGAATGTAAGTCAAATAGATGAACTCAAGATCAGATTTGAAGTATGGAATTGAAAAATGCATCACAAAATGAGCTCGAAGAGACAGCTCCAAGAGGAAGGTAAGTGGAAAGATCCTATCTCAGAAATGTTTTAAGCTAGTAGAATTCACAGATGCAACCAGTATCAGTGGCCTTCAAGATATACCATATAACAGAAAACTTGAGATAACAGTACTTTCTCCATTATGTTATGTAGATTTGAAGACAGAATATAAATGGCTATTTATTAAAACAAATGAATCTTTAACCACATTCTCAATGACGTATAAAAAACTGTGTTCCTTAGAAATATCTGCTAAATATTGATGTCTCTCAAAGAACATGATAATACAACTTAGGCTTAAGATTTATACTCCAGTTTTCATTTGGTTGTTAAATTTAATTTTAAGCCAGATAGCTGAAATACCTGTTTTTCCTCATCTCCCTCATAGATGCACATAAAGACAGACAGAATGACACAGAGACGTACAAGTACACACATACACAGTATTTAATGAATAAAAATTACAGTTGCATATTCATCCAGATATTAGATTGCTGTTTTTCCATGACTAATACCTATAGACATAGTCATATTTTTGTAAGTGTTGTGAAAAATCCTCAATAAATATAAATTGGGCTTTTCCACCAAAGTATAACACATTTCCTAACACTTAGAAAATATGGTCAAAAGGGTAAAGCATTTGCAATGGCATCAAATGTCTATTTCTTTCATTTTATGAACATTAATTACCAATATCCTTATATTATTTCAATAACAAATGACCCTCAAAAGATATCTAAATAATGCCCATGTATGAAAGTATAATGTCAGTTTTGATAGTATATTTTTAAAGTCTCTATTCTTACAATGTCAAGAAGTTGTTTAAGAAAACATTATATTAAAATCTAAGATTTTAAAATTTGAGTTTCATAAATGAACAAAAAGAAATTTGAAAGGAAAATGAATATTAGTTTTTTGTGGGTCTGTCTCCCAGACTAGCTTGAGATATCACTGAGAACACACACCATAACCTATTCATCCTGATGTTCCCAGCACCTAAAGCAGTGCCTGGAGCAGAACAGTGCATGTTGAATAAAAGAAAACCTAAGTGTAATAATTTACAAATTATCCTCACTATAGCCATTGTTTTTATTCTGGGGGTGATCACTTATTTTTGGAAGCTTCTCCCAAGATATAAAACTTCTTCCTTGACTCAGATGGATAATCCATTGTCTGAAGAACATGATTCCACGATGCTTAAATATACACAAACATAATAGTGCTTCATGAATCTAGAAACCAATTTTCACCTAACGTGAAAGCATCTGGAAAAACAGGAACTGTCAGGAAGGAAGAGCTCCTGGAAAACAATGTTGAAGAGCATGAAGAAGCTCCAAAGGCTGTGTCTGACATGGTGCCTGGGTCAGTTCACTGACAAGAAGGAAACAAGTTCAGTTTTGAGGTCAAGGTGTTGGTATGCAAATAAAAGTGATAGAAAAGATGGAAGAAATAGAAAAAGAAGACCGCACAAAAGAGGGGAAGAGATTAGCAAATGGTAGAAGGAATAACAGCGAGATTTTGGCAATAAAGAGTGAAAAAAGTGCAAGAGAAATTCAGTATCACAGGCACTTTTGTTAGTCCCAAGGGCATCACTGTGCCTCAGTAAAGAGCATAGAATCTCAGGAAAGACTGGGTGTGCAGATGGGTTCATATACCTCAATAGTAAGCATTTAGGGGGAAGGCAAGCCAAATCTATTCATTTTGATTGTCTCAAAGCACATCAATAGTCAAGTAGTGGCATGCTTAAGGCAGCCCAAACAGCTGTCTGTGGCCCATTCACCAATGTTGGGAAGAGTTCACCTTGATAGGGTAGGTGCCAATGTCAGAGGTGCTGCAGTTGACTGGCATCAGGTGTTGCATATAAACTGTCCTTCACTGTGATGCAAAACTCTCCTGAACTGCAAGCAAACACCTCTCTGTTTCATGAAATGCAAATTGAAAAAAGCAAAAGATTTTATATGCAAATGCTGTCGACTAAGCTGTGTGAGACACAACATTAGAAGGCTAGGTGTAAGTGGTTAAGAAAAAAAAAAAAGCCATGAAGTTACAGAACAATTTTGCAGCTTTTAAAATTTCCCTTGAAAACAGCCTAGCTCCTTAAATAGTTTTTTAATGCTGATGAAATTGGCCTGTTTTGCCAAAGCTTGCTAAATTCTAGCCTAGCAGGAGCTGGTGAATCGAGTGCCTGAGGGTTTAGGAAGAATAAGGAAAGACTAACTGCTATCACATGTGCTACTATTTTAGGCTTCAACAAACTAAAACCCCTGATGAAGGAAAAATTTCACTCTTCTAGAGTTTTCATAGGTATCACCATTTCTATACTGTTTATGGACTGTAAACTCTTTCATGAATGGAGGTAGGATTTGCTCAATTCCCGTCACAAATTTGTTCACTTAAAAAAAATTTTTTTTTATCGCAGATCCCAGAAAATGGAGCCTAGTAAATTGGTCCTCTTGGAGAAAAGGGCAGAGGAGATTGTTCCAGGTAGAATTTTAATATTGAAAGTCCTACATCCTGGGAACTCCTCAGTTCCTGGGCAAACCAGGAGGGTTGGTCACCCTAATTCCTAGGTTCTTTTCTCCCCTTTTACCACCGTCTATTTGCAGATGTGCATCAGCAGCCTGAGAAGTAGGGAAATGCAGTCGATCTAACTGAAGGAGTATAGATCTCAAGTAAGGAAGTTGAGTTGCATTTTCCATGATATGAGATGATGGTTCTCAACCTTGGCTGTACATTGGGGTCTCCTGAGAAGCTTTAAAAATGACTGCTACCTGGATCCCACCACCAGTTGATGTAATTGTTCTGAGGTGTGGCTTAAACAAATTCCAGGGTGAGTCTTATAGACTTTATAGAACCTTGTAGACAAGGTTGAGAACCACTGACCTAGGGGGACATTTTTTTTCCCTATTTACCATGTTAAAATTCAATGTGAGGGTATCCTTAGTTTATGAAATTGATTCCTATTTAACACAAATATTGATAAAAGAATATTTAAATTTGATCTTATTTGATAACAATGATCACACAAAATAGCCTGTAAAAAAGACACATACAATCTAGTTGAACAGTTCCTATTCTATCTTTGACAAAGGAAAACATGTATCTAGTTATTAATTTGATGCATTGCAATTGAATCACTTAAATGAGTCATTTTCCTGATTAAGCATGTTAAAAAACATGACTTTTATATTCCACATCTAATGGTTAACTTATCTTAAATTTTTGATGAATGGCTTCTGTTCCAATTGAGTAACTATTAACTTCAGAATAAGTTTTAATCTCTATTTAGGCCACTTATGACACAATAGAGTCATTGAGCAGGGTGATATTCAAATTATTTAACACAGACCAATTGCCAGGGATATGGCCCTGGCTTTAGAGCTGAGATCTGAGGAAACCCTAAAGAGCCACAATTAGTCCTTTAATTGCTGAATCAAAGGCAAGTCCTGGGGGTCCTCAGCCAAATCTGAGAGGGGTACTGGGGTGAGGGGGTTGGACAATGCCATGTATCAACCATAACAGAAGTATTTAAATATTTAACAATGTATATGGTTTTACCAATACACATCAGCTAAATCCTAGCCCTAATACAGAGTTCATAAAAATCTCTAATTTAAAATGTCCACAGTCAAAGAATCTGAGTGGTGAAGCCAATATTAGAGGATATCAATCCAACCCCTCTGCTGTGTAAAACTATTCTATAGCTATCATTGTGTTTTATAATGGGAAAAACATGGGCTCTGAACTCATATATGGATATGAAGTCCAGCTTTGCTACTTACTGCTCTTTAATCTTCAATAAACTGCCTTTCTGAACCCCAGTTTCCACCATTCCTTTGGTTTTATGAGGATTAAATGGAGGCAGGGGGTCTTATTAAGCACTTAATAAATGGTAGCTATATTTATTAGGGTGGTGAAGATTGTCCAGCTTCTATTGAGTTATTTTTATTGCTCACTGCCTTGCTATTCAGCTCTATTTTCTGGAATGTTATTCCTTATTATAGCAGATTCAAAATATTCACTGTCCCTTCCTATGCAAGGTATATTTATCTCCATCCAATTGACATGATACTTGGTCATGTGACTTGCTTTGGACAATAAAGTGTCAACCAAATAGACATGTGTCACTTTCAGAGAAAAGACTGAAGAGCTGAATTTTGGTTCTGTCTTCTATTTTCTTTCTAAAACAAGCCAATGTTTCAGATAGGGGCTTCTCCAATGGCTTGTGTACCAGAACGAAGACTACATGGAGCAACAGGCTTGCCACAGACATATAGTGAGTGCAAAGTGTAACTTCATTTTTGTAATCACTGGGATTTAGAGTTGTAGTTTACTACAACATAACATAGCATATACTTTCCAGTGTAGAAATTGGTACCTAGAACTTGGTTGCTGCCATAATAAAAGACCAAATTTTGTGATTTGGGTTCCAAGACCTGGAAGCAGGTGACAAAGAAGCTGGAAAGATATCAACTCATGTTACACAGAGGCAATAAATTTAGTGCCACAATTGTTCAACATAACTTGGAAAGTAGATGATATACCGAAAGAGCTTGTAGTTTTATGAGAAGTTGGGGAAGAGCATATTGGTAGTTGGACTTGGTTGCTATTTGCTGTCTTTGAAAGAACTTACAAGGAAGAGATGATTTGTAAAAAGAATTTGCCAAATTACATATGTAAATGAAAGGTAATAAGAAAAGGTCATAGCTTCTGGGACTTTTCAGTGTTAGAAGATAGAACTTTTTATCATCTCTAACCGGTAAACAATAACTATGGGTGTAGCTGTCATGATCTTTGTTAAAATCTCTAAATTGACCAAGATAACACCTGGTTAATCATTTCAGTTGGACAAAGGCAAAGAGAGAGCCATGTCTTTAAAAGAATTGGTTTAGCTATCGGCCCATGGAAGAAAATCAAAGAGAGCGAAAGCTATGTTTTTGAAAGAGTTTTATTGTCAAAGGAAATACCAGATTGGGCAAAATTTTACAGTGACTATTTGAGCCTTACACTGATCTTGGACCCCTCAATCTTTTATAGGAAGAAAGCAGGCTGAGAAAGCTGAGTACTCACAGATGTGGACTATTCAGATCTGGCCAAGGAGGAAATGGAAGGACCTCCCTGAGGGCATAAGGAAGAATTATTGAAAACAATGGAATGGAGAAGCTACTTCCACAAAGCAGAACCAAGGTCTAATCAATGATTTCACCCCAGTAATAGAGGTCCCATGTAATATTTGTGTCCCAGGATTTCAGAATTACTCTGAACCTAGGACTGTTCTGTGCCTCCCATTTTCTTCCTTTCCAAAAGGAAATGCCAATTGTTCTACCCCTGTCCTGTTAGCTCAGTGGTGGGTGAGAAGAGAGAGAACAGGGCAGATGACTTGTCTTGTTGGTTAATAGGTCTCCAGCATAAGAAGGACCAAATCTGAACCAAATTACAAAATCCTAGACTTTGAGCTTGATGCCAGGATTGGATGGGAGTTCTGGGTTGCCTCCCTTGGGAAGAGGTGAGTGTAATTTCTGGGTGTAAGAGATGGAAATGAGTATTTTAAAAGTTTGGTATATTCTTATTAATTTCTCATGTAATGTGGCTTTCCATTTCCTCGTATTAATTTGTTCTTAAGTCTCTAATTTGAAGGAAAATATTTTGCTAAAGATGATTAAAGCAAGACAGTAGCTGAGAAAGTTTGTCTTTAATTTGTTATATATTAACTTTACCACTTCTTTTCCAAATGGTAGTCCTACTTCTTCCTTATTTTTCTTTCCTTAAATTTAGTTTTAAAGTTTTGTGTATGATCCATACATATATGGTCAACAATGCCAATGCAATTTAGTGGGTAAAAAATAGTAGTTTCAATAAATGTTGCTTGGTCAATTGACTATCCAAATGGAAAAAATAATAAACTTTTACCCATACCTTACACCATATACAAAAATGTGTGAGATAGACCTAAATGTGAAAGGTAAAATATTAAAGCTTTTTAAAATGGAGAAGAATTTCTTTATAACCTTGAGATAAGCAAAGATTTCTTAAGTAGGATATCTAACAAAAAAAACATGAGCCTTAAAATTGATAAATTGGACTTCATTAAAATTAAGATCTTCTGTTCATTAAAAGGTAATCTAAAGAGAGCATCTTAGTTTGTCTGAGCTGCTATGACAAATACTAACCAATGGTTTGACTTAAAAACAGGAATTTATTAGCTCAGTTTCAGTAGCTAGAGGTCCATAATCAAGATTTCAGCAAGGCTTGATTTTTCCCCAAAGACTTTAGTGCTATGGTGCTGGCTGCCAGAAATTCTTGAGGTTCCTTGGCTTCTATATCTGCCTCTGGTCACATGGCAATGTCCTCTCCTGTCTGGCTCCTGTCCTCTTTATAAGGCCTCCAGATATCTGAATTAAGACCCATCCTCATTTTGTTGGGCCACATCTTAAATAAAAATAACATCTTCAAAAGGTCCTATTTAAAATGGGTTCACACCCATAGGAATGTGGATTAAGATTAAGAACATATTTTTTTCTGGGCATATAACTCAATCTACCACCAAAAGTGTAAAGACAAACCACTTTACACTCTGGGAGAAAATATTTGCAACACACATGATGAACAAAGAACTGATATCCAGAATATATAAAGGATTTCTATAAATCAGTGAAAAATAGACAGATACCTATTCCCCTCAAATAGACAAATTAATTGAACACGTGCTTTATAAAAAAGCATATATCCAAATGGTCAATAAGCATATAAAAAGTTGCCCAACATCATTAGTCATTAGGGAAATATAAATTAAAACCAAAATGAGCTTTCACTTCATACACACCAGAATGACTAAAATTACAAAGACAGATAACAGCAAATGTTGGAGAAGGTATGGAGTAACTTGAATGCACAAACATTGCTAGTAGGAACATAAATCAGTACTGTCCCTGGTTTAAATTGTTTGGCAGTATCTATTAAAGCTAAACATACACATATATTTTGATTCAGAAACTATTCCTGTATAAATAGAAGAAAAATGTGTGCTTATGTCCCCTAAAGAATGTTAATAGCAACTTATTCATAATAGCTCAAAACTGGAATAAACCCAATGCTTAGCAACAGTGGAATGGATAAATAGGTTGTGGTATGTTTGTTATAAGGTAATATTTCCCAGCAATGGAAAATAACTATTGCTCAATCAATAATGGGGAAACTCTCACAGACATGCTATTGCATGAAAGAAACCAACCAAAAAGAATACATGCTATATGATTCCAAAAATTTCAAAACAAGCAAAACTAGCATACAGTGATCTAGTTCAGGCTAGTGGTTTCCTTTGGAGGATTCTTGATTTGTGAAGGAAGCATGGGAGAGCTACCTGGGTGATAAAAATAAGTTTGCATCTTGATTTGGGTGTGGTTTCTTGGATATAGACATATGTTCAATTCATCAAGCTGTACATTTCACACATCTACAATGAACCATATGTAAGTTATACCTCAATAAGGAAGTTGTTTTTTAAAGGCATATTTTTCTTGTACATTTTCCCCCCTATGCCTCATGTCATTTTGAGCTTTAATCTTTTAGAAACTCTCCTTATAGGTTCTTTACAACTTTTGATTTTGCTTTAGCTTTTTTGTGACATTTTCCATCACATTTTCATGTCTTTTTAACATGGGAAATTGTCTTCATTTCCTAGGGCTGCTGTAACAATGTACCACAAACTTTTGGGCTTAAAACAACATAAATTTATTGTCTCACAGTTCTTGATGCTAGACATCTGAAATCAAGATGTCAGCAAAGCCATTATGCTTCCTCTGGAAGTTGTAGAGGGGAATCCTTTCTTGCCTCTTCCTAGCTTCTGGTTGGGTGCTAGGAATCCTTGGCATTCCTTGGTTTGCAGCCATACCACTTCAATCTCTGCCTCCATCGTCACATGGCCATCTTCTCCCATATCTGTACCTCCCCAACCCTTCTCATAAGGTCACCAGTTGTACTGGATCAAGGGTGCACCCTTCTGCAGTATGACCTCATTTTAACTTCACAAGTTCCATCTGCATCAACTCTATTTCCAAATAAGTTCATATTTCTAGCTACAGGAGGTTGGGATTTCAACATATCTTTTTGGGGGGCACAATGCAACCCACAACAGAGTTCATCTTTCTGTTCCTAATGCAACCTCTTTTACACTGGTTTTCCTTTGGTGGAACTAGACCTTCATGTCAGAATTTCATTTTAGAGATTCTCATCCCTCTTGAGATTTATTTTCCTTCTCTTTGGTCATTCAAGTGTATATCTATATAGATATAGACATCGATTTAGATGTATGGATATATAGACAGATAGATGAATATATAGATATATACATATTCTTTGAAATTTGAATCTGCTTTCTCAAAACCTTTCATTTAAATGAATTCACTGCCAGTATTGTTTCTGTACATTATCATGGAATCCAATGTGATTTCTTAAGGGAATTCTTCCCCTCAAGTATTCTTTCACTCCATATTAGCAGTCAATTCACTCTCACTGGCTTTAATTATTTGTGGCACTGACTAGGGAAATCAAAGTGTGGACCTGGGTCTATGTAGCTATAACTCTAGGACATGTTCTTACAGGGTGTCCTTCCAGGTGGCAGGCTTATGCCCTAGGGAAGAGCAATGTGGGTGAATCTAAGGAGCTGTAATACTGGCACCACAGCCACTTTTGTTTTGAGTACAAAACTTTTGTTTTGAATGAGCATAATACTGAAAAGAGTATTGTCCTTGATCTCACTTTAAAGAGACACTCTGGCCTGGGCAGAGATCTGCATCAGTAGTAATGGAGGATACCAGAGCAGGAGGCTTTATCTCGGTCCCCATGTCTGAGGCAAAACAGGAATCATGATATTCCAACAGGGCAGCAGCAGCAAAACCCCAGTCTCCATGGGTTGTGGGTCGTTCAGCTATGACACAGGGCTCTATCTTTGGCGGCAGTGAAAGCAATTTGGTGGGGGCACATTCTGTAGTGACCAGATCCTCATAGTGGTCAAGGAATACTTCAGGCTGAAGGATGACATCTGAGTTCCACTTCCAGGGATGAAGTGAAAGCAAACTGGATTGGTATTTTGAATACAAGTAATAGTCCTGAGGGATTTGAGGGACATATATGGAAAATTTTAGACAAAAGTCACAGAAAGGAGAGGATTCAGTTTCTGCCAAATTGTAAATTGAACCATTCCAGTAACATAAATAGTCTGGAGTATACAAATATTATAGACTCTCTTTCTTTTTACTTCTACATAGACCTGTAAGTACAACTTTCTTCACGGTGAAGTAATGTAGTGAAGTCATTGAGAACCCATGCTTTGGAATGAAACTGACCTAAAATCAACTCTGAGTTCTACCAATTATAAGCTTGGGTTTCTTAGACAAATTATTTAATGTCTCATTTAATATCAATTTCCTCAATTATAAAATATGCTTAGGTTAAATGAGATGCATGCAAAGTGTTTAGGAGAATATCTGGTACATATTAAAAGTTCATTGACTGGCCATTGTTATCATTCCACATGATATCTATTACCCTCCATGGAAATTTTTTTTTCTCTTTTACGTAGTATATTTCCATCCTGTTCCCCTCACATTCAAGTTTAGACTATTTTAATAATATTGAATACTTTTCATGGAACACATATTGTCTCTTGTAATAAAATATTCTGAATATTTCATACATCTTATGTTAGAACACATTAAATGCTTAATTTTAAAAATTTAAATTCAGAATAAAATTATTTGGATTTAAGATATGCTTAAACCATTCCATGATTTAAAAAAAAAAAAAGAATTACTGGTATTGAAAAATAAAACCAGTTCACCAAACCAATTTATATAGTTTGGAGTGGTAATAAAAATGAGGAAGAAAGTTCTTAGGAAAGTGGTATGTCTTTTATAAGTCCTCATATATTTCAATGACTATTCATAGTGAATTTGATTATATCTTTGATAAATTTTTAAAATTAAGTATTTCTAAATGAAGATAAAGGGAGACATGGTCTCAACATAGTACTTATTTAATGCCTATTGATACATAAATGAGTGAATGAAAGAGTTCATAAACACAACTTTTTGTTCAGTAGGTAAGATATACAAATATGGAAAAATCAAACAGAAATGACAAATCAATGTGTGTAATCATGTACTAGTGATTAATACTGGCAATTATTGTTTAAAAGTTACAAATGCCATTGTGCTAGAAAAGATGAACTATATCTATAAAATGTAATTACCTTTCTGATTCTATTAAAAGGGAACAAAATAAATATATAGGAAGTCATGATTTGAGCAAACATTCAGGACCATGTGTCTCATGAAATCTAGTTTACTAAATTAATTGATGATGGATAAGATTCAAGCACCGACAGAGTGAAATTTGGGTTAGGGATAAAATACAAAGATGATAATACATGTCAATGTTTCAAGGTAAGGGCTGGTGGTTAATGACATGAGTTTTATGGCCTATCTTATTTAGTATCTGCATTAATTGTAGAAGGAGTAGGCAGCATGTTATTTAAACTTGCAGATGATTCTAAATTAGGAGATGTTACAAACACCTCTGCGAATCAAGAAATAATGGTAGGAAGAATTAATGAACAAAAACTGCCATTAGGTACTACTGAAGGAAAAATAATCGGTAAAAGTGAAGATGTCAAATTCTAGTGCTCTTTCTGATTTTCTGATGCGGAAAACTAAATACAAATCATAAAACAGCCATGAAAACAATTTTTGAGGCTAAAGGTTTTTTTCTTTGAAGGAAGATTCTAAATCCCTTTCTCTTTTAGATCTCATCATAGTCAAGTAGATGCTTAACGCTGTGTTTAGGGAACAACTTAGATTACTGTTTGACTGAGGATACTAATTTTGATCTTTCTGGTCCATAAAACATACCTCTCCGTATGAGTCCTGGTTTTGTTGTCTGGATAGTCACTCAAAATTTTTCTAAAAAGCCAAACAGGCCCTTAATCACAGTCCTGGGGGGCAAGGTGTCTACTATTTTTGTCCTTTTATGCCCACGTGCCTGCCTGAGCATCTGTCTATTATCCTATTCCCAAATTGCCTGATGCTCAACTTTGCATATCACAGGTTGCTGGACCGCTTGTGCCCCTCTGGAGGCTCCATCTAGACTCACCATTCAATCTGTCTCCTTTGGAGTGCTCAGGTGGACTATGTCCCCATCTGAGAGCTTACAACTGCCCCTGGACACAGGTACTTGGAAATTCTATTGTCATTGCAAGCTCAATGTTTCCGAAGACAGTCCATTCTTTTTCTTTCTGTTCCTAATAAGATCTGTATTATAGAAAGACTTTTCTTTCTATGTCAGTTGTGACAGATTTCACCCAGGCCAATAGAAATGGAAACTAGAATTGTCTTTGGCTTTTCCATATTCATGTGTCTCTGTATTCTATCATTCACTCTATCTCCTGGAGTCTTCTTTCCAAATTCATATTAATCCTCTTTTCATTCTCACTTTCATTCTTCTTGCGCAGGCCCTTATCATTTTTATTTGTATGATTATAATATCCTTTTTGGGAGGATTAAAATAAACATAATAAAAAGAGGTTTAATGTTACTATAAAAATAAGCAAATTAATCATGGAAAACAGATTTGTACCACGCCACCTCCCCAAATATGAATATCTAAAATATGGTAAGAAATTTAAAAATAAATAAACAAAAACAGGTCAGCTTAATAATACATAGACACTACCTTGTGTCTGTAAGCTATAACAGGGAGTAAAGGCCTGGTTCTTTCATGGTTTCGATCACGCATTATTGCATATTCTTGAGAGAAAACAAACCAGCATTAGGTTATCAGCAAGGAAGAACTGGGCCTGTGCCACACAGGTGTATAATAAAGACGTGTTCATACAGGAAGGAGCTGTGCAGATGCTGAGGTCCTCCTAGGAGGGAACACATCACTCTGAATGTGGTGCTGAGTGGCAACGTGGAAGGAAGAATTGTTTAGCTTATTTTCATGGCTTTTTTTTTTTTAAGAACAGCTAACTTTTATGGAGCATGTATTATATGATAAGCAATGTTGTAAACTAATTATATACAGTTTATTTTTACAGCGGCCCCATGATATAGATGCTATTAACTTCATTTTCATAGCTGAAGGAGTTTAGGATTCAAATATACCCCAAATATAGCCTCTTCTCTCTGTCTCCATTAGAACCCTCTGTAACATCTGCAGCATTCTCCGAATCCTTCTCCCTATGCCCACTTTGGCCCTCACCATCCTCACCAAAGTATCTGGAATGATCTTTTAAAAATGTGTATCAGATCACATTATTTCTCTGATTAAATCGCTCAGAGGATTTCCATTGCATTTAGAATAAAATCTAAACCCGAATAGGCAGTCCATGACCCTCTGTGATCTGATGTTTGCCTCGCTCTGCTCCCACATTTCTTTACATGCTTTCCTCCCTTATAATGCCACCTCCACGTTGGCATCAGGCCAATGCTCCTCTCCTCTGGGCTATTTCTCAAAATATTTTCTTTGCCTCAAACATTCTTGCCCCAGTCCTTTTGCTGGCTCATTTCTACTCATCCTTCGGCTTTAGCTTAAACATCACTTCCTCAGAAGGTCCTTTTTGGCTTGGCTTTTTCCTTTTCTTTTTTATTATTATTATTATTATTTATTTTTTTGCAAAATGATATATAAATATATATGCATATATGTGTATTTGCTTACAAAAATGTTATTTATATATATAGATACATATATTTTAAGAGGTGCTTAGATTACCCAAAATATTACACGGAACCCACTGGGATTCCCATGTTGCCCACCTCCCACACCTCCCACCACATCCCACACAAACATCTCCCACAAGTGTGGCCCACCACCCTCAATGAACTTACACATCCTGGGGCCTTGCCACAAACCATAGACCACAGTTCACACTGTAGACCACACTCTCTCCCACTGAGTTCTGAGTGGTGTGTGCTGATTTAAAATGGCCTACATCCATTGCCACAACAGTACTCAGGACAACCTCCAACTCCCAAAGAAGCCCCTGTATTTCAACTGCTCATCCCCTCCCTACCCCAAAAGTGTCAAGTGGCTACTGGCTCCACCTCATTGTTATAATTTCTTGCATTGCTAGAATCACCATATGTGAACAAGAGAATACCATCAAGTCCACTCTAGTCCATAGTTCTTACCCCAATCCTGAGGGGATTGGGATGGTGATGTCCACTCCAACTCCAAATGAGAGAGGGCTTATGTCCCATGGATATGGTGGGTGGGATGATCCTGCCTGCAGATGCAGGCCCTCTCCATTCCCTGGGATGGCCATTGCCCATCGCTGTCTCCTCACCAGGTGACTTGGATGAGTCCATTGAGCTGTAGGGTAGGAGTTGCAGCTCCACCTAGGTTTCATGCACACCTGGCACATAGGTAGGCGGGAGGCTCCAGTCTCTGGAAGTATACCTAAGAAACTCCAGCATCACATGTAGGTTTGAATAGAAGGGACTGGTGAACCATGTGCAGGGAGGACTTATTTGAGTCTAATTCTGTCACTCTCAGGAGCACAGATTCCAAAATAGAACCCACTGATAAGGCATCAGTCTCTGGGGCTATCCCCCCTTATGTAGGACCAGGGTGTCTCCGGAGCTCTCAGGAACCCCACTGAGTGGGGTGATAGGCACTTAGATGTTCTATGAGCTCCTACTGAGGTGTGCGTAAGAGTTACCTCTGGGATGACCTCCCGACTCTCTTTGAAGTCTCTTAGCCACTTGAACTCATTTGTCTTTACCATTTCCCCCTTTTATTCAAGGTCTTTTTCCAGTTGTGTTGCCAGTTGGCAATTGGTATTAATCCCTCGTTGCCAGGGAGGCTCATCCCCGGGAGTCATGTCCCACGTTGGGGGGAAGGTAATGCAATTATATGCTGAGTGTGACTTAGAGAGAGGCCACATTTGAGCAACAAGGAGGCTCTCAGGTGGCAACCCTTAGGCACCCCACAACTGCAGGCTAAGTCTCATTTACAAGAGCAAAGACTCACAGGGTAGTCATCAATAAAAAAAAACACATCAGTGGGTCATCCTATTTTGACAGGCACTGTCCCTACACTCAGAGGATTATTGCTGCTCCCTTGGAGACTGTGGCAGAGCTCTCCAGGCTAGGAATTCAAATTCCCTCATTTATTGTGTGATTATCCACCCATCATGGCCATGCCCCATCCCCCGATCCTTTGAATGATTTTGTATATCTTTCATGTATATTCGGATGAACCAATCTCCACGAAACCCCCCCCAGACACCCCCCCAATAATCCCCCGCAGTACCCATTGTAACCTTTCTGTGATCCAAATCCTCCATGAACATTTAGTCCATAAAATAATCAAATACACTTACTAGGAAAAAGAAACAAGTGTGATAAGCTTACATGCAAGAGACAAACATAAGGAAACTCAGGGGAAAAAAAAAAAAAAGAGAGAGAGAAGGAAAAAAAACAAATAATCAAACAAAGAACAAAACAAAATAAAATATAATTAGTGGATTGGGACATTCAAAAAATGGGCAAAAAAGCAAAGGAAATGCCTTTAAAAAATATATATATATATATATATATTCATTTTTTTTCCTTTCTCTTTTTTCCCTTTTTTCCTTCCCTTTATCACTGTATTATAGGATGTCTGCTGTGCCATGATACCTTCCTCCTCTCAATCCCCATTGTCTCCCAATTTTGCATTTAATTTTCAAAGAAGTTTTAGGTCACAGCAAAGTCACACACGGAGTGCCGGAGACTCCCAGATACCAAACCACCCCCCTTCTCCACCCCATATTAACCCCCCCCCC